>VDFB02000007.1:72380968-72592447 GCA_007258455.2 Sequoia sempervirens
AGGGTTGAGGGATTAGGGTCTAAGGTATAGAGTTGAGGGATTAGGGTTGAGGGTTCATAGTTGAGGGTTTAAGGGTTGAGGGTTGAAGGTTGAGGGTTTAAGGGTAGAGGGTAGAGGGTTGAGGGATTAGTGTATAAGGTATAGAGTTGAGGGATTAGGTTTGATGGTTGATGGTTGATGGTTGATGGTTGAGGGTTGATGGTTGAGGGTTTAAGGGTTTAAGGGTTTAGGGTTTAAGGGTTGAGGCTTAAGGGTTGAGCATTTAAGGGTAGAAGGTTGAGGGGTGAGGTATGAGGTTTTAAGGGTTGATGCTTGAGAGTTGAGGGTTTAAGGGTAGAGGGTCCGAGGTTATAAGGATTGCGGTTCTCTACCTCTCTATCCCTCCTTAGCCAAGCTATGTCTCTCACTCCTTGTCTCATTACTATTCCTCTAGATCTCCCCACTCTTCTCTCTTATCCTTCTCATTATCATTAAATCTCATTAAACCTCTCCCTCCATCCATTGCTACTCTACTAGGTCTCTCCCACTCTTCCCTCTGATTGGCTTGTCATGGCATTCCATCACCATGAGACCACATTTATTTGAGGAATTTTTCCAAACAATTCATTTCCTTGTCCATGTATTCCATCACCATGAGACCACATTTATTTGAGGCATTTTATCTTGTTGCTATGGCTAAAATCCTAAAAAAGTTGCTTTCGAATAAGCTATACATTTTTGTAGTTTATATTCATATTGTTGATTACATTGCATTGCACATCTTTCAAACTCAAAGCATTACTTCACATTGCATAACTAATAACTAGAAGCAACTACCAGTTGCATTTGGTTGTAAAAAATAGATTTTTGTAGTTTATATTCATATCGTTGATTACATTGCATTGCACATCTTTCAAACTTAAAGCATTACTTCACATTGCATAACTAATAAGTAGGAGCAACTGCCAATTGCATTTGGTTGTAAAAAATAGATTTTTGTAGTTTATATTCATATTGTTTATTACATTGCATTGCACATCTTTCAAACTCAAAGCATTACTTCAAATTCCATAACTAATAACTAGGAGCAACTACCAATTGAATGTGGTTGTAAAATGCTTTGGTAGACATGTATGAAACATATGGGCAATGAACTATTTGGAAAATGCCTCAAAGAAATGTGGTCTCATGGTGATGGAATGCCATGACAAGCCATAACATTTCTTTGAGGCATTTTTCCAAATAGTTCATTGCCTTTTCTATGCTACTACATGTTTTATACATGTCTACCAAAGCATTTTATCTTGCTTTTATCGCTAAAATTGTAAAATAGGTGCTTTCAAACAAGCTATAGATTTTATCTTGCTGCTATGGCTAAAATCGTAAAACATGTCTACCAAATCATTTTATCTTTCTACTATGGCTAAAATTGTAAAACAGGTGCTTTTAAACAAGCTATATATTTTTGTAGTCTATATTCATATCACTGATTACATTGCATTGTACATCTTTCAAACTTAAAGCATTACTTCAAATTGTATAACTAATAACTAGGAGGAACTTCCAATTGCATTTGGTTGTTAAAAATAGATTTTGTGGTTGATATTTATATCATTTATTGCATTGCATTGCAAATCTTTCAAACTCAAAGCATTACTTCACATTACATAACTAATAACTAGAAGTATCTACCAATTGTATTTTGTTGTAAAATTCATAGTGCTTGTCATGGCATTCCATCACCATGAGACCACATTTCTTTGATGCATTTTTCCAAACAGTTCATTGCCTTGTCTATGCTACCACATTTTTGATACATTTCTACCAAAGCATTTTATCTTTTTGCTATGGCTAAAAGCCTAAAATGGGTTCTTTCAAACAAGCTATATATTTTTGTAGTTAATATTCATATCACTGATTACATTGCATTGCACATCTTTGAACTCAAAACATTACATCACATTGCATAACTAATTGTTGGCATATGGCTTGTTTGATGGCATGTGGCTTCTAGTGTTGTCATTGATGGCAACCTAAATCATCCTTCCAGTTGGCAGACCAAGATTTATCCATACTAGCAGAAAATGTAGAGAACAGTGTTTTACTAGCAGCAAGTATGAAGAACATGGTATTCAGTTAGTCAATCAATCTTTACGCCTCACCGGATCATCATTTTGAGTTGTTCCGAGAGAGTTTGTTAAGCATCTATACTATCTTGTTGTTAAGCTTTGTGATGTTGCATTGATCAGTGTATGAGTTAGGAGATTTGGTTGGATTTTTGGGCAGGTTGTTTTTCTGTTTAATTGCTAATTGTGGCTGACCTAGTGAATGTCACATGTCGCGGATGTATAAGGAGTAATTGATTAATTATGTCTTGTGTTGGTTATTTTGTTTTGGGTTGTAGCTATAGTCTAGCCGACTTGTGTGGGTGCGCATTAAATTTAATTTGTGATTTGAGCCGACCATTGAAGGATATTTCATGTTTTGTTAAAGCCGACTTGAAGCAACAAATTTTTTGTTACTGGATATATATATGAGATCAGTAATTCATTTTGTGTGTGAGAAGCAAGTGTGAAAGTGTGTGAATATGTGTGAAGAGTAGAATAGATGTGTGTGTGAATATTAGTGATCTTTGCACTGTTTCAGTAAAGCAGACCAGACCAGACCAGAGCAAGGCAGAAATATAGAATCAGTCAAAAGGGCTGAAGATTGTGTACTGAGATTCATTGGAACTGAACCCAGGCATTTGGAGATGCTATCCTCTCAGTTCAAATTTTTGTTGTAATCACAAACATTTTGTAAGGCATTGAGCCTTCCTTATTTTGAGAAGTGAGCTCTAGGTAGTGTGCCTAAATGCATGTGCATTCCCATTATCTTTCATTATACTTTTAACGGGGTATAATATTGTGGACTAACATCCACCGTGGTTTTTCCCCTAACAGGGTTTCCACGTAAAAATATTGGTGTTATGGTTCTTTGATTATCTTGTTCATGTGCTTGCATCTTTATTTTTGTTTATGTGTTGTAAATGGTTTAAGGTTTGGATTTAAAGTTTAAATTTGTTGAACACTGATTCACCCCTCCTCTCAATGTTCCCTGAGTCCAACACTAATAACTAGGAGAAGCTACCAATTGCATTTGTTTGATAAAATGCTTTGGTAGACATGTATGAAAAATGTGGTAGCATAGAACAGGCAATGAATTGTTTGAAAAAATTTCTCAAAGAAATATGCTCTCATGGTGATGGAATGCCATCATAAACCATAGATTTTCATGGCATTCCATCACCATGAGACCACATTTCTTTGAGGTATTTTTTAAACAGTTCATTTCCCTGTCTATGCTACCACATTTTTCATACATATCTACCAAAGCATTTTATCTTGATACTATGGATAAAATCCTAAAATAGGTTCTTTCGAACAAGCTATAGATTTTTGTAGTTTATATTCACATGGTTGATTACATTGCATTTCACATCTTTCAAACTCAAAGAATTACTTTACATTGCATAACTAATAAGTAGAAGCAACTACCAATTGCATTTGGTTGTAAGAAATATATTTTTGTAGTTTATATTCATATCATTGATTACATTTCATTGCACATCTTTTAAATTCAAAGCATTACTTCACATTGCATAACTAATAACTAGGAGCAACTTCCAATTGCATTTGGTTGTAAAATGCTTTGGTAGACATGTATGAAAAATGTGGTAGCATAGACAAGGCAATGAACTGTTTGGAAAAATACCTCAAAAAATTGTGGTCTCATGGTGATGGAATGCCATGACAAGACAATTTCGTGATGGAATTCCATGACAAGCCATACACATTGGATTTTAATGGCATTCCATCACCATGAGACCATATTTCTTTGAGGCATTTTTCCAAATAGTACATTGCCTTGTCTATGCTACCACATTTTTCATACATGTCTACCAAAGTATTTTATCTTGCTGCTATGGCTAAATGCCTAAAATAGGTGCTTTCAAACAAGCTATAAAATTTTGTAGTTTATATTCATATCATTGATTACATTGAATTGCACATCTTTCAAACTCAAAGCGTTACTTCACATTGCATAAATAATAAATAGGAGTAGCTACTAATTGCAATTGTTTGATAAAATGCTTTGGTAGACATGTATGAAAAATGTGGTAGCATAGAAAACATAGTGAAGTGTTTGAAAAATGCCTCAAATAAATGTGGTCTCATGGTGATGGAAGGATTTTCATGGCATTCCATCACCATGAGACCATCTTTCTTTGAGGAATTTTTCCAAATAGTACATTTCCTTGTCTATGCTACCACATTTTTCATACATGTCTACCAAAGTATTTTATCTTGCTGCTATGGCTAAATGCCTAAAATAGGTGCTTTCAAACACGCTATAAATTTTTGTAGTTTATATTCATATCATTGATTACAATGAATTGCACATCTTTCAAACTCAAAGCGTTACTTCACATTGCATAAATAATAAATAGGAGTAGCTACTAATTGCAATTGTTTGATAAAATGCTTTGGTAGACATGTATGAAAAATGTGGTAGCATAGAAAACATAGTGAAGTGTTTGAAAAATGCCTCAAATAAATGTGGTCTCATGGTGATGGAAGGATTTTCATGGCATTCCATCACTATGAGACACCATTTCCTTGAGGCATTTTTTCAAATAGTTCATTTCCTTGTCTATGCTGCCACATTTTTCGTATATGTCTACCAAAGCATTTTATCTTGTTGCTATGGCTAAAAGCCTAAAATAGGAGTTTTTGAACAAGCTATGGATGCTTGGAAAAATAGGTGCTTTTATTTGAATGTTGCACAAAAATCATGTGATGTGTTTAGTGTACTCATTCATGTAGCATGATTGAGTAGCATTGATTCTTTTGCATGGTGATTACATACAAAAGGTTTGATGCAACCTAAAACAAAACCCATGTAACTCAATTAAATATATACTATTAAAACCTTCAAATGAACTCCATACAACTCAATACTATTGAACCATGATACATGAACAAACTCATTATGCACACCATAAGAGTTTCATGCATCATAAAATTTGTATCATCATAATGCACAACAATGAATGTTGCTAACCATAATGCATGAATAATCACACTAGGCATACCATATGGGCTTGATGCACACTATTCATAATGCACACTTCACACAAAAGCAATAATGCTAATAGGATATTTTCAAATATGTCAATAAAAATTGACCCACACCAAACTTCAATTATGAATTTGATGCAATCTTCAAATAAAACCTATACAATTCAATGACATACATGTCATTGGTACCTTCAAATCAAGCCTATCATACAACTCTATCTATGTCACTAGATCCTTCATACAAAATCCATAAAATCATGTAGGAATCAATTGCACTCAACTATGATGTATAAACAAGAACACCAAGCATTCCATACAGATCTAGGTCCCCTCTCCAATTACCTCTCTCAGTTTTTGATATCTTTAAGACATTTTCCTATGGTGTCGAGATTCCAATTGATGGAAAAAGTATCAAATACATGCAATGTAAACTTGCAAGGTGGTGTAACTTTCATTTTGTTTGTCGTGTGACCAAACCAATAGTTCTAACACGCCCGAATAGGTAGGTTTACGCTAGGAAAAGGTCCTTTTTTGCACCCAAAATTTCCGAAGTGGTCTGAGCTACAATGCACTAGTGATATGGGTGTGTGCACCAATCCGTGACACAAAAAAGGTTTCACATTGTGCAAAAAACCTGAAATAGACCATTTGGTGAGTGCAAAACAACTTAAGCATTTGGAAAGAACCAAATTTGGCACTTTCCAAATGTAAAAGTTGTTTAAAAAAAATTAGATGTTACAACCTCATTCTTTTGCAAACCTGCGACCCTAGCTCTCATTTTTTGCCCTTCTAACTCATGCTCACCAAAAGGAGATCAAATTTTTCTTGTGATTCTTCACATGGATGCCACCAAGATGTCAAAGAGGTCGAAGATATTGAAGAGGAATGTATTTCTATTGTTTTAATTTCAAATTTCAATTAGAATGTAGATTGAAATAGGTTTAAAAAAAAAACTTTGTTTTAATTTCTAGGAAATCAATCTCCACCTCCAAACATTGAAAATTCATAATCACCTCCTCACAAAGATCCTCCCGAACAAGAACAGCCTCAAACCCCTCCATCAATTCATAGGAATCCACAAGGAACCCAAGAAAATATCTTAAATCAAATTGAAAACAACAAAAGAGATATTGAACAATTGATTGGAAGATTAATTGAGCATGCTAAAACCGACCCTTATAGGAGAGGGATTGTCAAATCACTGAAGTTGATTGTATCACATGTATGATAAATGAGCGAGAAAATTAATTTTTGGTCGAATAAGAGGGATGAATTAATTTTTTTTATGTTAGTGGACTTTCATATGCAGATGTGAAAAAAGAAACAATTAGCAAAGCTAACTTGTGTTCCCTTTTTACAGACCCAAGAACCAACACACCTTTATCACATGCATGTCAGAGGTTCCCCATCCATTGGTTCCACCATGAATTAATAAAAAATAAGTTTTGGGAGTGGTGGTGAATGGTTTTTGACCAACCTCCATGCAATAACTATGAGGTACCACAATATTTTTTGAGGAAAATCTATTGTGAGTTTGTCCTCAATAAGGTGTCAAATTATTTTGACATTTTAGATTTTAAGGGTAGAGGTGTGGGCTCTACACATAATAGATCAAGTGCAAGAAGTAATCCACAGTTGACATTGAGACCCATGGCCAAACCCATGGTGGAGCATGATGTTTTTCCTTCCATTGTGAAGGAAAATTTTGAGGTGGAAACGTTGGAGTCAATTAGCTTGTTCACTCAAAGCATTATACAATGTGTGAGGCCTCTAATAGAGCCTTATGTGGATAAGACTTCTAGGCCCAAAGTTCCACCCCACCATTGTTGCTCTTCCAGTGTTGTTTGCATGTATGATTATGAGAGTGCTCGATATGCAACTAGACAACATACACCAGTTGTAGAGCAGATGGTTATAACAGATGCATTGTTGAATGAAACATTTGGCATTGATACTCAGGTAAAATTCAGCAAGTTCATTTAATTTTGAAATGTAAGAATAACTAAATTAGTAGAATCAATATGATGAAAATGTTACCTAATTGTGCTTTTCAGCTCAATCAGGTTAGGTTGGGACAACACTGATGTTTTTTGCTTTGAAGAAAGAGAAAGGTACACAAAAGATTCTACTAAAAGTTACTCATAATCATACAAACAGTGCCATGAAATGAATTTTCAGTTTTCATTATGCAATTGATTTATAGAAAAGAGGAATAGTACACAAAATTTTGCATAAAGTAGTTGTTTATATTCATTACAAGAGATATGTTTATAAGTTTCCGACAAAAGCCGTGGGAGTAACTAAATGAGATACAACAAAAGACAGATTGTACATCTGAAAGTAAAGAGAACATATAAGAGAAAAGGGATCCTTCATTTCCTGAATGAAAAACCTCATTGTTGATCATTTGCATCTTCAATTCCTTTGTTGATAGCTCTAGAGGTGTCTGCAAGGGATAGAGAAAATGATGTTAGAGCTTAGGAGTCCATCTCTCTTATATGTCAAACGAACATATATACAACCTATCTCTTATTAAGCTTCAAATCAGAGAGTTAAAGGTGTCTCAAGATCAGATACACAATTATCATGAAGATCTAAGAAAAGTAAAGGTCATCCAATCATCATGAGAAGCTTTAGGCTTCTTATTTTTCTTAACTCATTTTTTGACTGTGCAGGTATACGTTTTCTTATCATACAAATCAACAAGATTTTTCAAGGCACAAAGTTTTTACAAAGGTTCATTTTTCCAAAATCAAGGAGCAGTCTTCATTCTATCATGTTGATAAAGTTCATTAAAAGTAGAGTTTTGAAGATCATTTGCTATGGGACAACCAATGCATTGACAAAGGAGCATTGGCTTCATACTTAAAGGGAAGTGTACCATTAATGAGCATTGGTGAATAAAGACTAATAATCCAACATCAAAAGACAACTAGTAATAATGTATAAGTCAGGTCTTTAAGATAGTCAATGGTAAAGGATTTCACCTTGAAGGTCTCTTTGAGCGTTCAATAGTGATAGACCTATTAACAATGGACAATGAACTAGTGCATACTCAGTGCAGGGACAACTTATGTGAATAGTCCACACCATAACAATCTGCAATTTTCAAGTGCTATCAATAGTTATAAAATACGGTGTTTGAGTTGGAATGTAGGGGCATACCTTAAGAGGATTCATGGATAGTCATACAAGGTGCATCATGGAAAGGTATACCACCATATGAAATAGTCAAACACAAAGCTTCAGGACATAAAATGACAATAATCAGTGGACGGTAATTTAAATAATGGATAGTCATCCATAACATCATGCACCTTATAGCAGTGATTGTGAAAGAGCAGATTAGTGATGATAATGAACAACCATTTCATAATAAGCATATTCAAATGACTAGGGAAACAAATTTGACACAAGGAAGGGTAGAGGAGGACTGTAATGTCAGTCAAAGAGGACTATGCAAATATCTAAAGGAGCAGAAGTGTTAATGAAGAAGGCCAACAGTCTTAGAGAACAACAGGTGTCATAAATAGCAACAAACGAAGCCATTTCAGTGAAGGGATAGTCAATATAAAGGTGAATATACATGTTTCAAAAGATTTTAAAGGCTAATAAATGCTTGATAGTAAAATTTTAACAATCATTTCAATTTGTGACTATGTGTACTCGATAGGCAATGCATCACATATGAAGGAGACAATCAAATGTCAAGTGCAAAAGTAAGTTTTGATGCTCCAAATCCATGTGATAGTCTCACAATATGTGCAAGAGTTAAAGATAGAGGCCAATCAAACCTTTTGAAGGACAATCCTAAGTAAGAAGACAATGGCATATTAAATGACTAAGTTCAGACTTAGGTATCAAGAGACTATGCATATTTCAATTGCAAAGCACTACCAGAGAGTTTAAAGAGTTGTCACCAATCACTGTTCCTATTGGGAATTTGGTTTTGGGTTGTGAGTTTTTGATTGGATGAAGAAAGGTACTCTTTAGCATTGTCCAATAGGGAAGGAGAATTTCTGATTGGAGATTATATCATCTTAAAAGAAGTTGATCAATCAATTCTATATAGTGGTAACCAAAATCAGAATTTTTATAGTCCACTCATTCATAAAACATCTAGTTCCATTGACACCAGACACAGATAGTGGATGATTCCTTTGGTTCCCTTATGCATGTAGTTAGAATACTTTAGTCGATGCATCTTAACATATGATGATATTGACTATATCACAGTATCACTTCTAAAACAATGAATGGAACGAGCCGATTTTTACTAGTTTATTGTTTTAAATGGATATGAGGTCAATCATTGAGCAAGATGCAATTGAAGATGTTTCCAAACATCTTGTTGTGCCTATAACACACATGCCTTGTTCAAACCGAGGAACCCCTCTTTAGTTTCATCTTCGTTGGGTCATTTTTGTCTTTGCCTTGTTTTGCATGCCCCCATTTTTTAGCTTAAGTTGGTCATGTGCAATAAAGTCACCAATTTCCCTTTGACCAAAATCACCCCCCCCCAAAAAATTTGCTAAGTATTTTGTCTCTATGGGTCTAGACCTGTGAGTTCCCCTTTGTCCTTCACCATGGAATCCTCTTGACTTCACGGACCCGCATTTTCGGGTCTACCTTTGTGGGTTGCTTCTGTCATTTCACCGCTAGTTAGTAGCTAACCTAAGACATCCACCCACATTACGTGACCTGCATCATCCTCTGTTGTCCCACGGCTGCACAAACTCGGGTTTCCGCAACCCACCAACCAGACCTACCACCATACTGGGCATTTAATATGTGCCATTAATGTCATTTTTCCTTTAAATAGAGGCGTCAACCTGTCATTTTCACCCTTAGCTTTCAAAATTTGAAGAGCGAACCGGGAGCCTCAACCTACATAGGATCTCATAGCAAGTTCAAGTCATTTTTTCTCCAAATTTCTTGCGTCATTCTAGGTATGGTCACTTTTAAACCCTTTCTTTATGTTCTTTGATTGCTAGGGTTTCTAAAACATTAAAAATCTACATGAATCAAACCCCATCTCCTTGCTGCAACCTCATCAGAGCCTATGCAATCATTGGCCCCGCGTGGGAAATTTTCTGCCCCACGTTAAAACCCTTAGTGACGCTCATAACCACATCGCCACATTTTATGCAAATTCTCGATTCCCATTCATTGTTCTTCATGTGGTGAATGAGCTTATGTGGCCCACACCCTTGCCATCATCATCCTAAATCACATGTGAAATCTTGGAAAAATCACTAAGTCCTTAACCTAATGTTGGAGTTCCCATGCAGGTCGTTGTGTTCAGATCACCACGTGCAGCTCACCATCATCTCATCATCATTGTTTAGTGGCAAGGTCACCCCATCCATCCACATTGCGGACTCCATGTTTGTCATTGCCTTCCCCGTCCTTGCAATTTACTGAACAAAAGTGATAAGTCAAATTATCGCGGGCCATCTTCTACGAGTGACCGCATGTGGACTACTGTCCCTCCGAGGCCATTCTTTAATGATGAACACGTCATGATGACCCGATGGTTTCTTTCCGCATCTCCCAAATTGGTCAAAGCCTAAGGCAACTCATTGCATCCAAACCTTCCACAAGTCCTGCAGTGTGGACTTCTGCCTGCGGGTCACTGTCCCCTGAATGTCACTACCTAACAACTAAGCTCCAAACATCCTTTAACTTTATGGTGCCTGCACATCCCAAACTAGTGAAGCATCAAATCCTGATCCAATGATGCCAAGTACCTTGCAACCCTTTTTCGCACATGCCTAATCATCTCACAAGGAATTTGATCACCAAATAAACAATGTGGAATTTCTATTGCAGATGGCCGCCTAGGGTCTCTGTGGCCTCGAAGCCATTTTCTAACTGCTTACATCCTAACGACTTTCACCTTAGGAAAACCCGCATCCCTGAGCCCGCATTCACCTAAATGATCCAATTGAACTCCAAATGTTGAACAAGGATGAATTTCATGATCTTTTAATGATGTATAAATGGATCCAACACTTAATTTGTAGGATTTGATCAACACTCACCTGATTTACATATGCATGCACTTCATCTTTTGCATGCAGGATTTATGGAACCTACTACGGGTTTGTCAAGGAAGCCCATGGGAAAGAGTGACAAAGGAAAGAAGCCTGCAAGGACTCTAAGAGGAAAGGAAGAAAAGGAATAAATGAAGTAATGGTTCCATGGGATGAAGTGCACCTCCAAGCTCACCTCGACCTGGGACATAGTCTCAAACATAGACCTTGGGAACATGAACATTGATGAATTCAAATAGAGGGTGATGGTCAACCTTGCTACAGAAGATGCTATGTCACAAAGGCTCACATATGAAATATACCAACAAATATCTAAGGTTACCAAAATGGAGGATCTTCTTATCCATGAATGCATGCCAAAGAATTTAGTGCCGAAGAATCAGGGAGTTTTCCACTAGAATCAAGAGTAAGAGGAAGCTATTCTATCCAAATGATGATGGTAAGGAGCTATCCACCAAGATCAAGAGCAACATATTTGCCACTCAGTAGCACAAATCTGTAACAAGATTCACTTGACCGAATGAAGAAATGTTGGAAACACATCAACAAAAATGAAGATTTCAATAGTTTCCAGCTACAGTGAAAGAGGCAACTAAAAGATAAAACAACTACAATGACTAAAGGAAAAAATAGGCTACAAGAAAAAATAGGGAAAAGAAAAAAGTCTATTTTTATATTGTGAAATATTGGGGGTAGGTAAAACCCTAATGTAAAATGAATTTGAGCCACACAATGAAAGTTAATCTTTTCCATTCATTTTTCTTTAGGAAAACTATAAATAGGGGTCTCCTCCATTTTCAAACAGAGAGTTGAGTTGTTGTGTAAAGGCATGCTGTATAAAATTAATGAGAATAGCATTGTTTGATGGATTCTTGTGTTTTCTTCTCATGTGTGCATGATTCATCCTCCCAATCTTAGATTTTAGCTTTGTTGTTCTAGTTTTAATTTGCTTTTAGTTGTTATTTCATGTTGCACTTTGATGGTGAAGAATGCTACAGTATTGATACCTTTCTTGCTCATACTTTTTGTTGTCTATTGATGATAAACAACTGTGTAAAGTTAGTTTGAGCATTATTTCATTGTTGCACTTGAGTTCATCTATTGTTCATGCTTAATGGTGAATGGATGGTTGAAAATTTGCAAACCTTAGAATATTGCTCTAGTTTCATGAGACTGTAGGCTGCTCTTGGTTAAGTGGAACTTAGTTTTAGGAAGACTGTCCACTGTAGCATCCTCCATTGTTACTATTCAACATTAGTTATATGTTTAGGAAACTTCTTATCGTTTTTCCCTTTTGACCTTTCTTTGAAAACTAAAGTTACAACAAAGTTCTAGCATCATTGCAAAGCCAAATTTGATGAGTAAAGAGGAGTTTTAGATTGTTGTCGTAGAATTGCAGCAGTTGTTCTTTGTTTCCAAAATTTGATAAAACTCCTTTTGCAAATCCAATTCCCTCCAAGCTTAGTGACCATAAATGTCCTTTGTGATTACCAGCAAATCACATCAACCAACTAAACAATTCCAAGTTTAGTCATGACCTAACACCCGAGAGACCTTGGGGTGATTTCTAAAACTTAGTTATAGAAATTACCTTTGAAGAGAGGTAGCATACTTGTGTGCTACTTGTGTTGAGAAAGTGCTAAAAATAGTCATCAACAAAACTGGCACTAGGAGGGAAGCCAAAACTGGTGCTAGAAGGAGGGAAGCCAGGCTAAGCTAGATCGAATTGGGTCCTCCTCCCCTCAAAGGTATCTTAGAGTGCTTAGATATACACAAAACAAGGGAGGATTGAAAGAGCTAAAACCTCCCACCAAGGCTAAGAGAGCTAAAAAGGGAGAAGCATATGCTTCAGCCCCATCCAATCGATCTCCATCTCCTCTGTCTCCTCCATCTCCTTCCATCCATCCACCCTATTCCTCCCCTTCACTCCTAATGGTGCTTCCATCCTCCCCTCCACTCCAAACTACCTTTGCACCCTTCACTTCCCCCAGCCAAGGTTATGTCCTAGCCCCTGCACTACACTTTCAAGGCGTTGCCCCAACTGCTGCTCCATTACAACCTCAAGTCACTGTAGCAAAACAAGTGCATCCTCCACCTCCCATAATGGCTTGGCTAGGAAACAACCCATCCCCATTGTCCTTTAATGATTATCATGACATGCCAAAGAATCTAGAAGGCTTCTGCACCATGTTCAACCCACGTGATCTGCAAAGGACAACAGAAGAGCACATTAAGATCTTCCAGACAGCCTTGAAGGATATGTAGATTGAACATGAAGATGTGGCTCATACACTCTTCCCATACTCATTGGGGAATGAGGCCTTCTATTGGTACATCCATTTGCCAACCAAGTTCATCACTACTTGGAATCAAATGAAGAACACTTTTCTGCAGAAGTTCAAAGTTCCCATCAACCCTAATGAATTATATCAACAGTTTATGTCCATCAAGAGGGAGGTCAATGAGCCTATTAGTTCATTCAATGACCGATTTCATAGGGATTTTATGAATTTTCAACCACCCTATGTGGTTGATGATGCCTCCACTCGACTTGTGTACTATGCATCCTTGGATAATCTTACATCACCCTTAGTGAAGAGGATGCCACCACCTGCTAGGTTAGTGGATGCATATGCAGAAGCAGTTACAACAAGCATAGACTTGGGGCAGCACATTGCAAGTTTTTTTCCCTTATTGGGGCCCACTGCTCACCCCACGCAAATCCAAGGACTTACTCATTCCTTGGCTCACTAGACGCTAATGCTAAATCAAGTCCCTCAGTTGCCAATAGTGCCACATCCAAGGAAACCCTTGAGTTAGGCACGATCAATGCCTTATTACTTGCAACATCCACAACAATAGGCTTACACTTAACAACCCCAAGTGCCTACATACTTGCAAAATTTAGAATTCCCGCCTGCCCAACAAAACCAACTTATGACACAGTTGGTCTTCCTTCAGAACTCAGTACCACAACAAAATAACGTAGAGAAGGATCATATCAATGAATTGATTGAAATGGTAAAGAAGTTGTCTATGGAGATGACACACCTAAGGAACCAAAACAACCAGTTGCAAGCCTCTCAAAGGAGCATTCAAGCCAACCTTAATCGAGATAACCATGATTTAGGGGCATCCACCAGGCAGAATTATGAAAGTGGTCAGAATTCAGGGTAAGGCTTTGAAAGAAGACCTTCACAAAGGAAAAATGGAACTTGGAACACAAGGAAAAATAATGGAGGCATTCCCACACCTCTTGATCAGTCGAGCAATATGGAAAATTCCACAAGTGGGGTTTATTTCGTAGAGGCTTCCTTGTTTGGATGGTGTTGAATCCACAAAATGAACAGGCATTCCTAGTTGGATTGTCTAGAATTTCAAATTGTAGTAAAAAAATTTCAAGTAGAAATCCAAAATGCAGCTGACGGCTCAAGTTGTAGAGACTTAGTCCCTTTGGAGCCATACGATTCCTCAGTGCTAGTGGTCAACCAGGTTCCTTTCTCAAAAAGTGAAAGCAATGCACCTGAGAAGGAGGCTACATCCAAAGATGAAGAAGCAAAAGAGGTAAGTAACGAGGGCTCCTTATCCTAGCTTTTTGATTCAGTAGATAATGGTCCCATAGATGAGGAAGAACCTCACGAGGATGAGTCCATATGTTCCACCAAAGGGAAACTCCCTATAACTTGATGAATAGAAAAGTTGGTGGCCCTTTCATGACTTCTACTCCTCCCAACAACTTTAGTATCTCGTCTTATCCTAATGCCAACAACAATCCTACCTATCCTCATGTTCCTACCTAGTACTTCAATAGGAACAGGCAGCCAAATCAAACTCAAGATCAAGCCACTAGTTCTTCCCAAGGAAAATCTTTTGAAGTAGAGGTTGAACAAATGGGGGAATACATAGCTGAAGAATTCAAGAAGATTAAGTTGAGTCTTTCAACTTTTGAATTAATTAGATTCTTGGAAATCATAAATTCCTTCTTCAGGATGCTCAATGGGATTACTCCATCCGATTCAACCTAAGAATCACCTGCCAAGGTGTTTTCATTTGATACCTCCCAAAGTGAGCCTGTAATTAGGGAAATCTTGGGAGAGAAACCCGATTAGCCCCCAAACCAACAAGTCAATAAAAGTCAATCAGTAGAAAAGACTCGCCATAAAGAGTCAAATCAAGTGTAAACAAAGGATAAATGAAATGATAGAGACAAAGCTCAAGTGGATTAGGTTGATGTTTTGATGGGGTTGTTCCAAGGGAAATTGGAGACCCCTCCTTTCTTGACAACAATCAGAATATTTGGCAAGAATCTACATAATTGTTTGTTGGATTCAGGAGCCTCAACCAATGTCATGCCATTGGAAGTGTGCAAAGCCCAAGAAATAACTTCCATCCCCTCCCGATGGAAGGTAACTTAGCTAGATAAGACAAAAGTAAACATAGTTGGGGAATTGAACATAATACCCATGCATATTGCAGTGGATCCAAGAGTCCAACAGGTTATAGACATTCAGGTTGCTAACATCCCAGACACTTATGGCATCATACTTGGAAGAGATTTCACCCAAGCCTTGAATGGTTATGTTGCACTAGATTATTCCCACTTGTGGCTGCCCTGGAAGGGGCTGCCTAATTAGGTCTGCATTGATCGGGAGCCTCGAATGAAGTTCATGATCACAGAGTATAACAACATGAATGAGGTGCTATTCGCATAAATAGGGTTGGAGAATTATTGTCCCATGGCTTATCAGGGTGAAGAAGAGTTCCAAGAAGAAGTGGCCAAAGAGGTCCTTCTTGTATTGTGTAGTGCTCCTACCAATTTAACCCACATCCCTAATAGTACATAGGTGTTGATTGAATCTGAAGATGAGGAATCCTACGAAGATGGTAACCTTGGATTGTTGGATGGATTCCAAGAATTTATGTAGAAATGTGCACAAGATCAACTCAATTTGGGAACTAGAATTGATTTTCAGGAGCTACTACTGCCAAGCTGGTGTAGGGTACATAACGCAACCCATTTCGAATTTGAATGTTGCCTATGTCAAATAGCAGTAGAACGTACCAAGGGGTAGGTCACCCCAAAAGAAGTTGCAGGAGGATAATAAGATCAAGGCCAACCCCTATATACGTAGGCACTCAAGGATATAGAACCAGATGCATAATCGAGAAAGGAAGCACACTCAACCAGCTTCAAAGTCAAAGACTCTTCTAAGTTTTGGACATTGTGCTTTGATGGGTGAAAATCCAAGCAAGGAGAAGGATCCGGCTTCGAGCTCATCAACCCCATGGGTAAGACATTTTTTGCTGCCCATAGACTTTAGTTTTATTTGACAAATAATGTAGTAGAATACAAAGCATTAGTTCATGGAATTTTAATGGCAATTAGAAAGAAAGTTAAAATGCTACAAGTCTTTGGTGATTATGAACTAGTACTGAAACAAGTTAGGAAACTTTACTCCTTTCATGATAGAAGATTAGAAAATTATAGACACAGGGTGTGGGATCTTATAGAAGACTTAGATGCATTTAATATTCAGCTAATCCCACATAGTAAAAAACAAACTACCGATGCATTATTCCAAACAGCTAGTACCCACCAGCCTTTTTCCTTAATCAGCTTGAAGAAATTTACTATAGAGCTCAAATCTACCGCATAAATACTTGACAATGTCACCAAATTCCAAGTTTTTAATGATGACAAGCACATCCTTGATTTCATCACCAGTTCTAATGTGTTTGCCACTCAAATCATCGATGAAACGAAACCATAAGAGGTTGAACTTGATATAGAAGGGGTCATCAAATTGAAAACTAATAAAATACCATGGGGTATGGTTCAACTGGAAAGAATATTTAATTTCAATAAGATAAGGGATCAAGACCAGCAAACCAAGGAGTTGATAGACAATTAGTGTGATGCTCACAACATGGGTACAACTGAGGAAGTTAAAAATGTGTTCATAGGAAAAGTGTGCACACCAAATGAAAGAAAGGGGATCACTACTGCCCTACGCACCTATCATGATGTGATTTCTTGGTGCTACAAAGACTTGAAAACATATGATACTTCAATTATCAATCATACCATTCCCCTCAACCCAGAGTGAGGCCTTTCTGACAGCGTCAATGCCCGATCAATGCACTAATGGAGCCTATTATCTTCAAAGAAGTTCAGAAGTTGTTGTTCACCCAAATTATCTTTCCTATCAGGCATTCCACGTGGGTGGAAAACCTAGTTCTGGTCAGGAAAAAGAATGGGGAAATCTGATTATGCGTAGACTTTAGAAATTTAAATAGGGCCTCTGAAAAAGACAACTATCTAGTGCCCTCATTGGATGAGGTTTTGCAAATAGTCAATGGATCTTAGATGATGTCATTTCTAGATGGCTACTCAGGATATAACCAAGTCATGGTGCAATATGAAGACAGGCACAAAATGACACTCACCACAAAATGGGGAATGTTTGCATATAGAAGGATGTCATTTGGATTAATCAACATAGGCGCTACTTTTCAGTGTGCCATGGATATAGCCTTTAAGGACCTCATCGGCAAGTGCATCATCATATACATGGATGACCTCACCATGTTCTCGAAGAAAAGAGGGTACAATGTCTCTGATTTGTGCAAAGTTTTTCAGAAGTGCGGAGAATTCAACATCTCATTAAATCTGAAGAAATGCATCCTTGAGGTGACCAAAGGAAAGCTATTAGAACATGTGATTTTAGAGAAAGGAATCTCAATTGAATTAGAACACATCCAAGCTATCCTAAAGATTCAACCCCCAGTCAGCAAGAAAGAAATGAAGTCCTTCTTTGGAAAAATCAATTTTGTTAGGAAGTTCATAACAAGCTTCACATAAATAGTCAAGCCACTGAATGCCATGATCAAGCGGGATACCAAAGTGGAATGGACACTAGAATCCAAGCAGGATTTTGAAGAAATCAAGAGAGTTATTGTTGATGCTCCAGTATTGGTTAGCCTGGACTATCTGAAGCCATTCTATATCTATTTCTTTGCTTTAGATCACTCTTGCGCCAACATGTTAACACAAAAGGGTGATGAGGAGAATGAGCACACCATTGCATTTATGAGTGCTCCATTGAAGGATGGAGAATTATGGCACCACAATGTTGAAAATCAAGCATATTCCTTGGTTAGAGGAGTTAAAAAATTCAAGCACTATATCTTGAGAAATAAGGTATTCACAATTGTACCAGATCCAACTATCAAGACCTTGTTGATGCAAAATGAGTTAGGGGAAAGAAGAGAAAAATGGGTCATGTTACAAGAATATGACATGGAAATTCAGCCCATGAAGTTGGTTTGTGGGAAATCCCTCACACATACCATAACAGAAATATGACCTAAGCTTATAGTGCAATAGTACCAGCTGGGGGATGTTTCTCTGGGAGAATGGTATGATGACATTGTCTATTATTTGTTGAACAACAATTTCCCATCATGGCTGCAAGGAGTGCAAAAGTGTGATTTGAGATTGAAGAGAAACAACTATATGCTGCAAGGATCTATATTATACAAGAAAAATCATGAAGGAATCTACCTCAGATGCTTAGGAAAGGAAGAAGCAGTTGAGGTGCTGAAACAATTTCATGATAAATTCAACACTGGTCATGGATCTAGACCTTCAATCGCTCATTAGATTCTGTAGGCTAGGTACTACTGGCCAATGCTATTCAAAGATGCACATAACCACGTTAGAACCTGCCATGTCTCTCAAACTGCTACCACTAGGGAAAGGAATGTTGTTGTCCCGTTGCAACCAGTTGTGGAGGTAAGGCCTTTCGCTCAATGGGGACTCAACTTCATCGGTCTAGTAAGCTCACCATCCTCTGCAGGCCATAGGTACATTCTAATTGCTTTTGATTATTGCACTAGATGGACTAAAGCAATAGAATGTAGGCAATGTACAACTGAAGTGGTCACTAATTTTTAGGAAATCTTTATTTTGAATCACTTTGGTTGCCTGTTTTCCCTCATTTGTGACAATGGTCCCGCCTTCACATCCCTTAAGTTTTCTAGTTGGGCCTTCAATTATGAAATTGCACTTAAATATTCATCCAATTACTACCCTCAAGGGAATGGCCTAGTTGAATGTACAAATAAAAACCTGTTGACAGTCATCTAAAAGCTACTTGTCAAAAACTCAAAATATTAGCACACCCAATTGCATTTTTCTCTATGGGCAGGTTGCACATGCCATAAGGCTGCCTTGGGAAACTCCCCATTTCACCTCATCTATGGCCTAGAGCATGTTTTCCCAGTTCATCTCAAGATCCCTACACTCCAATTCGTTAACACATATTATGAGGAGGGAGAATGCCAAGAGGTCTGCCTTGCTGAATTGTTGCATTTAGAAGAATTTTGTGACCAAGCAATAGAAAAAAATTCCAAGCACCAAGGCAAAGTCAAAATATGGTTCGACTGTCGAGCCAAAGTAAATGCCTTTAGGATTGCATATTTATTCATCTGTTGGGACAAGTCCCATGAGAAGAAAGGGGGACATGACAAATTCGACAAGCTATGGCTTGGCCCCTTTCAGATTTCTGATATTCTAGGAGATAATGCCTTTCACCTCAAAACGTTAACTAGGGAGGATGTCCCATTGCCTATCAACTGGTAGTACCTCAAGCATCATTTCCTTGCCTGAGCTTTCTAAGCTCATCTCCTTTGTATATAGTTGTATATGGTTAGGGTGTGTTCTTTTGCTTTGTTGTTTTCTTTTGCTTCGCTCTCGCTTTCTTTCCAACTTTTTTTTTGCTAAGGGTGTCTTTCGATCTTGGTGCGGTGGTCATGACTGGCTTGTTAGAGGGACCACTTCACTGCCTACTCCCCTTTATTCTTTGGATAAGTATTCATCAGCTATTATGAATTTTTGCTCCACCCGTGAGGTAAGTTTCCTTACTTGAACTCCAACTTGGCCTAGGACTGAACCCTTATTTGAATTCCTTTACACTTATCTCAGATTATACATGAAATACATCTTAAGTACTCTCGATGAGCTATCAACTAGTCATTAAGAGGCTACGATAGGTGAAAAATCTTGAGTCTTCTCTAGTGACCACTTTGATTCCAAACCCATTATAATCTTCAGTGCTTATGCAGTTGAGAAAAAGAGTATTAAAGGAAAATATGAAAAATAAAAGAAGAGAGAAAAGAAAATGTTGGAATAGGAAACTGTGTGCATTTGCAAGTAACCCTATTGGGGCTATGGACGTCTGGCTAGCAATAGAGCAATGTTCATGGGGTCACAGTGACAACTCTGTCGGGGCTATGGATGCTTGATTGGAAGCGGAGCAATGTCCAGGTTACTTTTGGGGTTAGACAACTTATGTAGCTTGCCTCAACTGATTGATGGCTATCATGTATGATCTCTAAGGGAGGGGAATGAACTCACTGCACACACTTCTGAGATATTTTTGTGATTCAATTCAACCAAGGATCCTGTTCTTTTCAAAGTTTTGAGTTCGTTTGGGGAAACCATCTTCTGGTCTGTGAAACCAGAGATTTTGGGTTCTAGATAAATCCTTACCCTTGGAATGCTTGGGAGCATTCTCCCCAGCAGAGTTTCCATTTGTTCTTCCTATAGCACACATGCCCCATTTGGACTAGGGACCCCCCTCTTTTGTTTCATCTTTTTTGGGTCATTTTTTCCTTTGCCTTGTTTTGTGTGCCCCCATTTCTGAGCTTAAGTTGGTCATGTGCAATAAAGTCACCAATTTTGTCTTTGGAGGTCTAGACCTATGGGTTTCCCTTGGTCCTTCACTGTGACGTCCTCTTGACTCTGCAGACCTGCATTTCTGGGTCTCTCTTTGCAGATTGCTTCTGTCATTTCACTGCTAGTTCGCGGCTAACATAGGACGTTCATTGCATTTCGCAACCCACATCATCCTCTGTCATCCCATGACTGTGCCAACTCGGGTTTCTACAACCCATGAACTAGACCTATCATTGTACTGGGAATTTAATACATGCCATTAATGTCACTTTGCCTATAAATAGAGGTGTTGAACTGTCATTTTCACCCTTAGCTTTCAAAATTTGAAGAGCGAACTAGGAGCCACCCTCTACATAGGATCTCACAACAAGTTCAAGTCAGTTTTTCTCCAGATTGCTTGTGTCATTCTAGGTAGGGTCACATTTAAACCCTTTCTTTATGTTCTTTGATGGCTAGGGTTTCTAAAACATTGAAAATATGCATGAATCAAACCCCATCTCCTTGCGGAAACCTCATCAAATCCTATGCAATCATTGGCCCCGTACGGGCAATTTTCTGCCCCATGTTGAAACCCTTAGTGTCGCTTAGAACCGCATCTCTGCATTTCATGCAGATTCTTGATTCCCCTTCACCATTATTCATGTGGCGAATGAGCTTCTGCGGCCCGCACCCTCACCATCGCCATCCTAAATCACATGTGAAATCTTGGAAAAATCGCTAAGTCCTTAACCTAATATGGGAGTTCCTATGCAGGCCGTGCCATGCGGCTCACTGTCATCTCATCACCATTGCTTAGCAGCAAGGTCACCCCATCCACTCACATTACAGACTTCACATTTGTCATTTCCTTCCTAATCCTTGGACTCTACTGAATAAAAGCGCTAAGTCAATCTATCGTGGGTCGGCCTCTGTGGGTGACCGCATGCGGACCGCCATCCCTTTGAGGTCGTTCTTTAACGACAAACACGTCACAACAACCTGATGGTTTCTTTCTGCATCTCCCAAATTGATGAAACCCTAAGGCAACTCACTACGTCCAAACCTTCCATGGGTCCCACAGTGCAGACTTTCGCCTATGGGTCATCATCCCCCAAATTCTGCTACCTAATAGCTAAGCTCCAAACGTCCTTCAACCTTACGACGCTCGCTCATCCCAAACCCACAAAGCATCAAAGCCTGATCCAACAATGCCAAGTACCCTATAACCCATTTTTTCATGTGCCTAATCATCTCACAAGGAATTTGATCACCAAATAAACAATGCCGAATTTCTACTACAGGTGGCCACCTGCGGGTCTCTGTGGCCCCAAAGCCGTTTTCTCACTACTTCCATCCTGATGGCTTTCACCTTAGGGAAACCTGCATCCCTGAGACCAGTTTCACCTAAATGATCAAGATGAACTCCAAATGTTGAACAAGGATGAATTTCATGATCTTTTAATGATGTATAAACAAATCTGATGCTTGATTTGCAGGATTCAATCAACACTCACCCGATTTACATATGCATGCAAGATTTATGGAACCTATTATGGGTACGCCAGGGAAGCCCATGGGAAAGAGTGACAAATGAAAGAAGTATGTAAGGACTCCAAGAGGAAAGGAAGAAAAGGAATAAATGAAGTATCAGTTCCATGAGGTGGAGTGCACCTCCAAGCTCACCTCCACCTAGGACACAGTCTCAGACATAGACCTTGGGCACATGAACATTGATGAATGCAAGCAAAGGGTGATGGTCAACCTTGCTACAAAAGATGTTGTGTCGCAAAGGATCGCATATGAAATATGCCAACAAAGATCTAAGGCTACTAAAATGGAGGATCTTCTTATTCATGAATACATGCCAAAGAAGTCAACGTTGAAGAATCAGGGAGTTGTCCACCAGAATCAAGAGCAAGAGGAAGTTGTTCTATCCAAATGATGATGGTAAGGAGATTTCCACCGAGATTAGGAGAAGCATATCTACCTCTCAGTAGCACAAATCTATAACAAAATTCACTTGACCGAATGAAGAAATACTAGAAACACATAAACAAAAAGGTAGATTTCAACAGTTTCCAGCTACAGTGAAAGAGGCAACTAAAAGACAAAATAGACTACAAGACAAAATAAGGAAAAAGACAAAAGTCTATTTTTTAAATGTGAAATATTGGGGGTAGGTGAAATGCTAGTGCAAAATGAATTTGATCCACACAATGAAAGTTAATCTTTTCCATTCATTTTGCTTTTGGAAAACTATAAATAAGGGTCTCCTCTCATTTTCAAAGAGAGAGTTGAGTTGTGTAAAGGCATGCTGCAGAAAATTAATTAGAATAGCATTGCTTGATGGATTCTTGTGTTTTCTCCTCATGTGTACATGATTCATCCTCCCAATCTTATATTTTAGCTTTGTTGTTATAGTTTTAAGTTGCTTTTAGTTGTTAGTTCATGTTGCACTTTGATTGTGAAGAATTCTATGGTGTTGATACCTTTCTTGCTCATACTTTTTGATGTCTCTTGATGATAAAAAACTGTGTAAAGTTAGTCTGAGCATTATTTCATTGTTGCACTTAATTTCATCTATTGTTCATGCTTAATGGTGAATGGATGGTTGAAAATCTATAGACCTTAGAAGATTGCACTAGTTTCATGATACTGTAGGCTACTCTTGGTTAAGTGGAACTTAGTTTTAGGAAGGTTGTCCACTGTAGCATCCTCCATTGTTACTGTTCAACATTAGTTGCAGGTTTAGGAAACTTCTTATCCCTTTTCCCTTTGACCTTTCTTTGAAAACTAAAGTTACAACAAAGTTCTAACATCATTGCAAAGCCAAATTTGATGAGTAAAGAGGAGTTTTAGATTGTTGTCCTGGACTTGCAGCAGTTGTTCTTCGTTTTCATAATTTGACAAACTCCTTTTGCAGATCCAATTCCCTCCAAGCTTAGTGACCATACACCCTTTGTGATTACCAGAAAATCACATCAGCCAACTGAACAATTCCAAGCTTAGTCATGACCTGACACCTGAGAGACCTTGGGATGATTTCTAAAACTTAGTTGCCGAAATTACCTTTCAAGAGAGGTAGCATACTTGTGTTGAGAAAGTGCTAAAAATACCCAACAACACATCTGTGTTGGAAGAGGGTTTTGAAGAGCTCACAAACATGACAAATACAAAACTCAACACCTGTGTTCACCAGAGTTTGAAGGAGCAATTCCCAACATCATAGGAATAATGACTACCTTGCAAAGTAGCTGGCATATTTGGGGTTGACACCAAAGAGATTTGACATCTATAAGAAATGAATATAACACAAGCTAGGGGGATTTCAGATTCTAAGAAAAGAAAAAATCTAAGATAATAACTTGTAGGAATGATGGCTTTAAGGATATCTATGAAAGTGTGAAGCTGTCAGTGGCTCTAAAGGACCAAGAAACATGAAGAATAGAGGTTTTTTCTTCTCAAAAAAATGAAAAAAATCATAGCATTTTGTTCAAGAGAACAACTTACTAGTAGTGAGGATGTATTCAATCATGCAAACAGTCCAAGGAGCTTCAATCCCTTGGCAGCATCAGCTACAGATGAAAATATTACCAGTGAAAATGAATGAAAATGAGCCTATGAGCACAATTAGGGATTATTTTGACTTTCACAGAGAAAGCCCTAATCCTAGACGACCCAAGTATTGGGTTATTTTTCACATTTATTTCATAAATTATATGATAATTAATACCTAAGTCATGCTCAAGACTTTCTTGCCAAATACCTAGTGAGAGGTGAGTCCATGAGAGTCATTAAGGATAATTTTTTTTTTCCCCTTGTGTTTTTGCATGAAGTTAAAACAAAAATAAATATGTAAACAAATATTAAAGGTGATATTTTACAAATTACCTTAATATTTTTCATGTAATACATGAATAAACAATCACATAACACTTAATAAAGTAAATCATAACTGATTGTCTTTAATATTTGTTCAAGTAGTTTATTCTTGTCCCAAAATCATATAAAAATAGGAGTCAAACTGAGGTAAATTTAGAGTTCTCTTTGTTCAAGTAGCTTGAGAGGGGGAGTTTGGAGCTAAATTAGCTCAAAACAATTATGAGCCCTGTAGTGCCCCTCCGGAGGACTGTGATGTCATGTGATGCCTTCCGTCTCACTGCAAAGTTAGGCATTGTTTTGTATGTTATTGAATTGATTCAATTTGTTTCGAGGTATTATGATAAAATTAAATAGGAGTTTTAATACCTTTGTGATTTTAACAAATAAAATGTCATTAATGTTTAAATTGAATTAAACTTGAATATTATAACAAGTAAAGAAAATGGGAAATAAAGATATAAATAAAAGTTAATAATAAAATAAAATAAGTGATTATGGAAGTAATAAATAATAACATAATAAATAAAAATATAATGTAATAATATGTCTATTTGTTTGGAGGACCTAAATAAAGGATACACAAATCCTCTGGAAAGTTCTGGAGGCTTTCCGTAAGCTCTAAAACTTTTTCATTTTTCTGAAAGTTTCCAACATCTCTCTAAAAGAAGATTGATACAAAATGGTGCAGCTGCACACGTGCCTTGTTTGTGCATCCATATTCTGCATGCATATCTACTAGGCAGAATTCTGTCAAGCAGGACACGTGCCTTGTTTGTGCATCCACAGTTTGCATATTTTGGAAAATAGTTGACATGTCTGGGACAGGGATCCACACCTTGCATACATGTCTTGGAAGGAAGTTGCAACGGGGGGATCTGCCTAAATTTTACCCCCCCTTCGGTGATGCTAAAAAAAGAAAAGAAAAAAAGGATGGAGTCGATACCCAGTGGGGGAAGAAAACATTGTTTTTGGTATAGGCAGATAGGATGCTGGCTATGTTGTGAAATATGGCTTTAGACCTGCTAAATTGCATTGGTCTGAAAGTGTCTTAAGCCTTTTCATAAAAATATAAATGGGCGCATACCATGAGGGAGAATGGCAGCCCAAAAGATGAAGTCCTGCTCTTTTAGGAATTTTGTAAAACAGTTCATGTGCTATGTCTATGTGTTTTCACACCTTCCAGACCTGTCTGCCAGGAGAGGATGGAGGCACAGGCAGAGGAACCTAAACCAGTATGCCACAATTTGCACATAATCTGAGGTAAGTCACTTGCCATGGTTTTAGATTATGTTTATTAAAATCAAAATTACTGCCAAGAGCCTTCTAATGAACACATTTAGGTTTTAACATTATTGCATCCTTTACCCTTCATAGCTACATCGATGCTGGGAAGGGGAGTGGAATTTAGATTTACACCTACCAAATGCATTTTCTTGAAAGCTTCTAAAGCCTTTTCAATAAATCCATTTTGTGCATATCCTGTAGTCATTGCAACTCCTGTAACTACATTGCTTTGAGCTAAACTGTTAAATAGTTAAATGCATTGTCCATACCTTTAAATGAGGGAAAATAGTTCACGTGCTTGGCTATCCTTTCACAGATTTGCAATTGCTTGGAAGCCTCTAATCCTTTTCAATCATTCCATTTGGAGTACATCATGTGACTATTGCATTTCATGAGACCACACTTCTTGCAGAATTTTGACAAACAGTTCACTTTCCCTGTCTATGCTTCCAAATTTTTCATGATAGTTGTAACTAAAACATAGGACAAAAATTCCCATTGTTATGCTTGATGGGAGCCCTTCATTATTACTAGATGTTTGATACAGTGCACATTATTATAGTGCAAGCCTTCTTTTCAGATTGTTTCATTTAGCACCACCACATTCTCCACAAGAACATAGTACCTGTATTCTGCCTAAATATTTAGTTATTAAAATTTAATTCATTTTTGTTTTTTGCTACTTTGTTTATGGGAAGAATTACGACCGAACATCCTCTTGTTGTTTTGCATCATGTGGGATATTCAAAAAACATGAGTTTGGTTTAGTTGGCTACTATTCCTTTATTGACATAACAAAATAAATAAATAAATAAATAATTTAAAAAAAATAAAAAAAAATAATTAGATTATTTCTGCAATTAAATACAATTTATACATTGAATCTGTCTCAGGATTGTGATTTCAAGATTATATGGGAATATCACTCGCTGCAATAATTTTGTAAAAACCCTTCTGATTATTATTTGCACTCTTGTCAAAGAAATTATAGGCTGTAAGTAGTGTAATTGGCATTTAATGATTTGTAAATCCTTTAATAAAAATAAACTTGTGGAATAATGAGATTCTAGTTTTAGCATTGAATAACTGGACCATTAAGAATAATCTGTCAATAAATAAGCAGGCTTTGAACTTACCTCTAGTTACCTTGTATTAAATGGTGATCCAGATTCATCAAATGAAGTCATAAAATAGTTAAAGAACTTGCACCTATATGCACAAGAGATATGCTGCCCAAACTTCTATCCTTTACCTTTATTATTAGCTGCCATTATATTATGAGTCGGTCACACTCTTATCATATAAACTTCTTGAGATTGCCATACTAACCGTCCAGTTGTATTCATTTTCTTATAATGTGTGTTGCTGAAGATACATTGTTTTCTTTTATACAAATTGACACTCTACATTATTACAATATAAATTATTATTATTCCATATGATCAATTAGTAAGTTCAATTTTATTAGCAATATGGATGATTGCTTTGGTATAGATTTGACAGTTGGTAGTATTTATTTACATAATATTGCTTGTTTAACATATCATTACTGTTTATGAAACCTCCAACCTTCCAATTTTATTTCTGATTTGGATGGTTTAAATCTGTCATTGAGTAATACAACCATTTATTGACTATGTATTGTTGTCAACTGCTGTTTTGGGAAGTCTAATGAGTTGTTTTGTATAGAAAACTACTCTTGCATGGTTGAACCTTTTGTACTACCATTTCTGGGTTTTATTCCTTGTGTTTTTCCCTTTTCGAAACATATCAAAGTTTTAGTTTTGGCTAAGAGATGTAAAAGTTATGATTGTTCAAACACTGCAGCCTAATTAATCCTTGTCTCTACCTCTCATATTTTATCTCCTCTGTACATTTTCAGCTAGCCTCTAAAACTCTTGAGAAACTCTATAGAAACCTTGCATAGGTGTAATCACCTATTAGAAAATTATATTATAGAGTTTTTGAACCGCTAATAATCTGTAACAATTGTGGTTTATCTCACTGTAAAAGTTATCATGTTAAAACAATGGCTTGGGTCAAGTAATTTTTACTGAGTTTCTATATTTGCCAATGTTGTAATTAATAGCTCCCTCATTTGTCATTTGTCATTTGTCATTTGTCATTTGTCATTTCTCACTCTATACACATGTCCAAATATGTAGTTAGTTCTCCTAGAAGCTTGTTTTCGTAGTTGATGAAGTAAGTTAGATCCTTCCAATGCCGTTGCTTAAAAGTAATGAGAAAATATGTAACCCATTTTACCTTCTTCTATTTCAAGTTATAGTTTATATTCTATCTCTCATAGCAAAATGAAATGAAGTTGGCCCAACATATGATCATAAAAAATTATAGAATAGATGTACTCTTCACGCTTGCTGCTAAAAACTTTAATATTTCAAAAAAACAAATATTTTATTATGCAGCTTAGGATAGAATAATTATTTTGTATTTAGCAAAAACTATTAGATAGAATAGTTTAATTATCAAATACACACACACACACACACACATATATATATCTATATAATTAAATATGTTTATTCATTTGCTGTGGTCACTTGTAAATTGGAATGTTGAATCTACTCTTGGTTTCATGAAAATATATACATATCTATATATATGATTGAGTATATGTATATATATAAAAATATTTATATATATACTTAGATCTATATATATATGTGTATGTGTAAGGGAATATTGTTGCTTGAATACAGAAATCCGTAATGTATGCAATCTGGTCCGAATAGACTTAATGATGGGGGCACAATGACCCATTCAATGCGGTAACAAAGATGGTGCGACTTGGTCTCTTGAAGGATACGTGTTTGCGACATGCATTCAATGGTGTCGTGCTCCAACTCAACATTGGAGTCATGACCCGATGCAGTGTCAAAAGGCGTGTTCTGATAGGAGTCTAAGTAGTGGCATTTCCTACTCCATTTGACGCGGTTCCTGTTCTGAGTCGTGGCAGTGCCAACTCGCTTGAGTTGCATTGCATGGCGGATCCTATGCGAGTCTGTTGCGGAGTTGCATTGAGCTGTTGCATCTAGTCATTGTAGACTAAGTCTTGCTCTTGGTTTGGCGTGAGTTGTTGGAGCTCGTGGCTACAAAACAGATTGCATGATTGAGTGCAAATAGAATGACGTTGGATGTTAATGAAAGCGAATCTATATTCTGTATGCAAGTATTCACTATTGCATTGTAAGCTAATCTGATTGAGGTTTTGGCGAGCCGAAGGGGCTTGTCTTTTGTCCTCATTATTTGTGAACTAAGTGGGAACCCGAAGTGGGGATATAACAAGTGCATGTTGTGCAAGCATTCTCGACTCAGCCGACTTGCATGGACTTGGCTTGATCTGCATTCTGCCGTGGCTTAATAAAATAACGAGTTGCCCACTATATACTGTGTTCAAGTAATCTGCTTGCATTATTATTATATTACTACTTTATAATCTGAGTTGCATTATTTATGTTGGCTGAGTTCATGATAGTCACGATCCTGCATAATTAGACAAGGCGTAGTCCAAGCTGCGAACTCAACCAGATCTCCTCGAGCTGGGCGAGACATGGTTTTGGTGCCGCACGAGGTTGGCTCAGGTTGGCCCCGTAACAGTTGGTATCAGAGCAGTTTAGTGACTGAACTCCATCAATGAAGCTTACGAACTCTTGCGTGCTTGAATCATGGTGGCTAGAGACCAAGGAGCTGAAGTCGACCCTAGCAATGAGCAACCTGCGTCAGGAGTGTGTACTGGGCGCAGTGAAAACTATGATCACCCTAGGACGCACAACTGGTTATAGGACCTGGAAGCTCACATGTCGGCGACGAAAGCTCTATAGTTGGATGAGCGCACAGAGAACTTGGCGATGACTTACACTGATGTCTTGGCGGAGGCCCAAGCAATGAAGAACACCATCGATGCACTCTAGAAGCGGTGTGAATTCTTATAGCAAGGAAAAATAGTGCATAACACCTTACTCACTCAGGGTGGAGTCCAATCCTCACATAAAGGGTCAAGTCTGGTGGAGCCATATGATGGCAAGCGAGATGATAAGTCCTTGGAGAATTTCTTTTGGGACATCAAGGAGTTGTTCTCTAACCTACCTGGTTTATTCGATGAGGCCCAGGTCAAGAAAGCGGCTTCCTTCCTCACTGGAAGCACAAAGATTTGGTGGAGGTCGAGGAAAGCCAACAAGCTGGCTGGATATGCGGTAGATGACATTGATAGTTGGGATGATCGAAAGGACAAATTGCAGGTTCAATTCTGACCTGGTAACTTAGAATGGGTTATCAGGGCCCAGTTCGACGAGCTGAAGCATACCAAGAAAGTTCAAGACTATGTCAAAGCTTTCCAGAACCTAGTACTGGAAGCACCGAAAGGGATGACATACTTTGAAAAGTTGTACCTGTTTATGCGTGGACTACAATCTTGGGTGCATATGGACCTGCATCACCAGAATGTGCAGACTCTTCCACAGGCCATTGCTGCGGCCGAGAAACTCTTGGACTTCAAGGGTAACATAGCCAAAAGATATGGTGGTGGCAAGACTGAAGCTTCCGAAAAAAGGGAGGCCTTTTCGGAAGAAGTTCAGACAGCATGGGGGTGCTCCCTATCCCAAGCACAATGGTGACAAAAATGGTAAGAAGCTGAACGAGAAACAACCTTAGAAGGTTTGCTCTGTGAGCTCGAAAAAGAAGCAGGACTGTAATTGCTTCATCTGCGGTCAACCTGATCACTGGGCTCGGGAGTGCCCATAGTAACAAAGTCTAAATGTGGTGCAGACCCTAGACGAGCCTATTGCAGAGATGGGTGCTTTGCAACTCCTGGCGACAATCCACAGCAATGCACAAGGTGGTGTCATGATTCAAGACTCCTCGGCACGACATGAGCTATGCTTTGTGGAGGTTTTATTTGGGCCGACCAAAGTATTAGCTATGCTCAACTCTGGGGCTACCCACAGTTACATAGCAGCTAGTAAGGTTAGGCAGCTTAACCTTTCCATGCTTGAAGGGCAAAAATCCTTCAAGAGTGTGAATGGGCCAGCTGAAAAGTGCATTGGTGACATCCGGGATGTCAATGTGCGAGTTGGGTCATGGTCTGGTGCCATTAATTTGGTGGCCATCGACATGACCGACTTCGACTTAATCCTGGGGCAAGATTTCATCAAACAGTCATTTGCTATGCTGGTTCCCTATCTCTATAGTGTGATCTTTATGGATCCTAAGTGGCCCAGCCTATTGCAGACTATGAAGGTTGGTCTGGACAAGTGGATCATCTCGGCAATGAGCTTGCACTGAGCTGCAAGAAAGAACTTCGATGAGCTTTACTTGGATGCACTCTTGGGAGACTGGGACGAAGAGGCGGAAGCCGAGTCCTCAAGTCCAGAAGAGGTGGAGGTAATTGACAGCTATGCGGATGTGATGGCAAGTCAGCTCCCAGCCGAGCTCCCTCTGAGGTGACATGTGGACCATAGGATTGAGCTTGAATCAGGGGCACGACCTCCGGCCAAGGCTCCTTATCGGCTCTTTGCACTTGAGATGGAAGAGCTTAAGAAGCAGCTCTGCAAGTTGACTGAATCTGGGTTTATCAGACCATCGAGATCACCGTATGCAGCACCAGTGCTATTTCAACGCAAGAAGGAGGGTACCTTGTGGCTGTGTGTAGACTACATAGCTTTGAATAAGCTCATGATCAAAAATAAGTACCCACTGCCCCTCATTGCTGACTCCTTCGATAGACTCACGGGGGCAAGATACTTCACCAAGTTGGACCTGGGGCAGGGTTATTACCAGATCTGAATAGCTCCCGGGGATGAAGAAAAGACTGCCATCATGACAAGGTATGGATCCTATGAATACCTGGTTATGCCATTCAGCTTAACCAATGTGCCAGCCATGTTCTGTACTCTAATGAATGATGTATTCAGGTCGCTCTTAGATAGATGCATTGTTGTCTATCTAGACGACATTCTGATATATAGTCGAACACTAGAGGGACACAGAACGCATCTTGCAGAGCTTTTCGAGTTGCTAAGGAAGAACAAACTCTTTGTGAAGAAGGAGAAGTGTTCTTTTGTGCAGAAGGAGGTACAATTCTTGGGCCACATTGTTGGCCATGGAATGCTAAAACCTGATCTTGAGAAGTTGCGTACAATAGAGGAATGGGAACCCTTGTGATCTGTGCATGAGGTGTGCCAGTTCCTTGGGTTGGAAAACTACTACCAAAAATTTGTGTCAGGGTATTCCAGGATCGTTGCTCCACTCACAGATCTGCTCAAGAAAGACAGAAAGTCGAGATGGGAGATGAAGCAACAAGAGGCATTAGCTGCTTAAGAAGAAGCTGACTGAGCAGCTTGTGTTAGCATTGGCTAGATATGGCGAACCATTCAAGGTGCAGACTGATGCCTCTGATTTTTCATTGGGCGGAGTACTCATGCAAGGTGGACATCCTGTAGCCTACGAATCTAGGAAACTGAGTGAAAAAGAAAGGAGCTACTTTGCACATGAGAAAGAGATGACGGTGATCATCCACTACTTACGGGTATGGCGGCATTACCTGTTGGGTGTGCCTTTCATAGTGAAAACTAACAATGTGAGCTTGACTTACTTTAAGACACAGGCAAAGCTCACACCAAAGCAAGCTCATTGGCAGGAGTTTCTCACAGAATTTGATTTCAAGTTGCTCTATAATCTTGGACGCCATAATACTATAACAGACGCATTGAGTCGGAAGACTCAGCTCACTGCACTGGGAGAGTACTCAGGCAATGGAGCAAGTCAGTTGGGAGTTGCGGAACACATACTGGAAAGAGTAAAAGAGGGACTCCAGAATGATTCACAAGCTTACCAAATAGTAAATCAGGTGAAATCTAGACGAACTTTCCATTTCCATCTTCAAGGGGATTTTCTCTACTTTACTGGTTCCAGACTGTACATACCGAAATGGAAGGAGTTGCGCAAGGAACTGATGTCTGAATGTCACGATTTTGTATGGGCGGGGCATCCAGGACAGAAGCACACCCTTGCACTCCTTGAGTGGGGATATTTTTGGCCCAATATGAGAGACGACGTCGAGGCATTTGTGAGGACTTGCCTGACTTGTCAGCAAGACAAGGCAGTAACTCAGCTACCTGGCGGCCTATTGCAGCCATTACCAGTGCCGGTGCGACCTTGGGCAAGTGTAAGTATGGATTTCATAACCCAGCTACCCTTGGTGGAAGGTCATTCCAACATCATGGTGGTGGTAGATTGCTTCTCAAAGTATGTCGTGTTCATTGCATGTAAGCTTCCATGCCCAGCTGAGGTAGCAGCAAGGTATTTCTTTCAGTACATGGTGAAGTACTGGGGAGTTCCATTGAGTATAGTGTCTGACAGAGACCCAAGGTTCACGTCTAGTTTCTGGGATGAGCTCTTCAGACTCATGGGGACAAATTTGCTTATGTCGACAGCCTATCATCCACAGACGGATGGTCAGACCGAGCGGGTGAATGGCATACTAGAGGATTATCTGCGACATTACATTTGGGCAGATCAGAAGAACTGGCCACAGTTACTAGATGTGGCCCAGTTCAGTTATAACTTACAGAAATCGGGATCGAGTAAGTACTCACCGTTTGAGTTGTCTACGGGGCAGCAGCCACTCACGCCTCACACCATTTTGAGAGGATACATGGGTCCAAGCTCTGAAGCAGCAGAGTATGTTAAGGAATTCAATGACAGGGTTGATCTTGCGAGGTATCATCTTACGAAGGCCGCGGACCGCATGAAGAGGGATGCGGATGCACACCGTCGAGCCATGGAATTCAATGTTGGTGACCAAGTTTTGTTAAAGATGGATCAACACCAGTTCAAAGTGCCCAAGGGTCTGAGCACTTCATTGATACGAAGGTGGGATGGCCCCTTTGAGGTGACCCAGCGAGTCGGGAAGGTGGCATATTGACTTAATCTGCCCTTGCATATGAAAATGCACCCTGTGTTCCATTTCAGTCAGTTACGAGTGCATCACTTTGACGAAAGTGATTTTTGGCGGAATGTTCCACACCGGGGTCTTGCTAATGTGATTGATCGGCCCGAGTTGGAGATGCAAAAAATTCTGGCAATGCGGAGCAGAGGCTTTGGAAAGATGGCTTACAGGGAATTCTTAGTCCACTGGGTGGGCAAGCCGAAGGATGAGTCGACTTGGGAGCGAGCCAAGTCACTTTGGCGTGAAGAAGAGAAATTCATGAGGTTCCTAGACGGGAACCCCACTCAGTCTTGAACTGAGACCAGAAAGCTTACTCCTAGCACTGTGAGGATTTCAGCTTGGAGCGGAAGCCGAGTGCAGGCATCGAGGGCATTGCCTAAGTTAGGTGGGGGAGAATGTAAGGGAATATTGTTGCTTGAATACAAACATCTATAATGTATGTAATCCAGTCCGAATAGACTTAATGATGGGGGCACAATGACCCATTCAATGCAGTAACAAAGATGGTGCGACTTGGTCTCTTGAAGGATATGTGTTTGTGACATGCATTCAATGGTGTCGTGCTCCAACTCAACACTGCATTCACGACCCGATGCAGTGTCAAAAGGCGTGTTCTGATAGGAGTCTAAGTAGTGGCGTTTCCTACTCTGTTTGACGTGGTTCCTATTCTGAGTCATGGCAGTGCCAACTCGCCTGAGTTGCATTGCGTGGCAGATCCTATGTGAGTCTGTTGTGGAGTTGCATTGAGCTGTTGCATCGAGTCATTGTAGACTAAGTCTTGCTCCTGGTTTGGTGCGAGTTGTTGGAGCTCGTGGCTACAAAATAGATTGCATGATTGAGTGCAAATAGAATGACATTGGATGTTAATGAAAGCGAATCTATATTCTGTACGCAAGTATTCACTATTGCATTGTAAGCTAATCTGATTGAGGTTTTGGCAAGCCGAAGGGGCTTGTATTTTGTCCTCATTATTTGTGAACCAAGTGGGAACCCAAAGTGGGGTTGTAACAAGTGCATGTTGTGCAAGCATTCTCGGCTTAGCCGACTTGCATGGACTTGGCTTGATCTGCATTCTGTCGTGGCTTAATAAAATAACGAGTTGCCCACTATATACTGTGTTCAAGTAATTTGCTTGCATTATCATTATATTACTGCTTTATAATTTGAGTTGCATTGTTTATGTTGGCCGAGTTCACAATAGTCACGATCTTGCATAATTAGACAAGGCGTAGTCTAAGCTGCGAACTCAACCAGATCTCCTCGAGCTGGGCAAGACGTGGTTTTGGTGCCACACGAGGTTGGCTCAGGTTGGCCCTGTGACAATATGTATAAATATGGACACAAATAAACATTGTGGGTATAATTAAATGATTATTGTTTGTGTATTAGTGTGTTAGAAAAGAATATATATATATACCTTCACTTTAAATAACTAAGAGATCTTGGTGTGAATGGAAATTGTAGCGTTGAAATCAAAGAGGAAAAGTTTTAAGAAAAGTCAAAAAGATTATTTAATGAAACAATTCTATTTATTTATTCAAGCGAGTAACTAGAAAGAATAAATTAAAGGAATTTATATAAATATATACATATACGCATGCATTTGTGTGTTATTAATATTTATGTGATTGTTTAATAATTACGAGTTAATGATGTAAATAGTTTGTGCAGAGTTTGAGAATATTAGTGGTTATGATATTTTCATGTAGGTATTTGAAAGATTTAAGCATCCTTTAATCAAATAGACCTAATTGGTAGCTTAATGTAAATGATACTATAAGGGAATAGTTGAAATTGAAATTGTACTAATGAAATATTTTATTTCTCTAATTATGTTCCATTGCATAAAGAAATTAGAGTTTAAGAGAGAGTTTGAGAGTATTATCATTGTCCTTTTTATAGCTCGATATTTGTCTATTAGTTGGTATAACTTTTATTAGTTAGTTGAATTATCATTGCAAAGTAATTTGAGTGTTGCCATATGTAGCATTAGGGTACACCATATATATAATCCTTGTAAACTTTACTAATGTATAGTCTTTGTAGTAATATTGTATAGTGAAGCATTAACCCTAGGGTTTTGGAATGGTTATTTCTTGGACGATAGATTTTTCTTGAAGTATCGGTGTATAATATTTTATTTTGATCAAATCAATAGCTTAATTGAATGTCGAATTCATTTGTAACCTTTGGTTGAGATCTTGGATAAATGGCTATTTGCTTGTTTGATTTCCCGTCATGTCTCTCTTGGATGAACTGTCAATTGACTTAGCTATTGGTTATTTTGTTTGATCTTGTATGAAGATGATAATCTTTGAAAGTGTTGGCTACTATTTCGTTATGATATTTCCTTCCTTACTTTTCTCGTCATTTTGTGATTATGGAAGTTATTTGGTCATTTTGTGGATTCATGATGTGAGTCTTCCCTTTTGTGTTAATTTTGATTAAGGAGACTTTTTGCAATAACCTTCTTGTAGTCTCTTTTGAGATGGTTGAGAACCCAAGAGTTTGAATTACCCTTTTGTGAAAGTTTGTGGATTTTTGATATTTTAGGCTTCCAGAGGCAATGGAGAAAACTTGAATTATATTGATTTTCCATGGTTGGACCTTTGTGATTCATTGATCCTAATTTTGATTTTGAGTTCTTGTGGGTGGTACCTCCTTTGCTCTTGTTTCAGTGATATGGAATTGGGTTTGCGGGATGGTTCTTGCCTTGCATGTTGTGTGATATGTACTCCTTGATTTTATGTGAGATGAGTTACACCCCTTGTATGTTTTGATTTGGTACTTGTAGGGAGAGTGGCTCTTCATGGGGGCCAGCGCACAAAGGGGCTGTTTGGATAACCAATGGAAGAGTTTCTTAATCAAGTGATAATGTAATTAATTAACTAGTAGGTTGGGTAGATAAACACTAAACAAGATTAATTATGAGCCTCACCCATACCATTAGTGCTTTCACAGGCTAAGGATGGGATGAGAAGACCTGGTTGGTAAGATCACTGCCTTGTCCTCATGAAAGGTAAGTGGTTCCGCATGAGTCACCCTATGGAGTGGTCACCTTGAGATAGGCAGCCTGGATAACCATAGATAGAGGCAGTACCTGGTGATAGGTTTCCTGGAAAATCCATGTAAGGCCATGCAATGACACTCTCCTATAGTACGCATTTATTTTCCCTTGTTTGGTTGCCTCTGGGAGGTTGATTGAATTGTTGATGTTATTGAGGCGATTGGTTCTTGGTGTTTGCTGTTGAAGCCTCCAAGTTCTATCTTTTAGTGTTGCACTCATGCCTCATGGAAATTTGATTGATATTAATGAAAGGTGCCCTTGTTATTTACTGTTGGTTGATATTGTGATTTCATTTGAAGGCTTTGGATCCTATTGTTGTTGGCACCTCTTATGGTTATTTAGTGTTGAGCTATAATCTTGACATTTGGTTATGTTGGAATTTTCATTATTTTTTTTTGGCTAAGTGATGACAATGTTGTGGTTTGTTACCTTATGTTGGTGATATCCTTGTTGTGGAGTTTGGTTTGCTATTGGTTCATTTGATTGTTTGGATTGCAGTATGAGGATCTTTCTTGTCAACTCCTAGCACGGGGGGTGGACTTTCGGGTCCACGTGGTCGGGTGGAACGTGCTATGCACCCCATTGGGTCCCCAGACAAGGATCGAACTGTGTAGATATGTGCCTCTTGTGGACTCCAGGATTGTACTTGAGTCGGAGCTGATCTTGTATTAATCTATCTTATTGTATTGTTCCCGTATATGTTGAGGAACACATATGTATCACTATATCTCTTATACGATGTAACTTTTTGTAATGATTGTAACCCTTGACCTTAATTTATGATCTTTGATGGACATTTTTCATTCATGAAATGTATATAAATGCTTGGTACTTTTATGTGTTAACGTTTCATAGTATGTAATTCTAAATGGTGTTGTATCTATGGAAATATACTCCACAATTGGCATATTAAACTATTAATAAAATGTTGCATGTATCTTTTTCATCTCTTTTGATCAGGGATGGTTGGATGCTATCTTGATTCATTCCTTATTGTTATGGTATTAGTTTTAGGACTTCGTGATGTCGTCTCATGTACCCCAGAGGACATAATGGTCATTGTGAAATTGTATAATTGCTTTATATGCAATATATGCTCATGTTTATCTTATGAATTATTCTTCTTTCAAAAATAAATAAATAAATAAATAATTGTGTGGTAATTTGTTGTTTTTGTTGTCCTTTTGGGTTTGCATGGAGGGGCATTACAAGCCCCCTATTTTAGGATTTTCTAATTTTCTTGTGAGATGGATATTTTGGAGAGCAGTTGACTGTAGTTGACTTCTTCTCAATTTAGGATTGTTTTTTTACTATAGGAGGGAAAACTTATGTTTTCCTTAGTTCTTGCTTTTTATCCTCTCTTGCATGTTGCAGAGAGCTTGAGAATTTTTTTAGCTAAGATATTTTCACATTTTATATACAACAACAATTATTTTAGCTCATTTTGATCAGTGTTTGTAGAGATTCCTTCCATTATTCAATAGAATCAAGTGTTTACCTTCTTATTTCCAGGTGTTGTGTCTCTTGTGGATGATTTTGATGCAAATTTGATGTGTTTAAAGAATAAAAAACCTTTAAATTTTTGTCTCATTCATAGTTTCATGTATACAAAAGAAGCTAGTAATCATAGGTCATAGGTTGTGTTAGTGATTTGTCTTATCTTCCAAGTTGTGAAAATCTTGTTTTCCTTCAAAAAATATAGGATTATCAAAGCCCTTTTATGAAATATTTATGTGATTAGATTTCCCAAACTGAGTTGTGTAAACAAATCCTTAGAGAAATAGTTGTGAATCAAGCTGATGTAGGTTAATTATATTTTGGTGCATCACCTCCTAGAATTAGTTTTTCCTTTCATAAGCTATCCTTCTTCCCTTTTCCCAAAAAAAATTATTAGTTTCTAGGAGATCTAAAGTGGAAACAACCCATAATCTATAGATTTTTCTTCATCATGAGCAACACATAGGCTCGAATATTTTTCCTTGTTTCACGGGATTTATAAGCCTCATAACTTAGCATCTGGGTGCAATCCTTTGTGAAAACACAAAATTTAAGGTTAGAGTGTTCATGATACATGCACCATTCCTGCAGACTCTTTTTTTTTTACATTGAGTCCACATGTATGCAACTAGTATTAAAGAAATAATTATTGCATGTGAATAGTTGAATGTTATTTGAATGATTGTCTCATAATAGGCTTTAGATGTCAATTATTTTGTTGGTGGACCTTCGACCTCGACACCTCACAATTCACACCCTCAAACAACTTTCACTCAAGTAACCTTTATTCATTAATGGTGTTGTAAAACAATGTTAGCTAGTTTTGGTAATTTTGCATGTACAAATCTAAAATAATGCTTGAAACTACATGAACTTAGATAACTAGGTTCTTTAAAGTGATGGGTGTAAGAGAATTCATTAGTCTTTTAAATAATGCATCATAGATTTTGGATTTGAACTTATCATTTTCACTTTCCTTTCAATCTCAAACCCGTTCACATATTAATTTTTATATCTTATAGCTTTATCTTTGATGACAGTATCTTCTTTAAGATTGAAAACTATCATTTTCATTGTTTGAGATCAATCCATGTAGTTCATTCAACTGGTATTTATCTGTAGATACAAATAATTCATTGTGTTATGTGATTGTGTTTTTAGATCTCAAGGGCATGTCATAATATTGCACATTCTCTAATACAATCAATATGGTTGCAGCCTCTTCATTGGCCTTGACCAAGCATGTTTCAAGGATTATCATGATTTATTTACTAGCATTCTCAATTCTATCTTCCTGAGATTCTGTTAGGAGATTGCTTCTAAGATTTTGAACTTCATATTCATTTTCCTCTAGTTTTTTTCCCATCCTTTCAACCTCTTGTTTGTGTTGTAGAAGGAATTTTTTTCATCCTCATGTTCCCAAGCTCCATAAACTCATTTACCTTACATTCATACTCTTCAAACTTCTATTTGAATTTAGCTCTTAATAACCTAATGTTATCTTCACTCTTGAGTTGCATTTGAGCCTTTTTCTTCTTAATTCTTTTCATTTCTTCAATCTTCATTCTCAATTAATTTAACTTCTTCTTCTTCCTATTCCAATTTCCTTTTCAATGCTTGTTGCTCTGTCTTTGGTGATTGTAGATGCATATTACTTCTCAGCAAAAAACACTACCTCACCATCTTTTGAGTGTAATATGTTCTCAAAAACTTAAAGATGTCTCATTTTGATTATCTTTTCTACTCTATCCTAGAGATGACTTCTTACTATCTTCATCCCTTTGTGAAATTGCTACCCTCTATCCATGTTATGATAGTATTTTGTACCTATTTATGACTGTCCACCATCATATCTCACGGCCCATTTACCATTACCATTGGAAAACCTCATGTAGTGTCCATTTACCATTCTTTATGAACATGATTGGGAGTCTCTCCTTGGCTATTAAGAGGCTTGTATTGGGCCAAGATGGCTCTAATTTTTGAGTCCATATATGATCTAAGTGTATATTTAAAAAACACACAACCTCCAATAACAACAGTTGCCAAGCCAAATAGAAACACCCACATTGCGGCCTAGCCAACCTTTGCTTGTTTTCTTTCTTATGCAAGTATTATGGTCTCTTATATACAGGAGGTCATCTTTACAACTACATTCATAACTACCCCATGTGTTTTTTCTGCAACTATAGTCTAAGCATTGACAAGCCTTCTTTTCTTTGCACTCATCTATATCTTCACAATTGTTGACATCATCTCCCTTAAAAGCTAGGAGGACACTTACATCCACTATTCCATATTTCCAAACAAGCAAAATATGACTATCCATCTTGGGTACTATGCCAACAACCACTATTATTGATCTTGCATGATGATGCATGATTTAGACTATTCTTGTGATCAAGAATAATGAGTTCACTTGAAGTCTACAAATATAGCTTTTCATTGTCATACTTATGCTACAATGGTGACTGCAACCTTTGTTTTCATTTTACTCATGAGTTACCCTTATTCCTCTGCCCCTTATGGTCATGATCACTATCCTTGTATCCATTTGTTTTAAACAATGGGGTGTAAGAGTGCATGTTTATATATATTGAGTTGGATGCACTATATGAAGCATGATATTTGAAAGTATGTCTCAAATGAAACTTCAACCATGATATCCACACCAATACCTCTATTACAATTATGTTCAATAGAATTCATGTGTTTCATTATACACTAAGAAAGTGGCCCACAATGAGATTCATACATGTGTATCAATGCTTTAAGGTAGTCCTAATCATCAACAAAAAAATTCCCATGTGGTTGTATAACCCTCAGAGTAAAAGAGGCCATTTTTGATCTAAACTAAGCTTTTCTAATAAGATTTATACTTGTATCAATGTGCAACCATTATGCCATGGCTTCAACAATCTTCAAAACCCCTATCTTTTGTGACAAGTTTTCCTTTAAAAACTATTTGCAAGAATCACTATAGTGTTTGTTCCAATTTGTTCTAGTTTTTTAAGCATTGCTATGAACTCTTCATAGCTAATGTATCCATCATTATTTATATCTATTTTATGCATAATACCACTCATCGTCAAATGCATTTTCTTCCCTAAAGAAATCTAAGGATATGAAAGATACCTAAATGCTCTCATTATAGCTTTCACACTTGAAACAAACTTATGGCATACCTGTCATAATGAGATTACATGTAAGGTTTGTATCGTGGGGATATGAAGATGACCTCCTTGAAACTTTCCAAATTTGGCAACATTGGTAACTCTTACCTCCATTTTTGCAATGACCTTATCTGCTACAAGTTTGTATAAAGTACTTATCTACAAAAAGTCCATATCTGCTACAAGTTTGTATAAATTAGGTGAAATATATTTGTCATCATGAGGTCTCTCAATAAGCCTTTTTGTAACATTCAATGACTATCAACAAGTTTTCCATTCTTTATGGATTTTGTGGGAAATGTATGGTTATATACCTTCAAAAAGACCCTAATAACTACCTTATAAGCAATCCAAAAATAGGCATCAAGACAGTCCATAGAAATTTTCTTGGCATGACATTCATCATAATGAGATTACATGCAAGGTTTGTATCATGGGGATATGAAGATGACCTCCTTGCAACTTTCCAAATTTGGAAAAATTGGTAACTCTTACCTCAATTTTCTCCAATGACCTTATCTGCTACAAGTTTGTATAAAGTAATTATCTACAAAAAGTCCATATTGAGACCAAAGGTCCTTATCTGCTACAAGTTTGTATAAACTAGGTGAAATATATTTGTCATTATGAGATACCTGTCATACCTTATGGCATACCTATCATAATGAGATTACATGAAAGGTTTGTATAGTGGGGATATGAAGATGACCTCCATGAAACTTTCCAAATTTGGAAACATTGGTAACTCTTACCTCCATTTTTTGCAATGACCTTATCTGCTACAAGTTTGTATAAAGTACTTATCTACAAAAAGTCCATATTGAGACCAAAGGTCCTTATCTGCTACAAGTTTGTATAAACTAGGTGAAATATATTTGTCATCATGAGGTCTCTCAATAATCCTTTTTGTAACATTCAATGAATATCAACAAGTTCTCCATTCTTTATGGATTCCGTGGGAAATGTATGGTTATATACCTTCAAAAAGACCCTGATAACTACCTTATAAGCAATCCAAAAATAGACATCAAGACAATCCATAAAGATTTTCTTGGCATGGCATTCCTCATTTCTTACCATGACCATGAGACCACATTACTTTGAGGCATTTTTCAAACAGTTCACTGCCTTGTCTGTGCTTTTAATTAAACAAAGAAACTAATGAAAGTGATAAAAAAATTATATTTGTAGTTTCATTTTCAGATGTTTACATCAAACAACCATGGCGATGTTGCTAGCATGATGGACCATGGAGTTGTTGCATCAATAGCCAGTTTTGATCCTTTGAGAGAAGTATGCAGTAGATTAGTCAATTTGACATTATATTTTCTCTTATATGGTCTATTATTAAAAAAATTCATGATACTTGTATGTAGTTTAATTTATATCTTGATGGTTGCTACAGGTGGTTGTCACTCCAGATCGTTGACGTGCTAATGTTGTAAATGAGCATGAGGATTATTTGTTTGTGGTAGGTGATTATTTTGTTATATGTCATTCCATAATTCAATTTCTATATATTAACATCTATACTTTGTATTGTATCAATTGAAGCTCTAGATGAGTGAAGAGAGGAGGACTAGTGAGTGCATTCGAAAGATAAAAGAACCAAAAGACACTCCATCCAGTCGACCGTCGAAGGCAACACATGAAATTTTTTCTTCCCCTAGAGCGAAATGAATATGTATTAGGGTCATTTGTTGTATGCCTACATGGAATTTTTGAACATATATTTTGTACTATCGATATATGTGAAATTTTATGTCCATATGGCTCTTTTGTAGTAAGCCTATATGAATTTATTGGATATATTGTATACTTTTATCGACATATATCATTGTATAGCCTTACGGATTTTTTATTAATGCAAATCTTATTTTACCACTACTATTCTTGAATGATGTTATCATGTGTATTATGTAAACTGATGTTTACATCTAATGCTTAAACCTATTAGCTTCTTTAATAAACCATTCAATCTTCTTCTTAAGTAGGCCAATAATGTATTTCTATATGAGTGTGCATTTCATGTGTATACTAGTGACTTATGTGTATTCATACTTTGTGACTTATATGTAATGGAGTGAATTTGTACCCCTTGCCAATTCCCCATTTATACCCTTCACCTTAAAAAAAATAAACCTACCAATGCATTTCCACTTCATCCGCTCGCTCACTACCCACTTGGTGGTTGTATGTAGTGTCAATGGGGGAATTTTTTTTGGGGACGCTAGCGTGGTGCGTAGAAATTTGCACGACGTGCTGCCATCCTAACAAGATTCCTACCTCTGGAATTTGTAGAGGGGTTACACTTCTCCATTAACAACAAAGAGTAATTCCCCTACGCCCTTGAACGACCTCAAATGACTCTTTTGTGCTTCTATTCACTTCAAAACAACTCATTCTTCATTCATTTTGGATCTCTACACACTTCTTCAATTATTTGCTACACAATTGTTCACACTTCTACACACTTTGGCTTCATGCTATTGAAGGCGTCTTTATCACACTTCACTTCTTGTTGCACTTTTTACATCATTGGAGCTATGACTTGGTGTCTTGCAAGACCAATTCTTCAGTTTTGTGGCAACGTCCACTTTTCCAAGCTTGCATCTTCCTCTATGTGCTTGAGGGCATCTTGATTGGGAAGGTGATATTGTTTCATTTCTCCATTTCCATAGAATTTTCATTTTATTTTGTAACATAGTTTTGTTATTATTGCTTGGTAGCACTATCTTCCATTGCTTTCTTTACCATACTTTATTTATATCATGGCTATTTTGGCTAACTATGGAGGTGGGAACACCGAAACAGGGGTTTGACTGCGAAAAGCCCCAAAATAGCCCCAACATTTTTCCCCGTTCTATTGTGTGTAGGTGTTTGTGTACGTGTGGAGCTTGCAGGAGGCTGGACTATTCATAAGTTAGATTTCTACCACCTTTTCATTCTTGTCAACTTTCTCTTTTTAAGTTAAAGTATTCTTCTTGCTTTCTTAACAGTTCAACTTTCTTATGCTTTCTATTATTGCTTAAGATTTTTTTTATCAAGTTGTAGTAAATTCTTTGTCAGTCATTGACTGTATTCCATACTCTATGTCCATATGGATGCTAGTGAATCATGTTGTCATTCATCTTCCATGTTGGGGTCCTCTAGGAAAGAGTTATCAAGGTCTCAGTATTGATTTGGGAACTTTCTCATTTGATTCCCTAAAACTATCGAGTTTGCAAAAGGATAGAGGTAGATCAATCACCCATCCTTTTCACCCTTTTGCAACATCAAAATTGCCTTAAACAACCCTTGGCATGAGGTAGATTAGGGCATTTGATCGTTCTAGACCCTCCTATGACCCAAGGTCTTGAGCGCTTGGTCCCCCTCTACATTTTGGTGAACCCAACGTGAAACTCGTAATATCCATTCCCTTGTGTCTACATAGGTTGTGAGCTTGCACATCATGAAGCTTTATGAGATTCACAACTTAGTCTACTACATCTGAGGACATAGTTAGAAGGAGCGTGCAACACATAGAAATGAAATTTACAAGGGTCGCCCCAACTCTTGCCTCTCAGGAGATGGTATTGGCAATAGAGACAACTTACTTCGATGAAACCACTCATACCCCTATGCCTCTTGCTTCCCCTTCATCTCCACATTTGGACAAGAATGAAGTCATCCCTATTCCTACAGAGCATCTTATGGCTCTGGATAAGAGGTTACTCGATCTTGCAACTCACCTAGAGAAAGATCAAAGCATGGCTAGGCCCACAAAGGTTGCAAATGAGATTAGGTATATGTTAGGCAAAGATCAGACATGCATAGAGTTTCTCCATGGCATTATCAATTTAGTGCAAACATATGTCCCCTCTTACAACCCTCGTTCAAGCATTACTCGAAGTCATGAGCACGAAGCCTATGAAAGATAGATTAGTGTTTTGATGTCTGTGACGTCAATATGCATGGCTAAAACGGGCCCTTCCGTTAACATCTCCACTCTTGATCCACCCCCTACTATCAAAGAAAGTAGGATACCTCTAGTATTTGAATTTCATCCTCTTGAGGGAAACCCTACTTTTGGTAGTAGAATCTCTGGTGGGATGGGGGATAGTGGTTTCAGTATGTCTTGTGGTGGCTCTGACAGTAGCTCCAATGGTGGCTTTGGCGCTGGCCATGGTGGTGGCTCTGACGGAGGCCACACTAGTGGCCTTGGTGGTAGTTCCGATGGTGGCCTGGAGGTAGTTCCAGAGGTGGTTCTGGTGGTGGCAGTTTTGGTGGAGGTTCCACTAGTCCTTTGTCATCTTTTGACCCTATTTTGAATGTTCTTCTAGAGAATATGGGTCAAATGCAAAACCAATTGAAAAATCTATCTCAGGCCTACGCCCAACCTATCTTTCAACCCTTCTTATGACATAGCCCTTTTTTGTGATAATTTTGAACACTCCCTTCCCTCAGGGGACGGAAATTCCTAAGTTTGAAAAGTATGGTGTTAAGAGAGATCCCCAAGCACATGTGTCAACTTTTAACGCGATGTGTATGGATTTCTTTCATCATGATGTTTTGATGGAAAAAATTTTTCCTCTATCTCTCAAGGATACAACACTTCAATGGTACTCTTTCTTTTCTGACAATTCTATATTTTCATTCAACCAACTTGTTAATCAGTTTCTCTGGCAATTCTAAGCTAACATCGGTGCAAAGATGACCTTCTTGGATCTCGTCTGATGTAGGCAGGGTGAGCACGAGAAAATCACTAATTTCATTGCACAATACCAAGCGCTCTTTTCACAAATCTCTTACCTGCTACCTGACTCAGATATATACAAGGTATTCATAGGAAACCTATAGTGAGCTTGGCAAGAGAAATTTTCCTTGATGAAATATCCTTCTTTCACACATTTATGTGCTACATTGCGGGAGTACCAACAGACAGTGGTTTAGTTCAGGGGATCCTCCTCATGCTCCCATTCAGAAGGAAAATCTATAGTGTCTATTTCAGGAAGAGGAAAATCTGTTGCAAATGTAGTCACTGTGACTAACGATCGAGGCCTCAAGAACAAAATTTTGCTAAACTATCTGAATCTTACTCCTTTATTCTAAAAAAGTTTTTGAAGGATAAGATTATAACATTGGAGGATCCTCAAACTCTCAGAGAGCCTTATCTTAACTGGTATGATGAAAATGCATTCTACCAATACCATCATGTCCATGGGCATGATACCAAACATTATATGTGCCTGCATCATGAGATACAGGATTGCATCGACGATGGTACCATCCATCTCAATAGAAAGAAGCAAAATGTGAATAAGTCATTGGCTAAGGCAAATAGTGAGTTGCAGATTTATATGGACTTGTTTCCCTCTCATTCTGTAAACTTAATCATTGATCCTTGTGATGCTTCTCCCAAGGCCTCAACGTACATAAATATGGTCTCGTTTACTCCTAATCCTCCCCCACAACCTAATGTCCCTTCTAGACATCCCGCCCTTTTTAAAACCCATGGACATGTTGAATACCCCGATGGTGTCCATTATGGTTTTCTCCTCTTCCTCCGCACCTTCTACTTCATCTATGGGGATTTCACATCCTTCGATAAAGTGAAAGATGGAGGATTCCCCACTTGCAATGAGGGTCAGAAGAAGGGTTCTCCTTCTTCGGAAGGTGGTTCTTCATTGGCTTGTGTCTTCCTAATGAAGGAGGAAGCCTTGATGTCCCCGTAGCTCATCACGACCCCCAAATCTTTCAATGAGGCCAATAGTGGATCTCAAACACCACCTCCATCGCTTGTTAAGTTGACACATGGAACTCCTATGAAGTGAATGTTCAACTTTGTAGATGATGTCTCAGCCTTATTGACGATCTTTACGAGATCACTGACATTCACCTCAAAGGAATTGAGTGGAGAAGACCTCAAGGGGCTTTCTTCCTTGGGTCTAGTTGTAGAAGGGTCAGAGGGTACCCCCTTGATATTTCACCCTTGTAGGCTCATCCACCCTCCCCTTATAATGATCTAGACTAGGAGAATGATGATCTCTTGGTTGATGAGGACTAGGGGGAGCCTCTTCTTTATCTGTAGATTAGATTGTGTGTGTGTGTATATTTTGTTCCTTCATGCTTGTTTTATATGCTCCTGGATGACCCTTATCACCCTCCTAGGTTCTTGGATACAAGAGTGTTTTTGTGTCGTAAAACTTCTTCTATTTGTCACATCATTCTTCTCTTTTTTTGTGTATTGATTTTTGAAAACTGGGGACGATGCAAAGTGTTGGGAGAATTTAGGCCTCCCTTCCACATTGACCCAATTTTTTATTTTTCATTTTGTTTTCACATACCTTCTTCACATGGTCTAATATAGTACGAGATTGATGATAGTTCATATTTATACTATTACATCTATCTATCTATATTTATGAGCAACTATGACCCTGAAATATTAGATCCCCCTGTCTCTTGTTCGTTATGTCCTTGTTTTTCCTTTCTTTCTATCTTTCTCTCTTCTTTTCTTGCTTTGTGATGTTGTGGTGCTCATGTGTTGTCCCTCGTGTGTGTGACAACATTACCATAGTTACATCGTGTCATGTTTTGCAGGCCACAACATCACTTCCATTTTTTCTTTTCTCTCCTTAGGATGTCACATACTTTTGTGTTTGACACACACCATCCTAAGGGGGGGCTATCATACTGCTTTTATTTTCAAAAGGTGCATTTGGTGGCCAATGAATCCCTTATTGAAAATCTCTATTTTTATTTTTAAAATTATTTTCAAAATTTATATTCTTCAACACCGATCCCTAGATGATTTTTTCTTTCATCTCAAATTCATAAGATAGAATTTGGACTTACTCGGGTAGTGATCTCCTCACTATGGTTTTGAGAGTCTAACAAGAAGCAATGTCCATTCCACCAATGTAGTGTTAGATGGTTAGTGTAATGGATTGATTTTGATGTATTTTTCAATGTTAGTTAAGTGTGTGTGTGCAGGGGTAAAAGGAATATGGAGTAGAGTTGCTATTACAAGGCCAAAAACTGAGTTTTTCCATTCAAAAATGGTGGTTTCAAACAGGGAAAAGAAGAAATATCATGTGCATGACCTTGGAGATAGTTTCAAATGCTTGGGAAGACACAATTAAGCATGTTTCAATGATTGGCTAGAGTATTGGAGGTTTGTAAGGGTGATATTCACAAAACCCTCCTTGTTTTTGGGTGTTTTTACCCTATAATCAAGGGTTTGATAGATCAGTGAGTTTTTAAGTTTCTCCACTCCTAAAAAAGTTGAAATCCTAAGTTTTATGGTGTGACTAAAGACTGTTTAATGTTTTTTGGAGTTTTGGAGTAATCTAAAGGGGGTCTCCTTTGTAAAATAGGCCTAAACTAGTAGCCTTTGCAGCGTTCTGTCAGAGAATCTAATAGTTTCTGCAATGTAAGTCATGGAAATATTTTGATATGTTATTGTGGACAGAAAAGGGTCCCTAAATGTGTCTTTGGATCTTGGAATTTGAATCTATTTTGAGCGATTCACCCGCTTTAGGGTATGGAGTCTTAATTGGCAAGTGGTGCTTTGTTTGCATGGATAATGGTAATCTGATGAAATAGTGACAAAAGGAATTGTTAGTGGTTGGAAACTATTGCATTCATGTTGATAAAAATGTTTCAAATTTTTTTATAAGGTATAGAAGGAAGTGTATGTTATTTGATGGTTTGGGTATGGTAATTCTAATGTGCTTGAATGGTGTTTTGTGTGCAAGAACTTGATAATCTGGTGGGACAATCTTGTGAGGGATGGAATTGGTCTTAAATCTATCTAGTATTGATAGTTATGATGAACCAATGCTCTAGAAGAAAGCCTGAAGTAATAATTGTCATTTTCATGTCTTGATCAATATGGAATCATGGTGGTTTTGGGTAAGCAAAATGACTGCAAATTGATAGAACAGTGGCTTGGAGGTCTGAGTAAACAGAGGTGGTTATTTTTTCTTGTTTATATCTGACAAGATAATAATATTAGAGATGTATATGTTTGGTAAATGGTTTTGGTGATGAATAAGAAGCCTTGAATCTGATAAAGAGATGTACTAATGATGTGATTTGCTAAGTTTGAGAATCTAATAAATTTTGTACATGAAAGTGAATTGTGAAAGTTTTTTTTTCAATTTGATCTTCTCCTGATTTGTTTGGGATTGAAATTTTCCTAATGAAATGAGGTTGTTGAGTGGTTTGGTTATGATGCTCTGCATCAATTTTACCTAGGTTTTGTAGCTACAAGAGAGTTTTACTAAAATTCTCGAGACAATGCACAATTTTTTTGAGAAACATAAGTTAGAAGTGCAATTATCATTTACTTTAGGAGCCTTTGCTTGTGCCACTATAGTTTGTGCAAGGGATTTGAGAGTAATAATTATTTTCTATGAACTAAAAAATGTGCAAATCAAGAGAAAGTTATGACCTAGAGAGGAGAATAGAGAGACTATTAGGATCCACCCATCAACATGGATCTCATTTGGTGGATTTATGGGCTTATTATCAAGATGATAGTGACATGAGAAAAAGAGGAATTTACAAGTTAAAATTGAAGGAAATGAGAAAACTTAAGATAGGGAAAAATTCCTTTAGATCTTACAAATAATAAAAATGTGTTGAATCTTGTTTATAATATTTAAAATGTAGAAAATTAGCCTCTCCTATTTGTAAACTAGGCATCAAAAGAAGACTATCTATAAAGAAGATAAGAAAAAGGGTTGAAGATTTCAATTTATCCTAGTCAAAGGACAAGCTAGAGAAATCCAAGAAAGGGAATGCAAAGAAAGGAAAGAGACAATATGAATCTTCTTCTACCACTAAGGTGAAAGGAAATTTATAGCCATTTAAAACTATTTCCAAATAACCCCAAGAGAGGAAAGAAGTTGTGGCCTTTTGAAGAGAAATTGAAATGTACAAGTGGAGGAAATAGTTAAGAAGCTTGAAGAAGAGAAGAATATTTTGATGTACTCTCTAAGATGGAGAGTTCCATTGAGAGTCTTTCTCAATCCTTGGAGAGGAAAAAAATCCTTATGCAAGTTTTTCTAGCAAGATTGGGCAAAGATTCCAATGAAGGGGAGGAAGAGCCAAAGGTGAAGAGGTGTCTCCCAAATAATCCACTAATCAAAGAAAAGGCTAAATTTGAGATACAATTGTTCAAAGGTGATGTAGATGTAGAAAATTTGGCAATTGGTTAAATCAACTTAAGATATATTTTAGCACATATATTTTAACTTTTGAACAAAATATCTCTTTTTCTATACTAAATTTGGAAAAGAGTTCCTTAAATTGGTTTTAAATTATCTTTGTTTTCATGGGTTGAAAATAGACTTCAATAATTACTAGGATAATTTTAAATAATTAACTAGGAAACGTTTCCAACCAATATTTTATAAGTAACAAAAAAGTATGGAATGACAATGTATTAAGCAACAAGAAGGTGAACATGTACAATAATAGACTAGTAAATTTTAGAAATTAGTTATACAAATTCCTTAATGTAAAAATCTTAATGAAGTATATAAGAGGTTTGCATAATCTTTTCTATAGGTCTATGTTGCTTTATAAGTGGTTTACACAATAGCTTTCCATTAAGTTTTTGCCTCTACTCCTCGTGGCACAACACGCATGACTAGTAGGTCTTACAAATGCCTACTAATTTTCCCACATCTTCTTGAAAACCATTTCCTGCATATTCTAGGAAGCTTCATGATGTGCAACAAAGGTTTTTCCCTTGATTGACAATGTTGAATTTACATGGTGGTTTCATACAATCAATCAATGATTTTGTGACTTGTGTGAATTGTTTTGACAAGTAGGAGGCATATTCCAATGATGAATTTGCTAACATCAACATGACATAATTGTGATTTAAAAATTGTATGAACCAACAACCTCCAACCCTAGTTTTTGTGCCCTAAAGGAATATTATTTTCCTTTTTGGCATAACTTAGGCACTTTATTTTAAAAATCAAAAAATGGGAAAACTTTCAGAGGTGAGTGCAGGGCTCTTTAGAAGCTGAATGGTCATCCTCCATTACAACTCCATTGAGCTTTTGCATTTACTGAGAGAGCTTAGATTGGTATTCTTCATCGTTGTTGGTCCAATTACCTTCTTGGTTTCTTTCTTTTTCTTGATTTCTTGATTATTGGGTTATTTATTGGATTTATCTGATTTGGGTTTTTTATTAGTGGTGTTGGGGGCGGTCGAGTAAATTTTCTTATCTTATTGTTTGCTTATAAAAAATAATTTTCTTAGTTTGAATTTAAATTTTATTCATTTTTATCTTTGGGTGATTCCTGGCACACTCGTAGCTTTTATGAATCCCACAAGAGTCTCAAATTGATACTTATGTGGCATGCATGAAAGGAAATTTTGCTGAATGAATCAAGACAATTGGGAGGGGGGTGAATCAGTTGTAGCAAATTAAAACATCAAAACCCTCAACAATAATTAGATCCACATGCATTCATTAAACCCTTATTTGGTTAAAGTAATTAATTATGAAATGCAAATAACAGAAACTAAAGTAACAACACCATACACAAGAGAACACCATATTTATGTCGAAATCCCAATGAGGGATAAACTATGGTGAGGATTAGCTCACAATATAAGTAATTGCAAAACCGGTACAAGGGCTCATTGCTAGAATAGGACACATTGTCCAAAAGGGCTCACAGCTAGGGCTCACTACCACATAAAGAAATACAAGAAGATAGAAGATAAATGTTACATAGAGAACACTTTCTCAATGCAACAAGGAATCCACCACAAAGCTCCAACAATCTCATAGCCTTGCTTAAATTATTTTAGACACCTTCAACTCACTACTTTCAAGAATCCAAACACTTGAAATTTTCACTACTCTACTTAAATTCACATCACTATTTTGATATCCTTCAATGTCTGTCTCATCCACAAAACTTGTGTACAGTAGGATGTTGCTGCAATATACTCAGCCTCTGTAGTGGATAAGGAAACTAAATCTTGCTTCTTACTCAACCATGATACCAATCTACATCTAAGAAAGAATGCACCACCACTTGTACTTTTTTTATCATCAACACAACTAGCCCAATCTGCATCTGTATAAGCACTTAATATAAAATTAGTATCCTTAGGATAGCACAAGCCATAATCTGGAGTGCCTCTTAAATATCTGAATATCCTCTTCACTACTCCAACAAGTGCTTCTTTAGAATCTTCTTGAAATCTAGCCACAAGACAAACTACATGCATGATATTTGGTCTAGTAGTAGTTAGATATAGGAGTCCACCAATCATAGATCTATATTTGCTCTGATCAGCCTTAGGTGAATCATCATCTTTGCTCAATTTACAACCAGCCACCATAGGAGTGCATACCGGTTTGGAATCATCCATTCCAAACTACTTCAACATCTCTTTGACATACTTATACTATAAAATGAAAATCCCTTTATCTATTTGATTGATTTGTAGCCCAAGGAAGAAATTGATCTCCCCAAACATTGACATTTCAAAATCTTTTTGCATCTCTTCAGAAAATTTCTTACACATAACTTCATTTCCACCAAATATAACTTCATACACATATACAATCACTATCAAGATTTTTTTTTCTTTAATTTTCTAGTAAAGATTACTATTTGTGGTGTCCTTGTTGAATCCTTATTGTATCATATATCTATTCAATCTTGCATACCAAGCTCTGAGAGCTTGCTTCAATCCATACATTGTCTTCTTCAATCTACATACCATATTCGGTTGCTCTAAAAATTGAAATCATTCTGGTTGTTCCATGTAAACCTCTTCTTCCAATTCTACATTTAGAAAAGTAGACTTTACATCCATCTGATAAAATTTAATGTCATGTGTTGTAAATGCCAAAAACATTCTAATAGCTTCCATCCTAACCATAGGAGAAAATGTCTCCTCAAGGTCTATTCCTTCCACTTGTGAGTAACCCTTACACGCAAGTCTTGCCTTATTTCTTATCACTTCTCCATTCTCATTCAACTTGTTTTTGAATACCCACTTAGTTCCAATTATATTCTTGTTTTTCGATCTAGGAAACAATTCTCAACTCTGATTTTTCTCTATCTGCATAAGTTCTTCTTCCATTGCCTTCATCCAATGTTCATCTTTGCATGCTTCACTCACTGTTTTAGGTTCAACTTTAGAAAGTAAACACAAATTTTCCTCAACTTCAACAACTTTGCTTCTTGTCAATACTCCTTTCCTTTTGTCTCCAATAATTTATTCTTTAGAATGATTCTCTTGCACATACTTAGGGGTCTTAGGGGTCTTCTCCGGAGCTTCTTCCTCTTCATTCTACACTTCTTTGTCATCTTTTCTTCTTCTATTTCTCTGCAATCAGGTTCATCTGACACATATTCATCTACTGCAATTGAATTTTGTAAATTCTCATCAACCTTAACATTTGCACTTTCAACTATCTTTCTCAGCCTTTTTTTGTAGCATCTGTAAGCTTTGATTTTAGTAGAATATCCAAGGAAGATACCTTCATCAGAACTTGCATCAAAATTTCCTAAGTTTTCTTCTTCTCTTTTGATATAACATTTGCTTCCAAATACTCTAAAGTACTTGATAATAGGAATCCTTCCATACCATAACTCATAGGGAGTCTGTGTTATTAGCTTTAGCTTGAACTCTGTTAAGTATGTAAACAATGGTATGAATATCTTCTCTCCAATAGACTTCCAATAGATTTGATTCTTTCATCATAGTCCTAGTAGCTTCTTGAACATTTCATTTTTTCCTTTCAACAACTCCATTTTGCTGAGGAGTTTTAGGGGCAGACAAGTGCCTCTTTATGCTATGAACTTTAAAAAACATGTTAAACTCATTGGAGGTGAGTTTTCCACCTCTATCAGGCCTTAAGCATTTATCTTCACATTCACTTCATTCTCAACTATAGCTTTAAATGCCTTGAATTTATCTAGTGCATCAAATTTTTCTCTAAGAAAAGTAACCCATGTGTCATTCTAGAATAATCATCAATCAAAACCATGAAATACCCATTACCTTGAAGACTTCTCACCCTTGTAGTACCACAAATATCTGTATGTATTAATTCTTGTAGTCTGATAGCAGATTGTACCTTTTCTTTGAAACTACTCCTTGTTTGTTTTCCAAATTGACAACTCTCACAAACAACATTGATAGGCTTTGTGATTCTTGGTAGATCTCTTACTACATGAACTTAGATGATTCTTTCTAAGTTATCGTAATTCATGTGACACATCCTCTGGTGTCATAACCAACTGTCACTAATCTGAGACATAAAGCAATGTCCATCAGTACCCTTAAGCTGATAAATGTTTCCATTTGTTCTCTTACTAGCAACAATCATAGTTATGGACCCTTTTTTGATCTCACATGTTTCATCCTTAAACACAAGATTATATCCTTTCCTACATATTTTTCCAACACTCAAAAGATTATGCCTTAATCCCTTAACATAGTAAACATTATTAGTATTATGTTTTCCATCAAAACTGATTGAACCTATTCCAAAAATATTAGCTCTTGAATCATCTCCAAGTTTAACTAATCCTCCATCATATTTTTCAAGTTTAACAAACTTATTCTTGTCTCTGGTCATGTGATTAGAGCAGCCACTATCAACAACCTAGTAACTATTATCCTCTTTAACATAAAAATCAAATACCAAAGTACCTTCAACCTTATCCTTCTTTTTCAGATCACTTTCCTTCACACAACTTTCAGAGTTAGCAGAACTAGATTCTTATTTTATAGCTCGGAACAAGCATTCATTATCATCAAAATCTCCATAATCAGAGTCATCATAAAAAATTCCAGCATCTTCTCTAACATTGTAAGCTCTTTTAATCATCTTTCCCTTGTTCTCCTTATTCTTATTGTTTACAGCTCTTTTTGGACATCTTGAGGCATAATGACCTATATCACCACAACTAAAACATTTGAAAGGTAGTTTACCTTTGTACTTACCGGTACCCTTTTCATATTTCTCACAAAGTTATCTTCGACATCATCAAGATCATCTTCATTTGAATCTTCAATATTTTCTGATTTTCTAGCCTTAAAAGCACTCTCCACTTTTGTACCATTCTTTAAACCAAGATTTCTCCTCTCAAAAGTTAGTGTACTAATCAATTGATCTCTAGAATAAGTATTAAAATTTTCAACTTCTCAATAATAGATACCTTTTCACTATAAGCATCAAGAAGATTTCTAATAACTTTCTTTACCACCCTAGGCTCTTTAACTTGTGCACCAAGACCTCTCATAGCATTTACCAATTCATCAACCCTCTGCATGTAGGTTGTAATTGTTTCATCTTCAGACATTCTCACAGTCTCAAATTTTTCCTTTAGATTATGCAACTTTTCTTGTTTAACCTTTTCATTTCCTTCATAAATACTTTCAAGCTTATCCCAAACTTCTTTAGCAGTCTTCAGATTTGTAACTTTAACCAATTCATAATTTTTTAAAGACTATTTGTAATAATAAATTTTTCCTTAGCATTTACCTCACGTGTCTTGATCTCATCACTTGTGCTCAGACCATTTGTAGGTGGAGTATATGTAGTCTTACAAGCCTTTTGAATCTCATATCCCTGACATGCTAGGTATCCTTCCATCTTTTTCTTCCAGAATGCATAATCTATTCCATCAAATTTAGGGAAATCAATTTGCTTTTCCATCTCGAATTTACCTTAAGTAGTTAATCTCTTCTCCAAGGAACCTTGCTTTGATACCAATTGTTGAATGAATTAGGACAACTGAGAGGGGGGTGAATCAGTTGTAGCAAATTAAAAAATCAAAACCCTCAACAGTAATCAGATCCACATGCATTTATTAAACCCTTATTATGTTAAAGTGACTAATCATGAAATGTAGATAACACAAATTGAAATAACAACACCATACACAAGAGAACACTAGATTTACATGGAAAACCCAATCAGAGAAAAATCACAGTGAGGATTAGCTCACAATATAAGTAATTTCAAAACTAGTACAAGGGCTCAATGCCAAAATAGGACACTCTATCCAAAAGGGCTCACAACTAAGGCTCACTACCACAAAAATAAATACAGGAAGATAGAAGAGAAATGTTACATAGAAAACACTTTCTCAATGCAACAAGGAATCCACCACAATGCTCCAACAATCTCGCAACCTTGCTTGAAATATTTTGGACACCTTCAATTCACTAATTTCAGGAATCCAAACACCTCAAATTCACATCACTCACATCACTCGCATCGATCTCACATCTACCTTTCTTCTCTCTTACATCTCACAACAACACCACTCTTATTTATATCAACCTTAACCTTGAAAATATTCTCCAATGTTAGCAACTATCCATTATACTTACAAATTCAAAATAGGTCGGCACCTAAATATTCTTGTTGTGGATAGGAATGAAGGTGACCAAAATAGATCCATAATTAGGACCCAAATAGATCCCAACACACTTCAACATGCTTCCACAAGCCTCGCGTGTAGTGCTAACACAAGGTCAACAAATACTCGTGTTAAAAACCATAGACATTAAGTACATGCTTCCTTAAATCAATCCAAAAATGTATGGGAAATAAAATTCACTTGAAGATGATCTAGAATAATCTATGAACTACTTGAGCTTCATCAAGTACTTCATACAAACTTGCATCATACAAATACTTTAGCTCAAAACAACTAATAAACCTTATTCGCACACTGACATATGAAAATCACTAAGTACTAGACCAAATCAAATAAAACCTTGAAATCTGGAAGATACAAACATTATAAGAAATTTCCCAAATCCACACAACCTGAACCCAAACAATGGAGAAATGCAGAGCAAATACATTTCTCCCGGGCCACAAAAACATCACTAAAAAATTGGTTCACACACTAGTGAAAATATATAGCATTGTACAACAATTTAGAAACCAAAACTTTGAATATAAAAACCTCTGACAATCATGAACAACATATCAGATCTACATAGGCATAGCCTCAACACAAAAGAAACATGGAGCACAATATCAGGGCACACTCTAAACACTTGCACAATACAATTTACTGTCTATCAAATTTTCTCAAAATCACTTGGAAACCAAGTACTGGAGACATCATCTCAGCTCATTACTTCATTCCAACTCATCTTGAGAAACTGCAACAAAAAGATAGCTCATGGTACTCACAACACTTCCTCAATATCTCAACTACACATGCACAAACTGCAACAACCTGTTTTCCTCTTTTTTCACAATTTTCTCAATATCCTCGACATCTTCATCATGCAACAACTTCCTTAAGGCATAGTTGACATCAATGACAACACCAGCCTATAGACTTCCTATTGACATCAATGAAAACACCTTCATACTTGCAATAAATTTGTGAGGTAGTTTATTGTTAATTAATTTGCTCCTATCCTTAAGTTCTATCTTTCATGACATTTAGAAAATGATGGAAGGGAAAGAAACTGAGGTGGTGAAAGATAGTAATGTTCAAGTTAATGCTTAGACACTGCCTATTGATATTATCAAGTATGAAATCCTTGTCTAGATCATTTGAGATATTCTTACAAAGAAGTCTTAAATGGTAAACCTCTCAGTGAGGCTCTTTCTACTTTTGCAACATTTGAGGAGGCTAATGGTAGATCAATGGGGCTTGTGATATATAGAATGGTAGTAGGAGGCCTTGTCGATGGAGGTGACAACATAAATGGAGAAAATAGTAAGTATTATGCTAACCCTCAAACCCTCTCTATTACTCCAAATGTAGATCTGATTCAAGATTTGAAATTTGAGGAAGGTTGAATAAAAAATATTTCCATTTTCTTTGTCTATATGAATGTGAATCTACTACTTACAAGGAAGATTTTTATGATTGGATAGCTAATGTCTGGGGGGAAAATTGGGGATTCGTGTGTAATTTTGTAGGATGATTTACAAGGGCCTCTTCGTGATGTTCTTTAAAAATCATGGGATGTAAGATAGAGTTATTAAAAAATAATATTGGAACCTAGGAAGCTCAATGTTCCAAGTGATTCCTTGGGAATTGGAGGAAAAATTTGAAGATATTTAGCCAATTCATCCCCAAGATTCAGAAGCCTATAGTGAAGGATAAACCAAAGAGAGATCCAAGGGATAGATTCCCACCAGTGGTCCGAGATATGGGACCAAATCTAATTAAACCTCCAATAGGAACATATGATTGTGAAAAATGTGAATATAGTAGCAATGTAAGATGTTGTTGGGAATAGTTAATGTAAGTATGACTATTTTCTCTTTTTCATAATCATGGTCAGTTACTAGTACTTTTGGCTTATATATGTAGTAAGCATGGTCTAAATCTTGTATATATGAAGCTTATGCTCCTTATATTGTAAAAAATATATTTTGTATTCGATCATTAATAAAAAAATGACAAACAAGATATAATAAAAAAGTTGATTTGCAGGCATGTTCCAATGGAAAAACCAAAGGAATGCTAATGACATCCAAAGGACTAGGAGCTTACAATGATAGCAGCCCATACCATGGAGGAAGAGGTCGCAAACAAGGAAGAGGAAGAAGAGTGGATGTTATCTCCTTTAATTGTGGTAAGTCAAGATACTTTGCGATGGAATGTTGGGGATAAAAGATGAAGCAATGTAGATTATGTGGGGAAGAAGAACACGATACATTTAACTATGATAAAGCACACCAACATTACAAAAATGTGCAACCTCAAAAGGACAAACAATAAGACTCAACCACCACAAGAGGGACCAGACTCCTTCGTAAAACACCCAAACCTAGAAGAAGGAACCAAACAATGCCGAAAGATAGGAAAAGATGAAGAATATGTAACAGAAGAGGATAGCACCGAAGAGGAATACTCCACAGAGGCTACACCTAGGAAAAAGGGCAAGGCCGTAGTGGTGACTAGGAAAGGCACAGATACCAGAAGAGCTAATACAGTAACTTCAGAGGAAGAAGAAAGCTCTGATGAAGAAGGGGAATTCCACCCTACAAAAAAACAACATGATTAGGTAGTAAAACAAATTAAAAGAATCTTAGAGCAAGAACACAAGAGGGAAATGGAGGAGAACAACTACTTTACAATACAAGAGGTGAAGGCTCTCAAGTAGATTGCAAAACTAGCAAGACAACAAGACCTGCCCACCAAATGAAACCAATTAAATAGATTTTGGAATAAGAGAAACATACCACAAGTCAAAAATGTGGGCAAACATTGGAAAATGGGACCAATCATGACCGAAATCCAGATCCACCAAAAAAGGATCCCTAAAATAATGGTCAATCTGGGATCATATGTCAACCTAATCCCTAAAAGAATATGGGAATTACCTGGTAGACCAGCATTGGAACCAACTCCCTACAACATTGGCTTGGTGGGAAGTACTAGAATGAAAACAATGGGTACATGGAAAAATGTAGAAGTGAATGTAAAGGGGGTGAAATAATCCATAGACTTTGAGGTGGTTGCAATGAAGGATACATTCAACTCATTTGATGCATTATTAGGGCTAAGATGGTTTGTAGATTCTCATGAAGTCATAGATGCCTAGAAGGAGGAAATATCTTTTGAAGATGATAAAAGAGTGGTTCGCATACCCCTAGGTAAGAAAAAAGGACCTTTGTGGAAGAAGTCGAAAGAGAAGAATATGAGGACAATGACCTAAACCCAGCTAAAATAAAGCAGTGTAGTGCAAGACATGTGTGGTGTGGCTAGGAAGGAAGAAGAGAATAATAAATGGGACTCTCGCATGATTTGAAATATTTCTCAGGAAAGCTCTCGAGTTAAGTTGCCCAAATATTCTAGAGTAGGCAAACCAGTACCCTATATAACCCAATTTGAGAGAAGCATCCCCAATGAAGTAGATAGACTGGCTAGACTACCGCATACTCTTCCCTACACTATCGTGTGTTGATATAACACACACAAGCAAACCATAAAGAAATGAGACACATTTAAGACCTTGGTAAGGGAAATATTTTTTTCAAAGTTAGGTGATTATGATGACATACCTCCCTATGAAGGCGACATACCACTAGAAAACACCTAAACGTATACAAATATTACTAGGAAGGAAACTATGAGTATGATGATTGGTTATATATTCAATTTCTCTACTATACATTGTGCCCGATGGAAAGAACTTGGTATATCATTCAAGAGAGAAGGGTAAAAATCAGAACATGGATAGAGCTGACCATAGTTTTCATCCAAACCTTTTCATTTTCAACAAAAACTCTCAGATACAAACCAAACTCAAGAAAATAAAGGGGATTATCTTTAGCCCAATGGAAGAAGAGGACACCATCAAAAGAAGTATACAAATACAAGGAATGGATGGAATGGGACATAGCCAGATTAGAAAGACACTACTATGCGGTGCAAGATGATGAGGAAGAACAAACACCAAATATAGAAATTGGATAGGGGAAAGAGAAATAGAATAATCTACCACCCCAAAGCAAAAATACTATAATGGACCAATAAAATTAAAAGAAACAAACATGGCAGAAAAGGGTGATCCTAAACTAACACACATTGGCAATTATTGGGATGAAAAGGTGGTTGCACAAATGATTGAAACATTAACCCAATTCCAAGATCTATATCCTAAAAACTTTACTGAAATGAAAGGGATCAAAGAGGAAGTGGGGTTATGAAGATCCAACTCAAAGAAGACACCAAATCTGTCCAAAAGAGACCATATAAACTAAATCCTAACATGAAGAAGAAAGTGAAAATTGAAATAGACAAGATGTTGGCTGTCGGAATAATCAAACTGGTAGAAGATGCAAAATGAATAAGTCGAATGGTAGTGAAAAACAAAAATATGAGAGAAATAAGGGTGTGCATTGACTTCTGAGAACTAAACAAAGCATGCATACACAACCCATTTCCCACATCATTCACAAAGGAGATATTGGAATCAGTAATCAAAAGGGAGATTTATTCATTCACCAATAGATTATTTGGATACCACCAAGTGAAGATCAAGGAAGAGGATCAACCCAAAAACACTTTTGCTACCAAATGGGGATCCTATATGTATACAATTATTCTATTTGGATTAAAGAAGGCTCTGACAATATTCAACTAGATAATGATCTATACTTTCAAAGATTTTATTCATGATTTTCTTGAAGTGTACCTAGATGATTGGATAGTCTATGGTTTAGTAAAATACCATGTACAGGTCCTCCAGATGATGCTAAACCGCTGAAAAAGCATGTAGATTTCATTGAACCTAAAGAAATGCACATTTAATATGGGACACTCTTAGGCCACATTATATGCAAAGAAGGATATGGTAAACCCAATGAAAGTGGCCCTGATCTTAAATTTTCCACCACCAAAGAATGCTCTAGAAGTTAAGACATTCTTAGGATACACAAGATATTGCAGGAAATCAATTAAAGGTTATGTTGGAATTGCAACACCATTAGAGGATCTCCTGAAAAATAAAATTGGTTGAAACATTGAATGGAATGAAGAAGCCCAAAAATCCTTTGACACCTTGAAATAAAAAATTCCAGAGGCACCAATCATAATCTTTTCAAATTGCAATAATCCCTTCCATGTTCATGTAGATCCCTCTGGAATAGCAATAGGAGTAGTGCTCACCCAACCAAAGGGGAATAAAGATAATCGTATAGCATTTGCTAGTAGGAAATTATCAAAAAATAGAATTACACCACCACAGAAAGAGAAGCATTTGCAATGGTATACACCCTACAAAAGTACTGACATTATTAACTACACACCACTTTCACCTTCTTTGTAGATCATGAACCCCTTAAAATACCTACTCAAAAAATTAGTAACTCATAGTTGAATATCTAGAGAGTTGTTACTATTCCAAGAATTTGATTTTAAAATAATGGTAAAACCTGGAAAGAACAACCAATGACTAGATTACATATCACGGATTGAAACTGGTGATGAACTAGATGTATAGTTACCTAGTACACACTTGTTATGCATTACAACGATACCAAAAGAATTAGAAGATATTGTTATCTTGTTATCAACTAGAGAGTTCCCAAAAGACCTATCTCTGCAAGATAAACAATCACTGGCATGGAGAGCAACACCATATACCTTAATAGAAGGAGAACTACACCACAGAGGGAAAACCATCATCCTAAGAAGAGTTGTCTATAACCATGAAAGAAAATCCATTTTTCAGGAAGCACATAGCGAGATTGTCGGAGGATGTAACTTCGGATAATCTATCACAAGAAGGGTAAAACTAGTAGGCCTATGGTGTCCAATGCTACATAAAGATGCCAAAGTCTATGCAAAGGGGTGCAACATCTACAAAATGATACGAAAACCTATCGCCCAGGATGAGATGCCCCTAAAATTGATAGTGGCCCAAAATCATTTTGAGAAATGGGCGATAGATTTCACAGGACCAATCGATCCATTGACAAAAAACTCAAACACTCGATTCATTATAATCAACATGGAGTATCTAAAAAAATTGCCTGAAGCAAAACCAACCAGAGACTATACCGCAAGAACTACCACTATGTTTTTATATGAAAAAATCATTACTAGATATGGATGCATGTTAACCATAGTTAGCAATAAGGGAAAGCACTTCATAAACAATACAATAAAAGAGTTGCTATAGAATTTCATGATAACTCACAATAAAAGCTCTCCATACCACTTGCAAGAAAATGGGGCCAGTGAAGACTTAAAAATAATAATTAGGAAAGCATTAACAAAAATGTGCAATGGAAACCAGATGGACTGGGATGTTAAGATACCACTAGTACTTTGGGCATACCTGACCTCCTACAAAAGGACTAGAAAATTACACCATTTCAATTGGTATATGGTCTGGATGCGATTGTACCCATGAATTTCATAATCCCTAATATATGTACCACATTAACTTTGCAGTTAGAAGAAGATGAATCATTAATGACAAGAATAGAAGAATTGGAAAAACTAGATGAATTTTGTAGTTGGAATGACAAAGGAAGAAAGAATGGCACAACCAAAACTTATGATGAAAAACATTCTAAATAGGGGACTTAGTGCTACTATATAATAGCAAATTTAAGAAACTAGGGAAGCTAAAAGTTTGATGGTTAGGACCCTATTACACTCATCACATTAATGAATCAAGAGTGGTCAAACTCTGACAACTAGATGGACACTTGTAGTAGGACATGTTAACGGTGCAAGCTTGCAACATTATTAGCTACTACTAGAGAAAACACATTAAAACCACCAAATATACATTGTAACATAGTCTTGAACTGACGAAAATCACACATCAAAATACACATGTCATCTGTCAAATCAAACCAATGGCTCGGAAAACCCATGGACCAAATGAAGCATTAAAGACTCAGTTACCAATCCACTATGCTACAACTCATACCCCACTAACCAAAACTCTATAAAGACCCAAGTTCCTACTTCATTCTTCACAAATGAAATTGCAAGCAAAGTGTGCACTAATCATTTGCCAAGAAAGATAGAAAATTTCCAAGAAAATCTCTTTGAAAAATCTGCCTTGCACTAAAAATGGACGCTCTCATAGTCATTCACATATCTGAGAAGCCCAAACCAACATTCAAATGGTTCCCATTCAAAGCAATGATAATAGACAAAGAGGGGGCATTTTCAGCAGTACTGCACAATGTTGTCTACCTAGAAGATTTCAGAAAATACATCCATGAACCCATTGCAAAAATCAACCACACCAAGCTAGAAGACCTTCATCGCCAATTACTGGAGGATGATGATAAATCCTATATGCTAGAGTACATAGAGATTGGCTAAAAGAGCTTGGATGTGTGGAAAGATTACTCAGACTTCTGTAATGAGGAGGAATGGGTTTGAATTGTGCTATGTTGAGTACACGATGACTTCATGTATTTAGACAAGCCACATAGAATCACAAAAGAGGCCATCCATGTTGTAACTGGGTTGAGAGTGGTAGGAGGGATTTTGGACAAAAAATCCATTAAAAACAATGAAGTAGAGAAGTTGACCAGAGTCATATTTGATGGCAAGAGCTTGAGCTTGAAGACAATTACCAACCTTGGAGTCTAGTATGTAGCAATGGGCATAGCCTGCAAAGTTTACTACAACAACCGGGAAGACTCTAAAACTGCCATCGTCATCCACACCACATACCAGATGGTGGTCGAAAGCAAAGAATTTGATTTGTGCAAGGTTATGAGGGAACAACTATTGAAGAAATTGCAAAAGATCAAGAATTCTAGGTACCACTTTTAATATAGAACATTACTTATCTGTCTAATGTTTTATTTTTTGAATGAATTACCCAACTTCAAGGGTAAGGTCTAGCAACTCAACTAGACCATAGCTTCCCAAATTAAGTACCATACCCATCAATTTGAGAATTTTCAACCATGAAAAGTAGCATACTGGGGAGTTTTCAAAACCTTCTAGGAACAAGTGCAATTAAGGAACCGGGTCCCCTATCTATCATCCAATCAATATGAAAATACCATAACTTTCTTGGTGGACAAAGATTACACCTATATGGAGGCGATTAAGACTTGCACAGTATGGATTCTAACACTATCATACAAGGTCACCCCTCAAGAAATATATGCCTACGTGACAACCTTGCTTCGGAACCCAAGGGATCCCAACATAGAGAGGTTCAAGACTTACCAAGAAGCATGGACATGAAGATTGACAAGGAGACACAAGAGGACTTGGAGAAGAATAAAAAGAAACTTTATAAGCAATCGGGCATGTCAGAAGGAGGATTGAATCCAACAATGGCCACCTCGACACAATTAGAACCTTCTGAAAAAAGGGCTACAAGGTCACAAACCATCCCACCGGGAACATCAAAGGACCTTCAACATCGACACCAATAGCCTCTCAATCTGGGAAACCACCACAAGCACCAAAAAGAACTCAACATACAAGGAAAAAATAGAGGACCCAAAGGGAGAAATAGAATACAAAGGAAGCCGAGGTAGAGGATCTCCAGTACTCTCAAGCGAACCACTCAATGTGCTTGAATGTTTAATGCCATTGGTCATCATGTGATGCTACCGCAGATCCTAAAAATGCATGAGTATGATGAGGGAAATAAAGACAAAATAATTCAAAGCTTGGTAAGGTATGTAAATTACCTTAATAAAGGCCTCGAGGAGGCAATGAAAGAATTTGCAGATGAAATTGTAGTAGCAATAAGGGAAAAAAAGAGCTAAGGCTCTGGCCCATGATGAAGAAATGAAAGAACAAACCATCTCGACGGTAAGCCCAAACATGACAGAAGAATAGAAACAAGCTCTACCACAAGCACAAGAAAAAGAACTCCAAACTAAGCATTGAGTCGATAGACTCATGATAGATGATCTGACAGACACAAAATCTCTCTAGAAGGAGACAGAGGAGGCTACCCGAAAGCTCTATGAAGAAATGAACAAGGACTCAGAGCAAGAGGAAGGTCTGATTCCAAAAGATATTGTTCCTTAAGAAACCAGAGCTATAACAAAGGAGAAAATGGAGGAAGTGGAAGAAAACACAAGGGGTTCTGGAGAAGAAACAAAAAAGAATAAAGACGACTTTGGAGAAGTATCCACTCCATTGGATACTATCTCAACCATCAAAACTTTTCTAGCTCAACAACAAAAAATCCAACCAGCACCACATCCACAATTGCTCCAAGTACCATTGGTGGGCTCCCAAGTGAATCTATCTAGAATATCACCCATTCAGAAGTTATGACTAAGGGACATTTTCCACAACACTACTAGAGAAGAACTTCTCCAAGAACATGTGCAACAAAAAGAACAGTTGCAAGAGGCCATAAAGACACTCCAAAAAACTATTCCTCATTTTTCCAGGGATCAATCCCTCCCTTTACTGCAACAACTACAACTAGTGGTCGGATTACAAATGGACCTAACGTCCCAAAAGGACAATATAAGGAAGGAGGCCTAGGATGAACTTGCTAAGAAGAACATCTAGCAGTTCATTAAGAGATGCACTACCATGCAAACTCAACTGGAGAAACAAATCAAATAGATCGAGGAAAACATCAAAGCCGTCAAAATAATCACTTTTGTTTATAGTAGCCCAACACAACAAGGAGCCTCCAAAACCAAATCACATAGATGAAGGATCAAATAGCACAAATGACTTACAACCCCCCACAGGACCTGACCGAAGCAATAAGGGAAAACATAGAGCATCTACACATCTAGCTCCAACAACTCCATAACCAACGAGAGCTGGTCAAAGAGAAATTACAACCAAGGGAAACTGTCAATAACAAGTTGAGATTCCTCCAACTGATTTTGAAAGAAGCAAAGCAAATAACCAACATCACCATCCCAACCACTCTCTAAGAAGTAAAACACGCATTAGCCCAAATACAATTACAAATAGGCACACTCCTATAGGCACATGCACGTTGGACTGTTATTTTTGCAAGACTGAAGATAGAATATCAAAATATCCTTCTCAATTGAGCAACATGTCTTGAGGATAAGACATCATTTTAAAAGGGGAGATGATGTTAGTAGGTCAAGGGCAGAAATATAACATACCACAAAGTATTGGAAGAAGACTGCGGTACCGGGAGAAGACATTAGTCACTAGGAGTCATGTCCCTTCAAAGGAACACATATATATATGTCATACATAATAGATAGAGAGATATGAATGTTAGGATAAGAAAGGATAACATACTACCAGAGTAAAGACTAGACTTGCCCTTTTCTATCTGCTATAATATAATATAAATGAGTTATAAGAAAAATGTGTGTGTTATGGATGTATAAATATGTTCATTTGGCCTTGGTCTCGCTCTTTCAATCCTCTTACAGAGCCACTGAATATCAGACCAGTTTGGATCTTACTGTCGAACCTCCCTCTCCAGTTTTGGGAGGATTCTTATTTTAAAGCTATTGGCAATGCCATTGGTTGCTTTTTGAAGGTGGAATCTACGTCTCAGGATCTTAGACATACTATGGTGGCTCATATTTTAATCAATTTGGACATCTCCAAACCTCTCCATGATGATGTGGTCTTGATGGTGGAGGACAGGCCTTAGAAGCAGCTTCTAGACTATGAGGGGCTCCCTTTTCAGTGTAGGAGATGTTTCTCTGTTGGTCATCTCACCTCTAGCTGCCCTCTTGCTTGCCACAAGAGCGTTGCTACCTAGTGGAAAGATGCTCTCCCGAACCATCTCATGGTGGGCTCTCCCTCTTTGGATGGTCCCTCTGGAGGTTGGGTCTCCTTAGGATCCTCCTCTGGCTATCCCTTCGGTGGAACTTTTGTTTCCCCGAACTGTTGTCGTTGTGCTTGTTGGCATTTAAATTTGCACCTCTGGAATGCATATTTGAAACGGATAGCTATGCATAGTAAAACTACTCTTCAAATTAGGAGGGGAATCTCCCTCTTGCTGATGATGTTGAAAGAAAGTAAACTAAAAACTAAGTTGCCTATCTTTTTGATCAGCTAGAGCACAAGGTTTATTAAACACAAACGCCGCAGCTGAGATTTTATGTTTTAAGAACTTCAACTATGACTAACTTAAGCTAAAGACGTTTCTAACTTCTTGAGTAATACACAGAGCAAGAGAAACTAGAAATGAACAAGGTTGAATCTCTGACAAAGTGCTCCAATGAACTCTTTCCCAACAAACATCTACACACTTCAATGTAAGCTGAAATTAAGATCATAAAAACATAACACAAATAACAGAAATCTGAGACGTTATATTAAGGCAAAGGAGGCTCATGATTTTATTTCTCAAACTTCTGGAACAAAATCTACTACTAACATGCCTGGAATAAGAAATTGCAGTTAAAGAGGCTTGCAATCTTGTTCTTACACAATAGGAACAGTAATTACAATAACTCCCTGTTGGCTAAAAGAGACTCAACAATTTGCTATCATAAAATAATTGAACAACACTTGAATAACAAATAGAAGGCACAATAGGCTTGGCGTTTTTTTTATCACTAGCATGGTTAAAGAAAACTAATGAGCAAAGGCTCTTATTTATAGGCAAGCAAAGGAGTAGGGAACCCTAAAATCTCCTTGCTTTCACAATCTAGGGCTTGCTCAGCAAGCAAGCTTTATTTCTAAATCTAGGAAGAAGATAACATCTAACACCTAAGAAAGCAGAAAAAGTGGGAAACGCCAACTATTACATTTATCTTCTTTCTCTTCTCAAAGAATGGATAAGAATTTGTTCCAAGAATAGAAAGAAAGTGGGAAGAAAGCTTCTGGAAGAAAGTTGCTTTAAAGATCGATCACATCCATTAGAAAGTTAGAAATTGTGTCCTGGTTTGGTGCATCTATGCCATCGATAGCAAAATACTGCTTTTCTAAAATATCTTCACCATCTGCAACTGACCTAAGGAAATCTTCGACCTCATTGGCCGCTTTTTCAAAGCTTCCTAACATCATCGAAATATGACTCATCCTCCCACCAACTGGATTTTTGTTATCATAGCTGCGAACAACACTCTGAAATTGAGCTTGCAGTTCATCAAGCCTAACATAGGAACCATCTTCAAGACTGTATCGAGAAGGAATCTCTGTGACAAACTCACTGATGAAAAGAAGAGCTTCGATCACCCTTTTTCTGTAGGCAATAAACTCCTCAGATATCCTCTCGTAAGTTTTAACCTTGAAGACATGACGTTCTCTCCAAGAAAGGATCTGCCTCTGTGTTCTTTTGAAACTGCTGAACCATAGGTTGTATCTAAATCAGCAATGATGATTTCATGCCTCGGTTTTACTTCAGCCACTGTTTGTTTAAACCCTTCGATACCTTGACGTAGCTCATGAGTGTTTTCTCTCAACTGAAATATTCGTGCCAAGATCTCTTTTCCTCTGACAATTAAACTCTCGATCCACTCTTGAGTTTCTTTCCCACAAATGACCAACTGTCTCAACTAATGATGATCAACTGGTGTCTCTAAAACCTGGGGCAGCAGCTGGGTAGCCTGTGAAGAACCATGGACAAGGTTAGAAATATAAAGCCTAAGTTGTTGGATTTCAGCCTTGAGGGCTGCCTTGTCTTCTCCATCCTTGAGCACTCTTTCCTGAAGACTTTCAGACACAACTCTGAATAGACTCACATCCGCCTGTCTGGTATTTCTACCAAGATTAGCCTTGACCATCACGAAGTCATCCATATTCACCTCATCCCTGTTCTTGTCCTCTGGAGGTAATGTAGTCTCCATGACTATCTCACTATCAAGATTCCTTTCAAAGTGAACTTGCTTCTTTGCTTTCTTCTTAGGAGGTTCCTGATAGATGTTGTTAGGATCATCAAAATTTACTTGATATGAAGGTCTTCTTCTCACCCTTCCCAAGGAGTTCTCTAGCCAAGACACGGTAGTATCTTTACTAACTTCCTTAGGAGGTACAATTGCAATTTCTTCATCATCTTCAATATCAAGGTCGATGTGAATCAGTGAAGGCTCTACCAAAGGTACAAAAACATGTGTTAAAGGCGGCTCCTCTACTTCTTTCTGAGGTACGGGCTCGTCAGGAGGAGCTTCTGTTACAACTGTAGGTTGCTCTTGTATGACTATGCCTGAGAAGTCTAACCTTCTTCTTACATTTTTATTTGGTCTACTACCTTTGACGCCTTCTTGAGACTGACTTATGCCCTTCCCTTTTGGCTGTGCTCTAGAAGAAGAGGCAAGTGTCCTTGGCGACTCTGCTACTGGAATGGAGTTTTTCCTCTTAAGGATTAGGAAAACCTTGCTATGCTTGAGGACTTGTCTCGTCTTGTCTTCAACTAAGAGGGATTCCTTATTAGCCCAGTTGACTTGAGGAAGGGGCTGATCTTCAATTCGCTTTTGAGCAAACATCAGGAGAAGCAAATCCTCATCATCATCTAACAACCCTTCTATGTCTTCATTTAAGCAGTCTTCCATATGGTGAAGAGTGAGCCTGTTGTAACTACGCCTTTGCACCTCGAACTCATATGTACAATTAGCCCAAAAATATTCAAGGGCGGATATATGAGCATAGTTTTTCTCAAGCCGGCCAGCGTAGACACCATGAGGATCAAATGATTGTGTCTCACTGTAAGGCTTCAGGCCGAGTTTGTCTAACTCATCTCCCATTTTCTTAGCATATGTTGTTGTCTTGCATGTATAGATTCCCAGTCCCAATGGAAAATTAAGGGCAGGTTTCTTTCTATTCCTCAAGAATGCGTGGACATCATGTGCTTGCCTTAAGAACTCCATGAAGACGACGTTGTCTGACGGGTACCTTGGTAGCATGAGCGGGGCACCTGAATAGCCATAGACCCTGAGATAGGTGAAAGTAGGAAATTGTATGAACCAATCTGCGCATTCCACCATCACTATCTTGACAACTGAAGAGATACGAATGTGCAATTCATTGTTCAGGTCCCGCACTGTGTACATCAAAAAAGCCTCGTTCACTCTCTTGTAGTGATGTAGTGACTTTGTGAATTCCAACTGGGGATAGTAGTTGTATATATGTTGTATGCTCAATGATCCCTTGGTGTTCAACCCTCTGAATTGACCCTGATAGGCCACCAAGTAGACTAGGTAAGAAACCATATGTAACTCATGAAACTGGAAGTATTATGTTATTTGTTGATGTAGGCTGTCACTAATCAAGGTGGGCCAATCATAGAACTCATTTTTCTTCATGATGTGGGGTATGGCGTAAAACATCCAAGGCTGAAACTTGGTAGCATCTTCTGATCCAATTAACCTGTTGAGCAAGGTGATTATGATAGCAATCTCAGCTTTGAACTCCCCTCGCCCGATGTTCTTAGGAAAAGTCTTATGCTTCTCCTTCATCCACCTTTGTGCAATCTTTTTATTGTACTTGTCCTTGTGCATTTCCCATATCCTTTCACATTCACCCTTTGAGATAGTGACACTTTCAGGCCAAGGGGGAATGGAAAATCACTTCTCGATCATATCAGGCTTCAAACTGCAAATCAATTTGTCATCAACTGACTGAATCTCCCTTGCAGCCGGGTTGTAATGCTTGATGCAAACGATTACAAACTCCAGACTCTGAACTGATATAGGAATAGACATTGCTGCGAGGAGTCCAGAGTGTCCCAGGTTTCTGATTGAAGTGTTGCCTGCACTCTCCAAAGTGTGTAGATCAAACACCGACTTAATGTGATGCAAGTCTGTCTCAGCTATTTTGATGTAATCATGATAGAGAGTTGATTCAGTCTTGAAAACATTGGGAGTGTACTCCATTTCAGAAACCTTGAAGAATGACTATAAACTCGTCTAGGTTCAAACAAGTTTTGAGCAACTTACTATTTTTAGAATGCTGATTTTTCTTCGTCTAACGGACAAATTTTTGAGAATTTTTCTGAGATATGGGTTTTGCTCAGAATTTTGTTGCAAGACAACCCAAATCGTTCGTTTTTGAAAATTTTGATTTTATACTGAAAAAGCAGCAGACCCTAATTTCTTCAATTTTTCACGAAAAAAGCTGGCACTTGGGTTTTGTTCAGAATGCAATTAGAAATTAACCCAGTTGATTAGATTTGAAAAATACTGATGGCTGTTCGAAAAAGCAGCCAACCCTAGGATTTGGAATTTTCTTGAAAAAAAACTAAGATATGGGTTTTCTTCAGAAGACTGATTAGAGAGGACCCAAATGATTGCAAATTGAATGCACTAAGGATTTCACTAACATGCAAATAAAAAGCAGCTGCTGCAACTTGATGAAGTTCTTGAAAATTTCTTCAGAAGAATGAGGTGAAAAGACCCAGATGGCTGAAAATTTGAAAATCTTGGCCTTCTTCTTGAAAAATTTGATCTTTTGGATGAAAAAGCAAGGCCTTATGCTTGTTGGTCTGAAAAATTTGATGAATAACCAGCAAACTTGAGTTCTTGAATCATGAAAAACTCTTCAAACTTGCTGCTCCAACTTTCTCCTTTGAATGCTACCTACAAAAATAATGAATTTTACATTGAAGAGATGCATTAAATAGACATTAGGGTTTAAATTAGGTTTGCTTTATTTTTCTTTCATCCTCAAAACCCTAAAAAACCTCTGTTCATTGAACTTGGACGCCCATGCTTCATCTCACAAACTGAAACTTTCTCCTTTGAATGCTACCTACAAAAATAATGAATTTTACATTGAAGAGATGCATTAAATAGACATTAGGGTTTAAATTAGGTTTGCTTTATTTTTCTTTCATCCTCAAAACCCTAAAAAACCTCTGTTCATTGAACTTGGACGCCCATGCTTCATCTCACAAACTGAAACTTTGAAAATCTTGAAAATTCTACTAAGGCATGGAAAGTTGGGTGCCTTTCTTGGCTAGGGGCGCCCACTTCAAGTAGTGTTAGTCATTTTTTTTATATTTTCAACTTTTCACATTTTGACCCCCTACTTTGACCTCGATTTTCGGCTTGCAGACTAATCTGATGAGCGAGCTGAATGATTCATCGTGGAGCCTGACCCATTATGAGAAGATTGTTTTGGAGGTGTCTCTGGCTAAACACTTCATTTCGACCTTCGAATTCATGGGAGCCTATTTCCTCTAGGGGCACCCATTTTTTCCAGAGTTAGCCATTTTTACATGATTTTCACCTTTCGTTTCAAACCTCTATTTTGTATATTCCACTTTGATTTGAATCTGCTGGAGATTGGGCAATCGGATGCTCTAACAGAGACAGGCATGGCGAAGCTGGCTGAATACTGAAGAGATCGAGCATATTCACAAACCCTAACTACTGAGTTAGGTGCTCCAAAAAGTTGGGCACCCTTCTTCACCAGGGGAGCCCAAAGTTCCCAGAGCTAGTCAAATTTTGATGAATTTCATTCTGACTTCTGTTTGGATCTTCCCTGTTCGGCCTCAAATCCCGGATGATTGGATAATCTGATGACTGCACCGCTGAATTCGTTGTGGATCTAGAAGGGAACTGAACAAATTTGATTGGAGGCTCAAACCCTAATTTCAACATTTAATTCCATAAAAAGATGGGCACCTATCTTCACCTGGGGTGCCCATGATAAGCAGTGTTAGAATATTTTTTCACAATCTTCACCCTCTTTCTTCGTTCTTCATGTTTGTTCACCATCTCGCCTTTTGTTGAACACCTGAGTGTTGAATCTGATGCCTGGCAGCTGAATGACCTCCATTGATGACCTCAGAGCTCTTGATATGCTTCTAAAAAAGTAGAATAGACCCACTACAGGGGCAAAACTGATTATTTTGAGATTCTGATTGCACCAGCCTGATATGGATGTATTTTGAGCCAATCAAAATAAGTTTGAACCTTATCAGACCAACTTTCTATTTTTAGAAAATTTTGCTAGTATCCGTTTCAAAAGAAACCCAGAAAAAGTTTACTATTTTTAGAAAATTTCTAAAAATAGCAATTTTCCTAAAAAGTAGGGATGAAAAACTGAGATCCGGGTTTTGTAGATTAGGTCGCTCTTAGTAGACCCAGATCGTCAGATTTTGGGAATTTCACATTTTAACCCCTCATGCAAGACACGCACACCCAAATTTTGACCTTTTTGACTGATTTAACAGGACTTTTACTTTTAATTTTGGGGTACAACAGTGCTGACAGAGCCTACCCGTCCCTCAATGAACACTTTTGTTGATCCTCTGAATACTCCTGACTCCTCTTCTACGATGTCAGCTTCACTGTGTGGTGGCTATTTGTCCTTGGTGGTTGTTGAGGAACCGCTCATCTCGTCTCGCTTGAGGGACTTCGATTCCTAGCCTTCCTAGTTTGTTGTCCAGAGAAAAAAAATGGCTCCCCAAACCATGGCCTTGGGTTTTGGGAGTCAGATATGTCCCCTCTGATTCTGGGGTTGTCTAGGCCTCGTTCTTCTTCTGATAGGTTGTCTGTCGGTTGTTCATGTTTTGTTTTTGTTCTATGTGTGGCCTATTAGGCCTATTTTGTTTCTCTTTCTAGTTCATGTCATGTTTTGAACTAGCTTCTTGTTGGCCTTGTGGGCTCTCCGTGTAAAGGGTACAACACCCTGTAAATGTTGCTTTCTTTATCAAAAACATTTCTTTTGATATTATGATATTGTATGTCATGTACCTTATAGATTCCTAACGCACATGTGTTGATTCTCTTACTGTATTCTCTAGGGTATAAACATATTGATTAAGGAGTACCAGGCTATAGATCTCCAGATTGTACTTTCCCAATTTCTCTTGCCAACACACCTAGTTGTCAAGACCCATTTTTTGTATTTTAAGCATTTGTTATTAGAGCTTTTAGCTTCTTCCTAAGTTACACTTAAGGGGGGTAGTAGAGTAAAAATGTATTTTCTTGATTAATCATTTAATTAGTAGGTCTCTTTTTACACTAACATACTTAATCTTACTTAAGTCATGCTTTTTTATTTGAAATCATTGGATTAAGACACATGTCATGATCTAACTTAATCCTTGCCTAAGGTTTCTTTATCATTTATCAAGAATAATTTATCATTATTCTATTATTCACAATGATTCACTTTTTTTGCATCAAAAGGCTAACTATTACAACAATTCTATCACATTTTCACTCTATTTGTGATGAGTGTTTTTTGCAAGTGATATTTGGGAGTTGTAGGGTTGAGGATTTAACTCCAACACTTTAATGTTTGAGAAGGTTTGGGATGGTATGATACATCTTGGACATTCCTTGGCAATGGAGATACCTTTCTAGGTTAAAAACAATGATTGAAAAGTTGAATATGATTGCATATTTGAATTCCTCTAGAAAACATTTACATTTTCAAAAAGGAAGGCACCTTGTTTCAAATCATTATGCAAAAGCTATGGATTCTAAAAGAATTATGTCGAAGATTGTGGATGAAGCAAGAAATTCATCATGGGAAGTGGAAAATTCAAATTCATCACAACATTTTTTACTTGCAAAAGCAACAAATTCATTTTTGTACAATTGTAAGTGTCATTTAGTGTCTTACATTACATTTTGCTGGCTTACTCTTCTTTCTTGATGATTCATGTTAGAGTTGACTTAAGCATTGTTGGGAGTCATTTGAGTCTTGCAACTCAAGCTTTGGGAGCATTTTGTGAGTGGTTTTTGCTCATTTTTATGATATTTTATTACAAAAGCTGGAAATTTTTGGGAGTGTTGTAATTGGTTTTTAAATAGTGTTTGCAAGTTGGAGATGAATTGTAACAAGCCTATTTGAAGTACATAAGTGAGTGTAGCTCATATTTTTGTTGGAGATTTTACCCACAAAGGGTTTTTCTATGTTATTTTCTATCTACATTTACCTTGTATTGTCTATGATTTTTATTCTTTATGTTACATATGCAACATTTCTTGTAGAATTCAATCATTTAATTGTTCTCATATTCTAAGTCCTCAAATTTTGTAAGTTGATGACTAAAAGAGAGGAATATATTTCTTCATTTCCAATAACTTGTTACAATGAAATTATTTCACAAAAAAGTGACATGTTTCCTTAAGAAAATTACTATGTGTAATCAAACATAAATTGTATTGTCGCATTGTGGTATCTAAAAGTTTTGACAACTCTTTAATAATTTCACATGGCATTGCTAAGATATAAAAATCTGAAGTAATGACAATGGTGGAGTTGCTAACTATATGGATTAATTGCAAGTCCATTGCTAGTAAGAGGTGCTTTGTGACTTGTACTTGCACAAAGCAGTAGCTCAACCTTTGATGCATAAATTGTAATAAATATTCAAATAACCATCTATTTGTGACTTCAAACTAGAATGATATGCAAGGTTGTCTACCATCCATAAACTATTTAAATGAAAATATAAGAAACCTTATGGCCTTCTAACTTGGTGTGAGGATAACAATAATGCTCTTAGTGAAGAGGTGATAATTATAGACATGATAGTCTTTCACTATCATGTTAATTTTGATATTTTATGCTTTTCAAGAAATATATCTTACAGATAGACAAGAACATATTTACATTTAAATGAGCATTATTATTACACGAAGAATCTCCCCCACATAGACAGAGAAAGGAAGCACATGGAACCACACGCCAATGGGTAGTGTATTCACATCCTTGCAAAACTAGTGAAGGGTTAGCTTGTATAATCAAAGCCAAAACTTGTCAAATTCATAACTTTACCGAGTGAAGTCTCTTTAAAATTAACTTTGTGTCATCTCTTGATGAAATTGACTATTGACAACTGAATTGTATGTCAATCTCTTGCAGTTTCCAATGATTATCCAAGAATGTTGTAGAAGAGATCACTGCCAAGAAAGAGAAAGCGTCCATAATATCCCGTTACACAATCATGCTTAGATAGCTTAACCTTAATGTATTACCAGCCAACCTAATACGTTGAGTTGAACAATTTTTTGTTTTCCAAATAACTTTATGTCATTTCCATCTTACTTCAGAGTCCTTTACTCACCACATTGTTTAAATATTTCAAGAAAAATTGTCTTGTTTCTTGATCTAGGGGAAGAAACATGGGATATTATTCAAGGCTGTAAAAACTGACCTTAAAATGAGGCAAGAAATGTTCAAAAAAATTACCATTTTTAAATAATGATATTTTGGTGGGGCTTCTACTGTAAAGAATGTATAAAACAATAAAGCCAACATACCAATAGTGTTTTGTAGCAGTGAACTTCCTGCTCAAAATGAGCCATGATATGTCCTAAACATATTTTGCATCCCTACCAATCATGGCATGCCATCAATCACCTTAACTATTTTCCTAATTTTTGCTAGGTTATAGGGATATTATTTCTCACATGGTTTCTTATGGGTGTCCAGTGAACACCTTATAATTGATAGAAAATAAAATAAATGAAAGATATCACATGAGGGGTAGGGCAGCGTTGAAAAATTCTTAGAAGTAATCACATGAATATACATATAGCAGTTAACTTTCAAATTTTTTTATGCAGAAAAACTCCCTCCTTTTGATCTCCAATTCAACTATACAGCTCTTTTAGTTCTTCCTCAAAGGCCTACTTTATAACCTTTCACTTCAATTTCAGTGCTCCACAAGGTTGGTATCAAGTGTCCATGGGTGTGCAAACAACTTTATTTTTGGAGGATTTCAAAGATTTTAAGATTTGCTTCTTGTGCAATCTGTTCATCAACTGATCCGGAGGATATTTTCACTAAAAATTGAAGTGTCTCCAATACTCCATATTTCAGCACCATCAGAAAGATCATGATGTCCTGATTCTAGCACAACTTGAATGGAGCGAAAAGGAGTCTATTTGCACAAGTTATGGTGAGTCAAACCTTGGGTCAAACTGCCATCAGGGGTTGTCCAGGAAGTGGAAAAATGATTGTTTTGGAAATCAACAGAAGTGGCATCAAGTTGAAGAGCTCGTCGAGACGATTCTGACAACGTTCATTTCATCGAAATCCGACATCGTATGCTCGAGATATTGGCGGTCAAAGTTTCTAGTTGACTTAGTTGACCAGCAAGTACAGGTGATGATGTCAGCATGGCTGAGGTGGACCAATTAGAACTTGACACGTGTCATCCGTAGGTGACGTGGCACAGAACGTATAGGTGATGTGGCATTCCGTATATACAGTCAGCATCGATGTGGCAGTACACGTGGCATCTGAGTCAGGGGCGATGTGGCAGACAACTCGGTGGATGATGTGGTTCGATTAGCTAATCAAACTGTGCCACGTGGCAGGCTCATAGCGCAACACGTGCCCCTCCTCCTTTCCTCCGTCGGCATCAGTGAGTTCGGTTGGTTGTTTTGGTTAACAAAAGTTTGTTATCGGGTTTGAACCCGTGAATTCCCACATAACCATCGATCGCTTTACCATTGCACCGTCCGCCGACCGCCATCAGGGGTTGTCCAGGAAGCAAAAAAAATGATTGTTTCAGAAATTGACAGAAGTGGCATCAAGTTGAAGAGCTTGTCGAGACGATTCCAACAACATTCATTTCGTCAAAATCCGACATCGTATGCTCAAGATATTGGCGGTCAAAGTTTCTAGTTGACTTAGTTGACCAGCAAGTACAGGTGATGACGTTAGCATGACATCAGCATGCTGACATGGCAGACCGTGCCATGAAATTGCTGAGGTGGACCAATTAGAACTTGACACGTGTCATCCGTGGTGACATGGCACAGAACGTATAAGTGACGTGGCATTCCGTATATACAGTCAGCATCGATGTGGCAGTACACATGGCATCTGAGTCAGGGGCGATGTGGCAGACAACTCGGTGGATGATGTGGTTTGATTAGCTAATCAAACTATGCCACGTGGCAGGCTCATAGTGCAACACGTGCCCCTCCTCCTTTCCTCCGTCGGCATCAGTGAGTTCGGTTGGTTGTTTTGGTTAACAAAAGTTTGTTATCGGGTTTGAACCTGTGACTTCCCACATAACCGTTGGCCGCTTTACCGTTGCACTGTCTGCCGACCGCCATCAGGGGTTGTCTAGGAAGTGGAAAAAATTATTGTTTCAGAAATCGACAGAAGTAGCATCAAGTTGAAGAGCTCGTTGAGACGATTCTGGCAACGTTCATTTCGTTGAAATCTGACATCGTATGCTCAAGATATTGGCGGTCAAAGTTTCTAGTTGACTTAGTTGACCAACAAGTATAAGTGATGATGTTAGCATGACATCAGCATGCTGACATGGTAGACCGTGCCATGAAATTACTGAGGTGGACCAATTAGAACTTGACATGTGTCATCCGTGGTGACGTGGCACATAATGTATAGGTGACGTGGCATTCCGTATATACAGTCAGCATCGATGTGGTAGTACACATGGCATCTGAGTCAGGGGCGATGTGGTACCGTATGGTTGAACCCGTGACTTCCCACATAGCCGTCAGCCGCTTTACCATTGCACCGTCCGCCGACCGTTTAATATGTAAACATAATTGTTTTGTTTTGTTCCAAAGTTTGGCGAGTTTGAGGTTTAAAATGTTGCCGTCAGGTTTGGAACCCACGACCACGGGCTCAACAAAGTTTTAGTTCACCAACGGACCACCGACGGACATTTAATAATAGTGGGGATTAGTTTTTTATTTCATGTATAGGTTGGCCCGAGGCCATAACAAATGGCTTGTTTTATGTAAAAAAAGCCCCTAACCACTAAAACAAAAGTGGTCTAAAACACAAATAATCCAATGTACGAATTGTTAATATGGGGGTTATGTTGTTTTTTGTAATTATGAAGGATTTTGGCCTATTTAGGCTAATTTTATGTATAAAAGGGGGGAATGTAAGCTCTTAGGAGTTCAGTGGTCAAGTGATGAAGTATTGGAACAGGTGACATGAAAGAGAGGTCTTGTGGAGATTTTTGAGCCATTTTCATACGACGGAGTATTGTTATGCTGCTGAAGTGCTAGGAGAATGGTCTTGGTGCATTTGTAATCTTTTTTGGAGATTAATCAGATCGGTCTCACTCTATTGGAGCGAACCCGGAGATGTAGTCACGATTGTGGAAAACTCTGTTATCAAATTGTTTGCACTTTTTCTCTCCTTCTCTCTCATGTTCTAATTTTCACCTTAAGTTTTAAGACTTTAATGCATAAGTTTCAATAATGTATGCATGAATTGTGTTTCCATTAAGTTGTTATAATTAAGCATTAAGATTCACAATTAGTCTAGATCCTACACAAATCATCAACACAAGATCAAGTATGTTAGAAAAGACTACAAATTACCATGCAATATGTTTCTATTAATGATATATAAATGAAACATAGCATATTTATGTGAACTGTGTAAATCCATTGAAGAAGCTTCATAAAAACAAGCAGCTAGATTATTTCAGATCATATATTTAAATGGAACATACGCACAAAAGAGGAAGGCTGAGTGGAAAGGGATCATGCACTTTGTGGTAAAATTATTACGGATTGCCTTTAAATTCAGACATAGCTATCTTTGTTGCTGGTATCTTTTTGGAGTTAAAACAGGATTCTAAAGCAGAATATGAAGCATTCCAATAAAGTTCCTACTGCTTGAGTCGAGAATGATAGTTTGACTATGAAAATCTTTCCCAATGCCCAGAACTACATGGAAAATAATAAACCTTGGAATTTTGAAACCAAAGGAAATAGATACAACCTATCCTCAAAAAAGACAAATAGAATGGAATCACATCCCAAAGATACGAAAACCTGCAGAACCAGGAAACAAAGTAGCATGTTCTTTTAGCCCAAAAAAGGAAACAATTGCAACAACAAAACACAATACCACAAAATCACATGATCAAAGAGTTTGATGAAAAAATAAGCAGCCAAAGCTATAAAGCCTTTGCTAGGAGGGAGGTCCTAGTCCTTTGGGTTATCCCACCCTCGTCAGGTAAGCCTTTTCCATCATCTATAGGCTCCCAACCAATGAGAACATTGTCTTCTCCTTATTGAATCTAAGAATCTGACACTTCAGGCAACAGCTGAATCTGAAAAACATTCCAAGAGCCAGGAAGAGAATTTGTCTTGTACTTTGAGAGGATCTCATCCACAATGTTGGAAGGATGCATGCAAGTGGTGAGCAGGGGATGACCAACTCTTTTTCTGTGCAATTGGCGGTGACTAACCAGAAGGTTTCCCAACTAACAGTAAAGAAGGTCATTTTTTACGGCTCTGCAAGTGGGACAAAAAATAATTAGAGTAGCCATGTCATTGGCCCTATAGATCTAATCTGGGGAGGTGAAGAGGGAAAACCAGGGCCATATGATAAGGGGCATTCCCCCAATGATCAAGAAGTTTCTAGAGTTGTGCCACCTTTGAGGCCACTTTGTTGGGTTTAAGTTCAATTTGCATGAGAATATTAGACCACCAATTATTTGGTGTAAGTAGAAAAACTATAATCAATAGAAACAAAAGCAAACAAAGTAGCATTTATATCTTTCTAAATGATAAAAATAACCTCCAATCTGAAAGCATGCCATAGTTGGACAAGTTTTATCAAAAATTTAGCAACATTGCCCAATAGAATATTGTACACTATGAAGGGCTCTAGTTTAAAAAGGCTTGAAAAAATAATTAATCCCCAACCAAACTAACTGTGGATGGGCACATAATTAAACCAAATGTTTGATTCTTTCAAGTTTCCTACAAAACGGGAATTTGGGGTTAGACAAACCTAAATTTGCTAAAAATTTTCCAATAGGAAGACCCAGGTAAAGTAAGCACTAGGAAAATTAGAAAATCTTTGACCCCATAACTGCTTTCTAGATTGTGTGGAAGTGTTTATCCCAAACAAAAGATGGGGATTAAAGAGACCATCTTGAATTCAACTTCTAAACCATAGATAAATGTGGAGATAGCCACCTATTTCCTTTGTTGGGGATTTGGTTATGTCAAGAGGTTCCAAAACACCACTTCCAATCCTTTCACCATGGTTTAGTAGATTGCATCAAGATTTTGTGCAAATACTATAGAGGAATTGCTTTCATTATTGTTTGGAAAGACGTTTTATCCACAATGTTTAAGTTAAACTTGGTTTTAGCTTGTGGCCATGAAAGCTAAGTAGAAGTGGCCATTGGGTATATGTCTTGGATATGCCTAATGCCTCTTCTAAAGAACTTTAGAGAGTGCATACAAGAAATCTCAACGATTGGCTTGCCTTGAAAAGCAATGGTGGGAGGCCACTATTTATTATAGAAATCAAAGTAGAAAACAAAGACAAATGCAGTGAAAAGAGCTTGTATTTTTCTTTCCATCATACCTCCAATTGAGCGAGAAGAGGATAAATGTCTACCCAAAGCTTTGAGAAGTCTTCAATGGAGTGTGATGATGGAATGACTTGGAGAGGGATTGGTTTATAGATGTTGAGGATGGAGGATGGATGGTTGAGATTTTATTTCAAGATCAATTGTGGAGGATTCATGAGAGATTAGGGTGGATGAGAGATCATCAAGTGGCACCATTTGATTGGTGCAATTAGGGAAGAAAATAATCAAGAAGATATGAAGGGATAGGATTGGTTTGACTAAATCCAAGGGAGGAGAGTGATTCCTCATACATGTGAAAGGATGCATAGGGAAGAGGGACCTATGACAAGTGTCATCTCACACATGTGATGACACATAGGAAAGTGGGATCTATGACAAGTGTCCTCACACATGTGTGTGAACACATAGGGAAGTGGGACTTATGACACGTGTCCTCTCACACATGTGAGGACACACAAGGAAGTGGAATGGAGATATGTGACTCCTCTTACATGGGGATAAGAGAGGTTTGTATGCCCCCTCAATAGGATAGGTAAGTTTGAAGATCATGGGTGTGCTCTCAAAATGGATGAAGGGATTTGAGGCTAGATGATAGGAGGGGATAAAAGGATAGAAATATTAGGAGAAGGATGGATAGACTAGGATGAGTAGATAGTGAAATTAGGATGATGGAGAGATGGCTGGATTGGGGGATGGTTGTCATGTTGCAACAACTTGAGCAACCTTTATTTGATATTGCACTTGATGTTATGAACCTTACTATGGAAGAGGTCTTATGATGTGTGTTTTTTTTGCACCAAGGTATTAGAACTAGGGTGACGTTGTGCCAAGTGTGTAGACAACTAACCCAAAAGAAAAGGTCGCAAGGTCGCATGCAAGCATATGCCTTATGAAACCATGATTTGGAAGACCATGATGCCATTGTGGCAATACTTTGCAAGGGCCATGATAAATGAAAATGATGATAATACATGCAAGCAAACAAGCAAATATTCACAAGACAGATAAGGATTTTACCCTCAATCAAGTTGAAAACTAATTGACTGATTGGTTGATTGATGATGATGATGATGATGATGATGATGATGATGATGATGATGATGACAACATTGTTAATGATAACAACAATGTGATGATTATGAACGATCTTTCATGTTGATAGCATTATTAACAATAAGAACAATGCAAGGATTGGAATGGTGTATCCTATGACGATAATGTGAGTATAAGTGGATCGAGGTTTGTAGTGAGGATGGGAACAAAACCAAGGGATTCTTTTGGATATTGTACGAGGTATCTTAGCAGAATTTCATGGATTAGGATTGAATGGAGTTGGATGGACTTCTTTGAGAAGATTTAGATAGTGAGGGATTTAGGACAAGTGGGATTAGAGGTAGGTTGAGGGGTCATTTAGGATAGGTGGATGGATTGGAGCATGTTTAGGGTAGGCATTTGCTTGTAACTAATGACAAGGGAAAACCAAGATTATGTACAAGGATGAAATGATGGTGGATTGTGTAGATGGGTGATGGGAAGAGGATTGGATGGATGATTGGAAATGGGGGGATTATCAAATAGAGGTTAGGAAATGGGAGGATTATCAGATGGAGGATAGGGGATGGGAAGATTATTATATGGAGGATGGGAGGATTAGGAAATGGAGGACAGGAGGTGGAAATATTCTTGGATGGAGGATAGGAGGATTAGTGGATGGAGAATAAGAGATGGGAAGATTTAGGATGGAGGCGTTGGAAATGTTGTCATTGATGTCAAAGGAATATTAATGAGATTTTTATCATTAATGTTGAAGGAATTCATTGTTTGAATTGTCATTGATGTGAAAATGAATAAATGAGATTGTAGGTTTATGATCGCTAATGTAAAAGGATGAATTTTGTTTTGAACAATGTTAAACCTCTTATGCATACATGAATGACCACATTCTATTCAAAGATGAAAAGCTTGCCTTGGAAAGACAATGTGAATACGAATGAAGCTTCACGAAATGTTAGAGAAAGAGAAAATTTAATAAGAGGAATGCAGTGATTGTCTTATCAATCAAAAATTTCATAGTTCAGATATGTGCTATGTTCACGACATATGAAGGAAGGAAATTTTTGGAAAACATACTTCATATGGCTCCATATGAGATGCGTTTTCGAGTAACAACTCAAGGCTACTACAAAAGAACAAGAAAGGAAATATATAAAGTTGCAAGATAACTCGAGAACTATATCATCTAAAGTTGAAATGATAAACAACAAGAAAAGGCTCCTTTAGAGTATGATATCGATGCATTCCTTTTGGGAGATTTGGTAGCAGTGATAATAATTGAGATAAAGGGAATGAACTGCACTCAAGACTATCACTTTGGAAGGAAACTATTACAAATAGTATTAGAAATATTCAAAAGGTGAATGTTGCTCCTAAACAGGCACCTGAAGCAATGTAAGGAGTGGGCAAGTCTACCACTGCAGGTTCAAAACATGATCGGGTTACTTTGAAATAAATAAAGGCAGCAATTAAAAATAAACAGATTAAATATTTTATGTTTATGGATGACCCTTAAAGGTATCACCATTCTTGAATAAGCGCTCACCAAGAGTATTAAATAAAATCAAAGTTTAACTAAGTTTTAAAAGAAAGAGAGAGACAAAAAAAAAAAAAGAATAAGACAAAATAAGAAAAAGACGAAAATCATATAAGACAAAACAAGCCAAGCATAAAAGATGTGATACAACTCATAATGGGAAGACACTTAATAATAAGAAATCAATGATTTATTTGTGAGAAGGCTGTAGCTGTATAGGACAAAAGAATATAAACAGCAGGGATGATTAGTATAAAGACAAAAAAAACAAAGATAAAAATAGAAAAAGACAAAAGTGCATCAAATATTATTAAGGAAAGGAGCAGCGATAAGTTTAAGGCAACACTTCAAACAACGATTAAAGTTTTGTGACTGACTTACTCATCCCACTAGAAGAAAAAATTTGTCTTATTCATAATTTGTCTTATTCACTTTTAAAATGGTGTGATTCATAAAAGAAGTTTGGAAAACAGTTTTTAAATTGAAGAGGTATGATTAGTATTGGTAATGAAGTGTTATGTTTTTGAAGGTGAAAGGATATGTCTCCAAAGGGAATTGCCTCCTTTGATAAGGTATAAATAGAGATTGCAAATTGGGAGAAAGTGTGAGTGACTCCATGAAATATTTTATGATATTAGCAGAGATGCATATTGAAAGAAATGATTAATGTATATGAACAATAGCTTAAAAAAGGGGAATAGATGCACCTCTTGGTTGAAGAGGTATGATTGAGTGGAAATAAAAAGATATATCTATAAGACACACTCAGATCAGGGAATAAATAAAAGGAATATAGTGTAAATCATTCACAACAGAGAAGATAAATTGCAGAAGCAGATTTGTGAAGATTTTTATGAGTAAGGAATAATGAACAGATTTTTGTAATAATATAAGAGCCTTGCAATGATATTCATGAGAATTTGAGCAAACATAGAGTAGACTTAGAGCAGAATTATTTTGAAGGGAGATATTGAAGAAAATGCTAGAAGTTGGTTTATGAAAGAAGGCATATATCGTGCATCATCTAAGAACAGATTTGTAAGCATATTTGGAGCAGATTTAAAAGCATATTCAAGCAGATCCATATGCACATTTTGAGCAGATATCTTAGAACAAATTTTAACGAAGTGTTGAAAAGATCTTAAAACCAATTCAATTGGTCTTAGTTCATTGAAGTAACTTAAAATCCGAGAAGAAGAATAGAGCAGAGTTGTGAAGATTTTGTGAAGATACTATATGTATATCATTTGTTAAAAGAGCAATTTAAGAAGGGAAAATATTTTGGAGGTTGGTGCCTCTAGTAGGTTGGTACCTACGAATTTAGTCATGGGAGTTGGTGCTTCCAGTAGGTTGGTGCTCACAAATTGAAGAGGGGTCGGTGCCTCTAGTGGGTTGGTGCTCATAAATTGAACGAGGGGTTGGTGCCTACAAAATTTGTAAAAGAAGAATTTATATAAAAGCATTGATTTGCTATGGTTTTCTCCCATAAGGGTTTCCACGTTAATATTGTGTGTTATTGTGTTCTTATGTGCATGATTATTGATGTTGAGTAAATAATGTTATTATGATTGATAAAGTTTTAACTTGGTAAAAATTACGTTACACTAATTCACCCCCTCCCCCCTCTCAAAATAATTGTGTGCTCATCAGGAGGATTATGGATGAAAGATAGGAGATGGGAGGAGTTAGGATGGAGGATAGGAGATGGGAAGAGTTAGGATGGAAGATAGGTGATGGGGGGATTAGTGGATGGATCTCTAAGGATAATGGTGCATAGGAATAATATGTCTCACGAGATGAATTGCATCAGATAAGAGTGAGGTATTGCAAAGAAAGTAAATTTTGTATTGTTCGAAGCCTGCTTGGATATGTGTAATATCCCAAATGGAATATTCTTCTCAATTCTTGCAATTTTCATCAATAATCATGCAACTATAATGTGCCTATCAAAATAATTGATTGAACTTGCAAATTTTCACAATGTAAGCTCATAGATATTTTGTCAAACAATTGGTAGAACTTTGACAACCATTCAATATTCCTGAATTTTATGATTAAGAACAACTACAACTCTCTTTCAAAACATGGGCATATTCACAAATGCTTGTTATACAAATTAAGACACATGAGCATTCTAATGAACAGTTGGCAAAGAGCTCAATAATTGATTTCAAATTCAGAAATTATAACCATTTGTCAATCAGCTATAAGTGTACATTTTGTGATGTCATAATAGCTGATATATTGGATTGATGTCTGTTGTAATAACTTATCAACTGTGATGCTGATGTAACTTAAAGTCAGAAATAATTCTCTGATTTAACAATCCTTAATTTCTAATTTTATTTGACTGATTAAAACCCTGCAACAAATATATACAAAATCTTATAAAAATAAAAAATTATTTTATGATAGCTCCAATGACAATTGCTACTCATGTAATCTGTACAACACCTCATAAAGCCTTCCCAAGGGTTGCGATTAGCAAAATGGAGTGGAATTTAATTCCCAAACAATGAAACAAAGATTCGCTTATGCCTTGCAATTTTTCCAAGAGATGAATCGATACCTTCCTAAATTTTCCCACGTGACACCTTACAAAACCTTCCAAAGGCTTTAAAATATGATCGCTGCATGTTCCTTTGGGTTTTGGTATGACACTGTGTAAAAATGAGATTCACACTTATTTTTATAATTATTTTCTGATAATCTCACAATCATTTCGAACCCATAGTCATAAATAAATATTTCTTGGAACTCCAAAGTATATATTATTTGTTGAAATATTTTGATAATTTCTAGAACTTCTCCACACTTTTAATAATGACTAAATATTTTTTGTGAATGACGTCTCAATTTTCAAAACAAAACTCCACAAGCTCATAACCAAACACTGTAGAATCAAATGGCACAAATGTTAAGCACAATGGTGAACTCTGTATGAATCCACTCAATCAGCTAGGTGGGTTTTCATCCATGAAATTGATGGCCAAAAGGGTTTTCATCCTTTGGTTGAAGAATGAATCATATTCGATCTCTCAAAAAAATAAGGGTTTGATAAAATTATTCAAAAAAGATCCTAAAATACATTTTAGAGAGCTCGCGCAGTTGAAGCAGTTTGGTTCACTTGACACTTATATTTCAAAGTTCCGGAGAGACTCCATCATGGTTCCTAGTATCACAGAGAAGAGGCTTGTAATCCTTTTCAATGATGGGCTAATGGAGCCATTGAAGGGTTGGGTTAAAGCTTTTGACCTACCAACTCTTCATGAAACGATAAGGAAAGGAGCATGGAGCTTGCAACCCCAAAGAATAAATTTCCACCTAAGACCTTTCTGCATGATAGAGACAAGAGGCGTGATAGCAAGGAAAACATTCAACCCAAATAAAACCCCACAAAGAAGGTGGAAGAAGATTACAAAAAAGAGCTAAGGAAGAAAAATCTTTGTTTCACATGCAAAGAGACATGGGCCCCAGGTCACAAGTGTTGGGAAAAGGGGAAGAACCGTCAATTGGAGACCTATTTAGCTAATGGATCAGAATCAAAAAATTCAAACCAGCAAGCTGAAGCAGAGAAAAATGAAGAAGGGTCAGAAGAAGAGATTGGGAAAGTGAAGGAAAGTGGTGGCACTCTTGCAAGAATTTGTAGCCTTCAAAGAAGCTTCTTTCAAACTTAGAGGGTTGTTGAAAGGGTGGAAAGTTGTTGCTCTAACTGACACCTGTGCTATGCATAATTTCATTAACGAGGATATTGTAGCTCAATTTGGGCTCAAGACCAAACAATTTGGAGGTTTCAGAGTCATGGTTGCCAATGGTAACACAATGTCTTGTGTTAGGATGATACCACAATTTAGGATCATGTCTACAAAGTCAATGATGACTTCTATGTTGTCAACACTAGAGGCACAAATATTGTTTTGGGTATGCAATGGCTTCATTCCTTAGGAGAAATCACCTTGAACATAAAATCCTTGGAGCTGAAATTCCAAGATGGTGATAGAAAGGTGGTATTGAAAGGAATGACTAACACAGAATCCAACACTGTAACGTGCAAGATGATGCCAGGGATAAGGTCCAAGCCGGAAGATGGAGACAGTTACTAAACTCACAATAATCCCCTATTTGACATGGAAACAGAGCTCACATTTCCAAATCCTTTATTTGAGATGCATGAAGACAAGGTGATAGAAGAACCATTATCTCTAATTGATCTTTCTATGATGAGTTGTGATTGGTTGGATCCTTGTGATAAGGAGGTTGGCCTTGTGGATGCACTGCAAGGAATGGAGTATCATCTTGAATCTGATAATGTTGGTGTGGTGAGCCCTTATGAGGAGGTTTCAAATGTTCACAAATTTCTTTGGGTTATGTAACACAAGTTGATGAATTGTTGGCAGCCCCAACATGATGGAGTCACTTGGGGATAGTTTTTTCATGCCCAGGATCATAGGCATGGAAAAATTGTTGTTGTTACCTCTCTTTGCAGCCATCTTATGAGTCTATTGATGTCCCCACCAATGGATTGGAGAGAGATTTTGAGAAAATATTGGCTCTATGGTGAATTGATGACACTTGAGAGGACCTTTCTAGGCATGGACATGAGAAAAGGTGTCATTTTGACTGATGTTTTTCAGTGTTGCAGCAACTGTTCTTCTTGGGTGCTGATTTTTCAAAAATTAGACCTCAAGTTGACTATTTCAGAATTGGAAAGTTGTAAGTATACTCGTTTTCAATCATTTTCAATCTATTCGGCCCCTTAGCAAGATTGACTTGTGGTCTCAGATGAGGGGAATGCTGAGTTTGGGCAATCAGAATCCATGTGGGAGGAGTGTATAAGCACCAATCAATTGCTATTCTAATCCATTCACTTGTACTTATGTTTGGGACTGTAGATTATTTTTCAGTTATGACCTTGATGATGGAATGCAAGAAGCTAAGAATGAGGAAGTTAGCATTAACTTTCTCAAATTTTCCTATAGGGTGCCACAGGGTTTTGATTGTGGGGTCAATCCTCAATGGAGTTAACTAAGGTCTTGTTGAGATTGACTGCTCTTCCTATAGGGGAACTTCAGGAGATTACAATTTTGAGTACTTAGCAAAATAATATTCCTATTTGGGGGAGCTACGGATTCCTTAGACTTATTTGGGATCCTGGAGTCATATTGAGTTTTAGTCAGAATCAATCAGTGCATGGCTTGCAATTGCCTGAGGACAAACAATCTTGGGGAGGAAGGACAGTAATGTCCCCATTTTGGTCCTAAGCTTTCCAATGACTGTTAGCATATTCCTAGAGTCCCATAGCCTACTCAGAGGCATTTCTAGGGATTCCAAGTTTCTTGGGGTTTCTCGTCTACTTTTTAGGAGGATATTGCAGGAGTTTTCCAAAGAGTTTTCTGGGTCTTTCTAGGTTTTCTGAGATCCTTGGTGGGCAGTCACTGGTATTTTTAGCAGTGTATATTTTTAGTACTTACTATATTTAGTAAGTCACAACTGCATCTTAGAATGTGCTTATTTTGAGTTTGGACACACTATTTTTAGCAGTATGCTATTTTTAGTAAGTGTTGTTTCTGGAAATGGTCTTGGTAGTAGTTCAATGCAAGATTTCTATTTATGGCAGTGGTGGTAATTTTAGTTGATGGTGTCTTGATATTTTTGGTAGTTGGTGTATCCACCATCCTTGGAGTTTGAAAAAGGAAATATTTGCACCTTGAGTTAATTTTATGAAGTCAAAAGGCCCCTTAGACCCCCACGCCTAGCATGTGACAACTTAAGTTGTTTTTAAAATGAAAATTCTATGCATGACAATAGTAGACGCCAAAATGAAGGTTTTAAGTTATTTTTAATAAAGTTTATTTTCTCCCCAAGTGCGGTATCCCCTTTTGGAGGGAAAAGTTATTCAAACTTTTGGGTCTCAAAGTGTTATATATACTCCCTCATTTTCTCTCATGGACATGCTAATGGATGATAACAAAGTGTTGTCGGAGTGAGGACTGAATCCTTCAAGGACTTTGGAAACGAAAACCTTCAAAGTTGCTTTAGTTTTAGAGTTGAGAGATACTCCCTAGCATCACTATAGGAGTCACCATTGGAGTTATTGGTGAAAGATTTTCAATTTGCTTTCGATTATGGATTGCTTTGATGTCTTCTAGCTATGTTTTGGTGTGTTAACTCTTCTTGCAGTGATTTGGAGCATTTTGGAAGTGATTTTAGAAGATTTTAGTTTGTTGGTTGTCTTTTCCTACCCTAGGCCGTACCACATGGTTTGCATATGTAGGTTGGAGGACTTCATATCATTTTGTGGGTATTGGTGCAAATGAACCTACATCCTTGGACACCCCCTCTTGCCAAAAAGCATATTTTTTAGTGGAGAGTTTGATTTTACCTTGCTGGTCACCCATCTAGGGAGGTCGTATAGCCCATCTGGAAGGATTTTTGGTGAGTGTGGATGTTGTTTCAGTCTTGTGAGGGTTGCTACATAGCTCATCATGGACGCCTAGCCTAGTATCCCCCTTTGCAAGTTGTTTGGCGTGATTCTTTGGAGTATTGATGAAGTTATGCTCATTCTATGATTACTGGTTGGTATTTTTGAGCTTGTTGTTCGAACATATCAGTATGCTATCCAGGGTATCAGACCTATAGCAATAGCTTGTTTGACCTTCTATTGACCTCTAGAGGACCTTCCATTGAGGTATAATTTTTAGATTTTGTGGGGGTGCTCTCATATTATCATTGTAGCATCTTGGGGGGGAGTTTATGCTTCATGTCTTTGTCATTTCCTTATCATAACAACAACATGTTTAATTTTGAAGCATTTTCTAATTGAGTTGATTGTAACACCATTGATAGAACCATTGGTGATTGCTCATTGTATTTACATTGCTACTCACTGTTGGAGTTGTCATTGATGTCAAAGAGAAATTGGTGATCGAATGATACAAGGAAATTGATGAGAAGACAAATGTGAGAAAAGGAGAGGATAGATAATAAAGAATACATATAAGCAGTTGAGAAGTTAGAGAGGTTCATGTGGCTTCCCTGTAGAACTTTGGAAGTTTTGATCAAGTAGGGAACGATCTTACTCAATATAAACAATTGACATCATTTCTTAAGACATAGATCAAGGATGAGATGTTGGAAAAGGAATTGGTTAAGGAGATAATTAGTAATGATGATTAAAGTTTATCAACCGAAAGACATTTGGAGATGGTTTTTCAGCCTACAAAAGAAAGCTCCTTGTATTATCTTTACAGATGAGGTTGATGCAATTGGAACCAAATAGTTGATAGTGAAGTATATTTGTTATATCAGAATGCGAATCTATAGTTAAAGAATAGATATATACATTAAAGAGGTCAGCAATGAAACATATGCAATGCATGTTGGTTGGTTTCCTCAGTCCTACACAAGAAATATGTTCAAACAGTCATTATATGTCAAGGCAAATAATGAAATAGTTCTAGAAATAAGATTTAAGTAAAGCACACAAGACAAAATAGGCAGATAGCACATAAGACAAAAAGGGGCAGATAAGACAAAGTTACATAAGACAAAAAGAATTAAAAAATTAAATAAGACAAAAAAAGAAGGCAATGATTCCTATAAGAAAAGTATGCAGCGAATGACTTAAGGAAGTAAATAAGACAAAAGGAAGAAAAAGACAAATTAAGAATAAGACAAAAGGTAGAAAAAGACGAATTAAGAATAAGACAAAATAAGTCCTATCCATGTAAGACAAAATGTCTTTAGTAAAACAATACTTTAATTGCTGTTGTTGATATTTGAAAAGGCACGATAATAAAGTGGTATGATTAAATAAAAATGAGATAGCTTACTTTTAAATGGTGCAATTCACAATTTGAAAAGGTGCAAACTTTAGTTTTTAGAAGGCAGATTCAAAGAGACATATTGCTCCAACAAAGGGTGCACAATGCTTGACCAAAATATTTATATGATTCAAACTCAGATTTGAAGAAGAGTATGGTGTGGGACAAGAAAGATATAATCTATAAACACCAAAGGTATAAATAAAATATGTGTGTAGAGGTGGAGTGAGTGAGGTGTGAGGAATAAGAGTTTATGGCAGAATTGTAAAGAAAAATATATGCAGATATAAAAGAGAACATATGAAAATTTGTGGGTGGAAGAGATAGAAGTATATTATATACACCAAGCAAATGAAAAGCCAAGTCTAAAAGATTGTTTGCAGATTATATAAGGAGATTGAATTGGTTGTATCCATTATCAAGAATTGCATTGTTTGATAAGTTGAGATTTATATAAAACCAGATTCAATAGAGATTTAGAAAAGTATATTGATTGATGGAGTGAAATAAGTGAAAGAGATATATGAAGCATATATGAGAGAATAAATGCAGATTTGATATTTGAGAAGCAGAGTTTTGTGAAGATATATTTCAGATTTGTGAAAAAAATCATCATCTATTGCAGGGGCAAGACAAGAAGATAAATTTTACACGTTGAGCAGATTTGTATGAAGCGAATATAAGAGGCAGATCTATAAAGTGAATTCATCATATGCTGATTTATGTGAACATCATTCAAGAAAGATAAAATCAAGTGGAAGAGTAGTATTGAAGAGGAGATCTTAATTATCCATCATCCGTTGAAGTAGCAACATTGAAGGTGGAACATTATTCTTCAAGTTATTATTTTTGCTAAGTTGATGCTTGGCAAGTGGGGGTTGGTGCCTCCAATAGGTTGGTGCCTACAAACATTAGGGGTTGATACTCCTTGTAGGTTGGTGCTCCTTGTAGGTTGGTGCCTACAATCTTTGTAATCTCATATAAAAACATAAAGTACAATTGTTGGTGTCAACTTGATTATATTGTGTTGAAGTTTAAAAGTTGATAAAGTTGAGAGGGTAATAGTTTGTTGCTATATTGATTCACCCCCACCTCTCAGTATATCTTTGTGCTCTTCACTCACCCCACTGAACAAGTGGTGCTCCTGTTGAATAAATGGTTGAGCTTCTTTATGTTACATGCTACTCCCACTGAATAAGTGGTCAATTTCTCATTTACTTTCATGTTATGCCCACTGAACAAGTGGATGACTTTGTTTTGATTGGCTGGCTTGCCACCAAGTATTTGCTTACTTGTTGTAATTCTTGTTGAATAAGCAGATGATTTACTTTCACGCATCTGGTTTGATTACTCACCCTATTGAAGAAGTGGTAGCTTATAGAATTTTAGAATTTGTAAGCCTTACCATCGTATGCTCTCACCTTGCCCAAATCAAGATCTGGTTGATCAGAAAGTGGAAGGTGTTTACTTTCAATTAGCTTGAATTTTTAGTTAATGCAAGACCCCCTTCCCACCATATGCTCTCACCTTGCCCACATCAGGATCTAGGTGTTCAAAAAATGGAGGGTTGCTTACTAGGTTAATTATCATTCCTATGTGGCTAACACTAACAAGTGCATTTTAAAAAAGAATTAAGGGTGGGTTATTTCACACTATGAACACCCCACTTCATATGGCAACCTATGATCTAAATCCCAAATGGTATGTAACTAGCCTATTGATGAGGAGTCTTCTTTACTTCACATACAATGGCTTGCCTTTACTAGTTTATAGGGTCCAACCTTCAACAAACCAAAGGCGAGGACGGATCGAGCTACACTAGCTCAAACCAACCCTATTGGATGGTGGATATGGCATGGAAAGGATGTACTAGAGTTGATAATACTTGCCACTCACATCCTTTCATATGTTGTCAACTCCTCTACTACGAAAAGGAATTGAATCAGTCAAGAGGAACAACCTTACCTCTAGACGATTGGAGAAATTAATGGTTGTACATAGTGCCTTGTGGCTATAGGATTGACAAAACCCTAAGTATCACCAAACTCTAACCTCATGTTAGAATTTTGATCCTGAAGATGCTATACAGGTTGATGAGGAGGCACGGGATGGGGTTCCATTGCATGATGCAACCCCTCATAGTGGTAGTGACTCTGACTCAGACACCAATTTTGATGCAAACCTACCATAGGCAAATGCTAATTAGGGATAACTATATATTTTCTATGTTTTTGTCATTTTACAGTTGAACTTGCAACCTTTGAACATTTTGTTGCAATGCTTATATAATATTATATGCACATTGATAATGAAAGTGTTTAAATTTCATTAATTTGTTTGTCAATTCTCATGTAAAATCTCAATTCAAGTCTAATGTTTTGTATTAAGGTTATATAATGTCTATAGTGAATGCTTCATCAATGGTATCATATGAATATTTGAAATTTCCTTATATTTTTAAAAAAATCTTATTATTTTAATAGTCGTGCCCTATTGTCCCCTAAAAAATGGCCAAAAATAAAGCTCGTACTAGAAACACGTCCTCCCATCCCTTGTCGTCCCCATCCTAGAAACTTGGGGGAGCATGGATATTCTTTACTCTTCTCTTTGTTCCCTTCAAATAAGATATGCATAAGCATTAAGAAATTATGAATATCATATTTAATATATATATGGTTACTACACATCTTCAATTTACACAAACCAGGAATTAAACATTTGATTTCCTACACACACAAAGCTCTTCCATTTCAAAAAATAGTTAAAACAAAGCTTCCCAACATGTTTCCTTGAGGGTTAATGACAAAAATTTCTACCAAGTGTCCCAAACACTTTAAATTCATTATAAATATTACTAAGCTATGCATACAAGTCACCCACCTTGTCAACAAAATGGATGCCTAGCACAAGTTGTTGGTGGTTTTGATTACAGGTTGTATTTGTTCTGCAACTCTAACAAATGCCACATACCATAGTAATCCTCCTAGTTCTAAGCCATTCTACCACAAATTTCCACATCCACCAACTCACCTTCAATCAACAATTCCTGAACCTTCTGTTGTAGTAAAGCTACCCCCTAACTGCATGCTACTCCTCCAAAGCTTGTATCTCATTCTCACAACATTTACAAATTCCACCTCCACCTATTCTTGAGATTTCTCCTCCTCCACCACCCAACCCAAAAAAAATTAACCTTTACAAACCCAAACATAATTTTGATGACACAACAAATAACTGTGACACTTTTTGAATGAGCAACAAAGTGTTCCAATTCTCAGGCTAAACCAACAAAATCAATAGGCACTTTATCATTTTTCCTTAAAAAGAGTTTGCATTTGATCATCTTTATAAGATAGAATTCAATACATGTAGTTTCCCGTGCAAACATAAAAATTCATCAGTTGTATTTAATATCAAAATGTTATGGTATAAGGAGGTGTAAGCTTCAAATTACTCAGAACTAGATGATTAATAGGAAAAAACCATAGGCGATTTCAAGAAAACAATTATCTATTAACTATGGACTATGGTGGCCTTAAAACTGTCATTTATCTTTCAAGATTTTAGAAAGCTATTGCTGCTCCCAAAAAACTGGTGGTGCATTTTCCACATCACTAAGATAGCACTTTTAACTCCCAAGCCCTCATTAGCATCGAAATTGATTTCACATTTATATCCTTATCTAAGCCACCAAAAGCCCCATTAACCCCACCATATTAATACAAATCTGCACTCCCACCTGTGGAAATACAGCCTCAACCTTTCCCTAGTGTTAACTCCTGCCCCTCCAAAGCAGTGCCTATGTACTCAATTCCACTTTAAATCTCCAGTCTACCCATCACCTGCTCATCATTATAAGTTTGCCCCTCCTCCATATTAGCTGAGCAGAAAAACACCTTATAAGGCACCCAATTCATTGCACATTTGATCTTCATTCATCCATGTTATTATATTAGAAGTTGTAGATCAGGGCTACTTGTTGGATTTATTTTTGTATGTTTTGGTATTGTATTATTGCTACTAGCACTTCATGTTGCTGTTTCTATTTACTTAGTGTAAGATGTCAATTTGCAATCTAGAAGTTGAAAAAGCTTGAGATAAGACCTATAATATGTTTAATAAAATAGTTGGATATTTAGCTCCAGGATCTTGTAAAATGTCCACTTCATGCAAAATCTCAAAAGAAAGATGTAAAAAGATCTGCGTATGCGATAAGTATCCTGCATGTTTTCAATAATCATGTTTTTGCAGAACGTGGAAGCTACATGTTGTTCTTGGACAAAAATTCCTAATTCATAAAAAATCAATCACAAAATAAGGAGGGATCTCACATAAGCAAATATCTTCAAATTATTGTAACATATGATCATATTTCACCAGAATTCTTGACATTTTATGGAAAATATTGCAACTTTCTTAAATTGCATTGACCAAAAGTTTGATTGCAATATTAACTGATATATCAGTGACATATCACCAATATTATCACAATAAATTTGTTGTTTTGGCTATAAAGCCTTCAAACTACCTTTAATACTTAAATTGTCATGAAATAAATAATCTTCTAATCTTAACTATGTATTAGGAAACTTCACTATTATTCTCATTTAATTCAATTTCTTTATAAATTAAAACCTAGAATATTTTGACCATTTAGCTCAATAGTTGTTGGAAATTAAAGCTCTTACTTACCTCTTTTCTGACTTCAGATGGAGATCAGTCCTCTTTTCTGACTTCAGACGGAGATCAGTCATTGCATCTATTCTAGGGTTATGCCACTTCACCATTTCTTGATCTCTGCATGAGCAATGATTATCATCACTATAAATCAACTAATATTATGTTAAATAGTCTTAAGATAAATAGAACATTAAGGTTTTGTATCTAGAAATCTCGTACTTATTCACCTTTTAGTTTCAACAAGGTTAGATAATAAAGCTTTAGATTTATCATTTAGAATATAGCTTAAATATTCTAAGAAAATAAAGGTTAAATAATTATCATTTACTGTTTTCCATAAATTGTTACTAAATGAACCACAAACTTCCAGGTTGCAATTGGTTTAGCATCAAGGCATTTCAACAATGTTTGGTTGAAAAAAAAAGTTGACGTAATATCAAGTTTCAGTCAATTATCACTCTTTATCATAAATAATGTCAAACTTAAGAGTTAAGATACTATAAACATTGAACTCTATTAAACAGACCCAAACCAAAAACACAAATCCACCTACACTGCTTCACCCTTCAAGAATCAATCAGAGAGGTATCACAAAAAAATAAAAATTATTGCTCAGGCTAAACTTTCCAGTGGCCTCATTTACTAGCAATCATTTATCACAACCATACCATATACATAAATCTTAAAATCAGTGCCCAAAAATAGAACTAGCCCAAATTGGCTTAAAAGTCATCTGATTTCATTTCTACATTTTTCTCCCTGCACAGATATGGGTCACTTTAACATTTCTCATCCAGCAGAAAAGAAGGGTTGATTCCTTGACTGCACCAGATGCAGCCACCATTACAGTGATAACAAGGAGCATTAACATTTTTCAAATCACCAAAGAAATTTCATACGGTCCTTGAAGTCATTTCTTCCATTTAGAAAAAATTTTAAAGAACACATTGATATAAGGTAGAAACACATGTGGTTGTAAATATCGCAAAATACTGGCCTATAACCCTTACTTCTAGTACGAATATATATCATTTGCACAAATATAACTAAACCAATCTTGAAATATTTGAGAATGTAAACCAACAATCAAATCTAGGTCAAGCCCATTCAATGAGCTCTAAAAGAAAAGAAAAGCATAACCACTGTAAAAGGAAAACAAAAAACAAAAAAATAACAGGATTAAAAATTTAGTATTCTTGAGGATATTCAAATCTTAGTCACAACCTAAACAAGGCATAAACAGAAAATTATTGAAGACATAAGAAAAGCGTGAGCACTGTAAAGCACAAGAAGACATAATTCTAGGATAGAAAATTTAGTATTCTTGGTCACAACCTAGAAAAGGCACAAACAAATAATTCTTGAAAGACTTACAGTGAGCCAAAGACGCCATAAGGATCGATATATAAAATTACCTGACACACATCTCTGAACCACAATTGCGCTTAGTCGTTCAAGAGGAAAAAGAAACCATGTCTGCAGCGTAGAAGAGGATAAAACTTCTTGAGTTGTATCAATACATGAGAATGCTCCCTTCTTAGTTGTGTTAGTTAGGGGTGTTTCCATCTATAAGAAGCCCCCAATTAATGATAATAATAAATATAATATCTATAGGAAATTAAGATTGGTTTAGGTTTCTAAATGGAAACACGAGAATTATAAAACTTAACTAACCTAAAAAAGTGTCAACTCTGAGTTAAAACACCAAAAATAAGAAAAAATTGGCTCATGCTAACATTCACACAATGGAAGTAAAATTGGGTGTTCATTCTTTTTTATAGAAATTTATTCACTAGGTTAAATTAGAGTTTGTTCAATCAAATTATCTGTTCATCAAGGAAAACTAATGACTTAAGGGAGAATCTACAATTTTAGGTGGAAATATTGGGAAAAGTGTATTTTACACCTTGTATAATAAGATTAATAATTAATAATGTAAAAATAGAAGTAATTTTAGCACATCTTAGAAATGTGTACATCACAATGGGTTAGGCATTCGAGACACTTTATGTCACATGTGACATTGGGATACATATTTAATGTGGGTGTCACATTGAGAAAATAATTAATATTGGAAAAACTTATTACCAAATATTTAATTTGGGGTCATGGTTTTCTAAGATCATAGTTTTGAGGCACTCGATTTATGTAATACCACTTAGTGGTTTTGTGCAAGTTTGTCTCTATTGAACCAAGCACATAAGTAGTGGTTGAGGTTGGCTTATGTGACCTTTGTCTTAATGGCTAAGTTTTAATGAACATCACTTTAGGTTTCATATGTGATAACATGAAGCATGGAGTGGGATGTTTGGTTACATGGTTCTTATTTACTTGTTCAAATGGAGGAATACAACTAGGGTGATTGATGCTTTAAAAGATTGCATGCCAAAGATTACAAGTATTGTAATCTTATTTATGAGATAATATATTGAGTTATATGTTCTTTTAGAGGCTATATTTTTTCCTTGAAAGGGTATTTTCAAGGTATATTTGGTACTATCTTGTGGTATTTTCACTATTCTTTTGTATTGTGGATTCTAAATACTTATTTTTTATATTTTCTCTCATGAGAGTTATGTGGCAATTATATAAATTATTGTAAATTACCTTTCATTTGGTATCATATCTTGGTTTTCAAGTTGTAAAAGGAAATATCTTCTTGGTTATCAACCATTCATATGAGTGGAATCTTGTGCATAATTGAATCCATGGTCTTGCAACAAAAAGAAGAAATTTTTTGAATGTTTTAGATTTGTTGTAGATCTAGGGTTTATGCCTAGATTTAGCAAATGTGTTTTTTGGGGATCTTTTTATTAGATTTTATAGGATGAAGTTTCATACATGACCCCCTAAACAATAATGGACCTCACCATTGAGTTTAGTAGGTCCAAAACCTATAGATACACATAAAACTTAATAGATTCAGATTAAATAATGGTCATTTTAGGGCATATAGAAATAATTGAATATACCAATTCATATAGATCCATATAGTTCTATATGGTCTATAAAGAATGTGTTGCACATGCAGTCATTATACTAGTAGAATATATTCTATGTCATCACATATTGTGTAGAAAATTTAGATAGTGTGATTGGTTCAAGGGTACAATTTTTATGTCATTAGAGGTACACCTTGTGTCATGTTATGTATGTCTACATCAAAAAAGTATAGAAGCAACAAATGTTTTTTGGGGGGCACAAGGCCCAAGTCATAAGGGTTACAACCAGTGGTTCTACTCACTCAATGGGAGGTAACTAGGCACCACTAGAAGCTACCACCTCCATTATTGTCTATAGCTAAAAAATTATCTTAGTGCCACTTTTTCCCAATCCTAACTCTCTATGAATACCTTGGTGGCACCATGCCACCAATCTAATGGCTTTGATAGAGGGTCATCCTTGTACAACCAAAATAGTACAATCAAGTGCTATAAAAAGCTATTTTTTATGTATAGCATAAATTTAACCCAAAATATCAAAATGTTAAGGTCTTATAGTTGACAAAAAAAATTCTTAAGCACTATGTAGTGGTATTAGTGGTTTTCTATATTTTACTATTTATGACATAAAATGTTATTTCGAAGCCAAATTTTCTCTCTTAAATTTAACAAGTCATATCATGAGCTCACAATGCTCAATTTTTGACTTTTTATAAGAGACAAACAACATTTTTATTACTTTGTTATGAATTAGGTTTAAAAGTATTAATATGCAGATTATTAAATTACATTTTTATAGAGTTATTTAATAGCTTACTTACCTATGGTTACTTTGTGGATTTGCAAAATATTGAATCTAGATGTGATTTAGTGTTAAGTCATGGGTAATCTATGTTCTTATCTCTAATAGTCTCTATTTGATATGTTTATTGATGCAATATTGAGCTTGTATGTTACATTGTGAGATCTATGATTTGTACTTTTTGTGAGTTATCTACACTAATAGATTGCATAGATAACTCAAATGTGAGTCATCTATACCCATACATATTTTAGTGTTGATGTAGATTCTATTAGTTTTTCTTATTTTGGTTACTTGGCGTATTGGTATTTATCTTATTATGACATAAAGAGATGGTATCATATGAGATATTTATACTTGGGGACCTATTATAATTGACTATGCTAAAAATGTGTGAGATTTAGGGAGATTGATGTAAGTATATTGTGTGGTAATCATTGTGTTATGGAAATTTTTGTTTGCATAAATATTTAGCATGGAATAATTTTTTATGTGGATACAATATTGATTGTGATGGTTTAATTCCCAATTTGTAGGTGATTATTTATCTTCTTGATTAAGAGATCATATTTTTACTTTTTTAGACTATAGGAATCTAGTAGCCCCCCCCCAAAAAAAACTACAGTGCGTCTAGTAAAAAAATTTCACGTGATCGATGATGTTGGTGTGACATGGCCTCCAATACCATGAGGATGAGGGGAGACTAGACCTCGTGACCTCTTTCCTATAATAGGATGCTTTAGCCAATCAAGCTAGGTCCCCTGCCCCATCATATTTCTACTATATTCTTTGGATATAGATTGGTGTTCCATTTGAATGTTTTGATTGTGCAAGGGTTGTTGGCAAGATATAAAGGGTTGTGAGGCACCACATATGTAATTTGGGTCATTATAGACTCATATATCCATTGTATACCACTTAAATAGCCTTAAAACACCTCTAATATGCCTAAATAAGCTATAGAAGTATAAAATATTATAGAGGAAAAGGTAAATTTGTGATAATACAATAATTAAGTGTTATTATGAAGGGATATGATGGAAAGGAAATATGAAAAGAAATTAAAAGGCTACATAAATAAGGGAAAAGTGAGAGATAAGAGTATGGAATCATGGGGAATAACATGGATTAAATATACATGGGAATAAGGAAGATGAAATGTGTAAGGCATGAAGAATTAATTCTAAGACATGTATAAGCCATTAACGTATATTAATATATGGTTTTATGGTTGTATAAATATGAATGTTTATAATTCATTATAATTTGGTTTATACTAATTGCATATCTAAGTTCACCCTTTTTATTGCATCACACCAATGTTTACTAGATATAATAGAATATTAAACCTTAGGCTCCGATCAAGGTTTTTCTATCAACAAGGGTCATGGGTGATCTTCAGTTAGAATATATTTATCATGATGCCATGTGTATCTAGGTATCATGGCTCAATGAGATATTTCACAATGATTTAGATTCATCACTCGGTGATGGATAATATTTTTTAGTGGTTTTTGGTATCATGGAGGAGTTATTAGATTTTGTTACTTTTACAGTGAGAATTCTTTGAAATATTTAGTTCTATTGACAAGAGATGCTTATTTTCATATGGTTTGGATATGTTGACATCTTGTTTTGATTAGAGGTAAAAAAATAGGAAGGGGCCCGGAACCCTTTACAAAAAGGAATAGTTGAAGCAAAAAGGAAACAACATTAAACAACCATTAGCCCAAAGACAACAAACCACTAGCCAAAAAGCAGCCAAAAAATGGCACACACCACTACATATTGTTCAAAATTTCAACAACTTCCATCTCACTAGCAGCAAGCTTCTGTCCCTTAACCCCAGTATCAGAAACCTCCATACCCGAGGCCCCAACCTGATTTTTCAGTCTATTTCTAGTCCTAACCCCATGCCCACTAGTTTTTACCTCACAACTCAAAACAAAACCTTTAGCAGCACCCTTAGCAGCAACATAATCCTCCCCAATCAGCTTACCCTTAGCAGCCATAGCATCAGTAGACAAAATTTCCTTTCTCTTATTAGGGGAGAAAGCCATCATAGATTCTGACCTAGTCAAGACTTTAGGAGCTTCTCCACTCTTCATAACCACATTCCAAATTTTGTCAATTTTCTCCTCAAGGGATAACATTCTTGCCTCCATACTCTGTTTCAGATTGACGGTTTCCTCCGCCACAGTATTAGCAACAGTATTGAGACCAACCATTAAATTATCAATTTGTCTTTGGATCGAAGGGTCCTCAGCCTTGCAAGTAATGCTTCTAATATGAACATTAGTCCTATTGATCTCATGAAAGAACCATTTAAAAAGTTTAAAAAGCACATTGGCATTGTCACGGGCCGAACCCAACACATCAAAAAGATCCTCCCTATCAAAAATTTCAATGTGATTTCCCACAACAACATCCTCTTCAAAAGAACTCTCATGAACCTTATCCTCAGAAGCATCCTTACCTTTACCAGCAGTGACAAGAGGCTTCATCCTACAAATGGAATTGGCAATTTGCTCTGCAGCAACCATCCTCTTTTGAATCCTCTTAGCATTCACTTTCTTAGCTCCCATAGCTTGTTCACCACCCACAGCTCTAACCTTCTGCTTAGGAAACCCAATGACATTGCTCAGAACATCCTCACCATGGAAGCCACCAACCACAAAGAAAGGGGCATTCTTTAGCAGATGTTGACCAGGATTCAAAACCCTTCTCTTCTGACTTCCCTCCTCAGGATCTTGCACAAGTATAGACACCGAGGGAAGAGAAGAAGCTTCCCCATAAAGATTATTTTTTTCTTTGTCCCCCTTAGAAGGAACAATCACCTCCACATCATCACTGTAGGTTGTATAACCCGCTTCCTCATCCAATTTCCTTTTCCCAGATTTACCCTGAATAGGGGATATGGGGCCCTCCTCCAAAGAGGCATATGAGTCAGGGACATAATCAACATCATCATCCCTATCTGACTCAGAATATTTATTTAACATAAGCCTCCTCTTCCTCGGTTTCTTAGAAGCCCTTTCCTCACCCAACTCAGTTTCATAACCCTCCCTAGCTTTAGCCTTCAGAGTAACCAGAGTTTTTTGAACATCATGAGCTTTAACATGTTCATATATCAAAAGAATCAACCCCGCATGTAGGACAGGGTTTTTGGGATTCTTCCTATGCTCTTTAATCCCATAGTCCATCGACACTAGCAAATAATAGGGAAATGACACCCATTTTTTGTGCCTAAAATGGTTAAGCAACAAAAAATGGTAATTGTTAATGGTCGTGTACCTTCCTTCCAGGGTTACATACCTCATGATTTCTTCGACAACATCCTGCTAGAGAGCCTTCAAGGAATTCCTCAAATACCCACCACTCTTCGTAGGCTTCAAGTCATCACTCTCATTCTTCTTAAAGAAAAGGGACATCGTGGCCAGTGACTCTTTCTTATCCCTGTACACCTTCATTCCCTTAATCGCAAGGCCAGTAATCTAGGCTATAAACTCCTCATCCACCACAATTTCCCTGCCACCCAAGTCCAGGGTTCTCCCTTTCCACCCTTTCTCAACCAATTCAGTAACCTGAGTATTATTGCCATGTAGTTTCTCCATGAAGGGAGTGAGGCCACCCTTTTCTAAAATCACCCACACTTCCTTTCTCTGCTTAGTAGTATCACAAGATTTGGGCTCAGCATGATTTATGTCCCCACCCATGACGATGGAAAAAATAGACCAAGCACTCAACAGGAAACTCAGAAGGAAGCAATAGACACCACTCAGAACTGAATAATCCAACAAAAGACTCTGGAAGCTTATGTGGCTAACACCCACAATCCGTGCGAAGGCAACCACATGACATACATACCATAATGAATTCGAACTCTGTGCCATATGACAACCTTTCCTCAAAATCATAACCATACCCTCCTTCCTAATGATATGCCACCACGTGAGCAAGGATGTGCACACCTTGAAGAATAAATTAACTTTCATTTATAACAATAGTCATGGCCTCATAAGGGATGGGGTCATTTAAATTCCAAACCTTACTATCTCTAACACCAAAGTTAGCAAAGAAATTAGCTAACTTATTTCCCTCTATCAAAATATGGGAAATATAAACATTATCAAAGGATTTAATAATTTCAATGGAATCCTTGATCAAGGCCTCAATTTTCCAAGATGAAGGAGATAAATTCTTCAAATTATTAATAATGTTCAGAGAATCACCTTCCAACCAAATCTTCCTATACCCTCTTCTCTAAGCCAAAACAAGACTATGATAGGAAGCCGCCTTATGTTGACATCTTGTTACCATGGAGGACTCTTGGAGTCTTTTGTTAAGGTGTTGGTTATGATTTTCTAGTTTGATATATAAGATCCTTGATTTAGATAATGGATGATATTGTCCTATGGTGAAATATTGAGTATGCATTAGAGTTTTGGCTTGATATAGGTGACCTTGGGATAAAATATTTTGGCTAGATATACATGGTCCTATTTTGTGGATATGTAGACTATGATGCCATGGAGAGTTCCTAATTTTTGTACCAATTGTATAGAGGGATATTTGGTGATGATTTGTGATATTATTCTAGTATTGAGTGTAGTGATCATTTTTTCTTGGATATTATGGGTATTGCAATGTTTCACTTAGAGTTTAGATGGCATGCTATGATTGGATGTGTGATCATGGATATTTTATATAATCGATTGAAGCTAGGGATATCACTTTTTGGAGATCACATTTCGAGATGGTTACCCTCTAATGAAGTTTTAGTAGAATACCATATGTCCTCATTAGAATTACATGTTTTTTAAACTTGACAAGAAGGTTCTCCAAGTTATGTAACTTTGGATTAAGGTAGGCTTTATGTTTGAAGCCCCCCCTACACATAATAAAAATATTTTCTAGGAGATGCAAGTAATTGGGGCAAAGTTGTGTTGTTTAGTAGAAAGATAAATTAGAAAATTTGCAAGTTATGCAAATTGGATTTATGTGAGTTTTAGAATAAGACATGTTAATATTTCTCAAAATTATTCAAATAATGTTATTTAAATAGAGTTATTGGGCTATAAAACTCATAAAAGCAATTACAACACATAACCAAGAATGTGATTTATTTTTGTTTTTAGAGTTTTTTAATTTTTAATTTCTTAGAATTTTAGAATAGTTTTGAAAGAAAGGAAGAAGAACACTAAGTTCACCAAAATATAATAGAGTAAAATTTTAAACTAACTTAGAAAGTGCATGAACTCTCTAAATTATTCAATCTTTCCAATATTACCTCCTAGGTTAGCCAAAATTTTGAAATGAAAAGTTTTGAATTGTTTTATTATTATTTCAAGAGTATTTTTTTTTAATAACCTAGGAAAATGCTTTAAAAGTATGAAAATTAAATTAACTATCTAAATCAAAGAGTTGAAAAGAAATAAATATTGTTTAATGTTATAAAAATGAAATAATAAGAAACTAGCACCAAAATAGAAAAGAGTGCATAGGGAGACCGTCTATGTAGAAATATAAAGCTATCTAGCCTAGATTCTTGCATGATATTAAGACATCTACATAGTGTGAATTTGTTTGTATGGTTTGGATATGTTGACATCTTGTTACCATGGAGGAATCTTGGAGTCTTTCGTTAAGGTGTTGGTTATGATTTTCTAGTTTGATATATATGATCCTATGGTGAAATATTGAGTATGCATTAGAGTTTTGGCATAATAGAGGTGAGCTTGGGATAAAATATTTTGGCTAGATATACATGGTCCTATTTTGTGGATATGTAGACGATGATGCCATGGAGAGTTCCTCATTTTTGTACCAATTGTATAGAGGGATATTTGGTGATTGATTTGTGATATTATTCTAGTATTGAGTGTAGTGATCATTTTTTCTTGGAAATTACGGGTATTGTAGTGTTTCACTTAGAGTTTAGATGGCATGATATGATTGGATGTGTGATCATGGATATTTTATATAATCGATTGAAGCTAGGGATATCACTTTTTGGAGATCAAATTTCGAGATGGTTACCCTCTAATGAAGTTTTAGTAGAACCTCATATGTCCTCATTAGAATTACATGTTTTTAAAACTTGACAAGAAGGATCTCCAAGTTATGTAACTTTGGATTAGGGTAGGTTTTATGTTTGAAGCCCCCTATACATAATAAAAATATTTTCTAGGAGATGCAAGTAATTGGGGCAAAGTTGTGTTGTTTAGTAGAAAGATAAATTAGAAAATTTGAAAGTTATGCAAATTGGATTTATGTGAGTTTTAGAATAAGACATGTTAATATTTCTCAAAATTATTCAAATAATGTTATTTAAATAGATTTATTGGGCTATAAAACTCATAAAAGCGATTACAACACATAACCAAGAATGTGATTTATTTTTGTTTTTAGAGTTTTTTAATTTTTAATTTCTTAGAATTTTAGAATATTTTTGAAAGAAAGGAATAAGAACACCAAGTTCACCAAAATATAATAGAGGAAAAGTTTAAACTAACTTAGAAAGTGCATGAACTCTCTAAATTATTCAATCTTTCCAATATTACCTCCTAGGTTAGCCAAAATTTTGAAATGAAAAGTTTTGAATTGTTTTATTATTATTTCAAGAGTATTTTTTTGAATAACCTAGGAAAATTCTTTAAAATTATGAAAATTAAATCAACTAGCTAAATCAAAGAGTTGAAAAGGAATAAATATTGTTTAATGCTATAAAAATGAAATAATAAGAAACTAGCACCAAAATATAAAAGAGTGCATAGGGAGACCGTCTATGTAGAAAGATAAAGCTATCTAGCCTAGATTGTTGCATGACATTTAGACATCTACATAGTGTGAATTTGTTTGTATGCTTTTTGAAAATTAACTTCCCAAAAAATATTTCTTAGCTTCCAAAACCAAGTTCAATCTACAAACAAGTAAAACTAGAAATTCCAATAACTTATAGGGATAACAAAGATAAGAAAAAAATCTAAACTATGATTTAAATGAAATAAAATGATAAAGAAAGAGAAGAGAACAACAAACCTAGTTTTGATAAGGTATTCCCAAAAATAACCTGCAAGCTAAAATGAAGGAAAGTTTTGGGCTACAAAGGAGCTTGCTAAGAATGGTCAAGCATGTAGTTCGGTTTTCCAACATCAATGGGTAGCCAAATTATGAAGAAATGTTGATATAAATTATGCGATCCAATCCTATTTGTGACTAGGATTTGACATAGTAATGATAAATTCAAGTAATGTAAACCTAGAATGATAATGAGAGTGTTGAAAGTAGGAAAGTGATAACCCAAGTAGACAAATGAATAAATATTGATATAAAGTGTGTGATAATATCCTATTTATAACTAGGAATTGAAAAAGTAATAACACATGAAAGTAATATAAACTTAGAATAAAAATGAGAGTGTTGAGAGTAAGGAAGTGATAATCTAGACCTTGTCAAAGATAGCAACAACAAGACTCTATCATGATAAAATGAAATACAAACTGAGAAGCTAGAAAAAGGTAACAATATAAATCACCTTCTAATCTTGATGAGGTCAATCAAGGGAAGAGTCTTGTTGATAGATACTACTAAACTCTTCAAGAATTTAATGGAAATTTAAATTCTTCACAAATAGTTCATAAAATGTTGGTAAACTACTAAAAGTGTTGGAAACAATGGTATAAAATAGTTGGTAAGAGTGTGGTAACTTGATATAATGAGAAATTGCAAGAGATATTGAAGATACATTTTAAAATGGAGAAAATGGAAGGAGATAAGGCAAATAGGGATCTATTTGGATTTATTCTAGAGTTCTTACCTACAAACTAGGTAGGTGATAGGTAAATAAATACTCAAAAACAACTAAAATTTTGAGAATTATCATGAGACATCTATGTGACATATGGATGTCTAGACATTCCACTAATGTCTAGATACTTCTTGCTCAACAAAGGACCAAATAATAGGTTTGTATGACATGCAAATGTCTAGATAGTTCTAGCTCAACAAAGATCCAAACACTAGGTTTGCATGACATGCAAATTTCTAGATAGTTCTAGCTCAACAAAGATCCAAACATCGGGGAATGACAAGACTATGATAATTGTAACATTAATTTTGAGAAAATAGACCATGGGATGGTAGGCCTTAGCATCATGGGTGGAAAAAGGTTAAGTTAAAGGGTTTTAATGAACCTCAAAGCATGCTAAAGGAGATGGACACCAAAGTGAGTCCAAAACCTAATAAAAAAATTCTAAAGGGTATATGATATTTATTATTATAGGAAATGAAACAATTACAAATATTCATTAGGATCACCCTCTTTCCAAATGAGATCTACATTATAACTCTCACAAGGCCCTACTATTGTTGCTCTTATTAAGGAGTGTCCTAACATGGGGCCTCTCGTTGAACTATGTGCTCTTTATCCCTCCTCCTCTTATCATGACACTAGAAATTATTATCATTGTAGTACATGTTGTGGGACTAGATTCCATAGAACCACATTGTGAGGAATCTCACAGGATTCCTTGAGAGAAATATATACTATAGCCACTAAGGGAAAAGTTACCATTGGAATCTATCTAAATGTCTACAATAGTCTACCAATGGGATGGGTCTTGAGTGATGCCCTCTTATATAGTTTTCAAAGTAACAAAACCATGGCATAAGTATGAAACTATGTCATCCCCTTACCAATGATCAACCATGTCAATATAAGGATCTCAAATCATGTTATTATCTCTCAAACTTATATAATTTTAGATCATGGTATTAAAGTTCCCTAATCATGCCCACCTCATAATCTTCGAGGTTCTGATATCTATGATCAACAAGTGTCTATAATAGGGAATGATATGCTTAAGAATGCACCCATAATAAGGGATAGATGACTAAATTAGCAGAATTAGCATCCTTATACATAAATCACAAAATAATCAAGCCAAGATATCAATGCCTCATACATAAACTCTTTCTCACTTAATGTATTAAATGATGGCATCCCAATTGTATACAAGAATGTGTGCCTTCTTGTTGCTAGTTAACCTGGTGATAATCAGGTCCATAATATCCTTCTAAAATGGAATGATAATTTAATGTGGAATTGAGATTAACATGCTTTCAATATCTAGATGGGAATATCTAAAGTATGAGTCCCATATTACCATTTTATCATCTAAAATAACCTTATTCAAAGTGAGGTTGTCACCTTGGATGGAGACACTAAGGATGCAATGAACATCATATAGTGTAAAATCCCACTCTCTGGCTATGTGTGGAAACTATAAAATGTTCCATTCTTACAACCTAATATATAATAATATCTTAGTAAACCCAACTAGACAAGTGAATGAATGAATCCTAGCTATCTATCTAAATAAGTAGACAGTATAATCCTTTGATCCATGATATCAAGGTTATTTAAAAACTCTTTAAGAAAACCCTACTTAGTGGCATCACTACACTGAACATAAGGGTCTTATAATGACAAGTTCTTAATATCTAAAACTACCTAAAAATCATAAGAACCCTTTAAATCCCAATTTTTTTTTTTAGGAAAATCTATTATAAAACTATAAGACTCAATTATATGTCTTCATTTGCCAAGATATATTATAATTTTCCTAGGTGAATGAGAAACTACCAGAACCAAAAAATGCACCCCATGATTATCAACTTGCCAACCAACCCTTTGATCTAAGTAGATTTAAAAACATGTATGAAAGAACAAAATAATTTAGTGTCTACCCAATCCTACCCAATAATGATTATTTTAAATAACCCATCCCAAATTTCATTAACTATAACTATTAGATCTGAGGTATACTAAAACCTAGGGCAATGCGAGTTTTTTTTAAATGTTCACTTCTTGTTCCATCAATACTAGTGCTTATGCCATAATCTTATAATCTTGCTAGCTCTCCATAGATTATTTTCATGTCCAAATTTTTGGTTATTTAATCATAGCTCAAAAATCCCTTGAACTCACTCAAACACAAGAATACAAATAAAACTATGAAAGCCCTATTTTATATATATGGTAAGCTAATTCTTCTATAGGAATTTTTTTACATGCAAGTGATCCATGTAAAATGACATAGTTATATTTTGGACTCCACAAAAGTTATTTCCTCTTATCTTTGATTTGATAATACTATAAATTTGAGCCAATTATTGATAAAGAATGCACAATGTCTTATAAATGGGTTTTTTTTTTAGGCTCTTGGTCAGCAAAAAAGAGTAAGAATGTCTTCCAAAGTATCCCTAAACCTACACAAATAGTGAGTAACCTTTTTCATGCTATCATTTCATGTTTTTATTTTGAAGCAACTTTATATCACATGTGATTTTTTTACTTGTGTTTACAAATTTGGATTTGGATGTAGGAAATCAATCAAGGATAAGTATAAGTAAGTTCAAAGGCCCCCATGCCACATTTTGGAGGTGGAACTAACTAAGTAGTATAAGATTCATTTCTTAATGTAACAACATTTATGTGCCTAAAAATAAATAACCATACATGACTGTCTAATTAAGATCCATAATCTAGCATATGATGCTATGTGACATGAAATCAATCAAAATCATAATCATTTTTTTTTTCATGGTGAAAATGCATTATTAGCCTCTTATAATTCCCTGTGTCACAAAAAAGTCAACAAAAAAGTGTTGACAACCTCTTTTTGAGAAAAAAAAACCTTTATTTTTTTCAAAAATCATGAGTTTATCCTTCATCAATTTTCACCAATATGTAATGCTCTTTTGTAATTAATGCATTTATATGGTCCTATTCATTTTTTTTCTAATGAGGTTGAAGAACTAAATTTTAATAATATGCTTTGTTTTGTAAAAAATAGGTCTAACATTAAATAAGATGTACTAATATTTCATTTTGGCATTTCTAGATATGGAGTGTGGGATTTCATGAAGGGAATCTATGACAACTTTGAACAAGTGACATTTTTAATATGATTTTCTTATGGCAAAGAATATTTATGGGGCACTAATTTTGAGGATAAATCTTACATTTTCTATTTTATGTTGAAAGAACAACTCATGCAATGTTGGAATTTGGGTGCCCAAGATTTCCCTTAGCATGTTATAAATTGAGGTACTTGGTTTTCCATGAGATGAATTACATCTCTCATATTTTTATATTGGTTTAGTTCTATGTTCATCTATTAAATCAAGGGTGAAAACCCTTGGGTCTAGAGATTGGAGGATGAAATTCCTTTAGCTTCCTATGGACGGTCTCATTAAAATATTATATGTGCATGTTGAAAGGTTTTTTATTTTATTTATCAACAAGTATATTTTGGATTGGAAAAACATGAATGCAATATAATTATATTTATTTGTCTTCTCTAGCATAACTATATGTATCTTTGATGTATTCCAAAAAATATAATAATAATATTTAGTACCGATATGATTGTGAAGGACTCATTTTATTTGCACATGGTTTTATCTTTTTGCGTTTGTTATTTAAATACATATAATGAATATTATTGATTTTCATATGATCTTAGCTCACCCTAGAAGATCTTGGTAAAAAAAAATGGTGAATAATCATATTTACATATCATATTCTCTCACCTCACTTTCATGAGATCTTGGTTATTAGAAAGTGATAAATATATTTTTTATTAAAATTTGGTTGAAGTCATCACAATGGTATTAGAGCTAACTTCTTGCCTGCCTAGGAATCATGGAAAGTAATGAAAGATGTATGAAATATGAGGAAATAACCTATTTATTCCAAGTATTGTAATAAGTAGTTATATGTAGCAAGATAGAACATCATATTTATTGATAAGGGACCAAGAGAGAATGGAAAAATTATTGACTTAATTATAATAGATCCAAAACAAAATACCCACCACTATTCCTTTACAGAACTAGGGTTATAATAGAACATCACAAAGAGGAGAAATCTCATTTTCAAATAACTAACTAGCAATGAGCTCCATCCCAAAACTTACTAGTTCTATTTTTCTAGAGAAAGAAGAAAGACCTGGAACCTAAGACTACTTGCATAGAGGATCTCGATAGGATTCTTGAATAATATCAAGGAAATTTAAAGACTTGAAAGCCACTATATATATTTTCAATTACTTGGAGAATCTAAGAGTTTCCAACATAAAAGACTCTAGATGATCAATTGGAATTATAATGAGAAATAGTTTCAGTAAAGGGTGAAAAAATAAATACACTCATCTCTATTGATAACAACAATATATTTTGTTAGGCTTGGTTACAAAGTTTGTGGGCCTACTTCCTACTCAACCTTGTGATAGAAAAATATTCCATCTAGTTTTCAACATTACATTTGTAGTGTGTTGCCTTGTTGGAAATATATGTCTCAATCATCACAGGCTGTAACCTCTACTGGAGCCATGTCGGTGTGACATATTCTATGTCTGGCCGACGAGCAAATTAGTAGCATTGTGTTTTGTATAGGTCGTTGTGACCTTATAGGAGTCTTGCCGACAACGTTTACATTGGAGTCTTTGGTGTGACAAGAAGAATTTGTTGTGACCTCTTATCGCGTGGATATCTCTAGCTGACAGGCCATTCAATCGAGTGTTGGGGAGACTCATAGTGACCGAGGGCTTCGGGGTGACTTGAACACTCGGGAAGAAGTCCCAGCAACAATGGAAGGTCTCGCCGATGGGGATACTCTTGAAGTCTTCGCGGTGACATGAATGTTCCGGTACGAAGTCTGGGCGATGTGTTAATGTCTCGCCGACAGCATTTTGTTTGAAGTCATCGGGGAGACTTGGCCGAAAGGAATACTATCGGTAAGAAGACTTACCGATGTGGAAATGTCACACCGACCGTATTCACTCGGGGTCTTTGGTATAACTCTTGGCGAACAGTGGTCTCGGGGTAACTTGGAGATTTCGGTAAGAACTCTCAGCGAGAGTGGTAAGTCTTGCCGACTGTTCGGTGCTCGATGTAACATAAAGATATTGGAGTAAACTCTTAGCAAAGGATGATAGTCTTGGTGACTGTTGTATGGCTTTGGAGTAACATAAGGGAGCTCGGTGAAACCTCTTGGCAAGCGGTAAGTCTTTCTGATAGCAATGTTGAGGTCGGTATGACTTGTGAATAGCGATATGAGTCTTGTCGATGAGGAAACTCTTGCCGATAGGAATGAAATGAATGTTGATGGATTCGGTATGACTCATGGTGTTCGCTATATCATCTTGTTGATTGTTGGAACCTATGCCGATATCGATATGAAGCCTTTGGGCATCGGGGAGACACTTCTTATGTCTCACTGACATGTCGATACAGTGTGAACTCTTTTGATCGAGTGAGACTTTCCTATGTGGCATCTTGTGGACCAATCAGAGGAGCCAAATGGGAACTGCTAGCAGTTGGACTGTTGCAGCCATTACTGAGAGGAAGCTCGACAAATAGGGAATGAAATGAATATAGTTTACTGTTGCAGATGCTCGTGGGTTCGATGGTTGGTTCAATCAACAATTGGATGAACAGTTCGGTGTATGATCAGTGGATGAATTTTATTCTGTAAATATTGTAACTTGAAGGTTCCTGTACCAGATTGGTCATTGTGAAAGCTGTTGTAATCTGGCATCAGAAAGATAAGTCAGAACTCTGTATGTAAGTATTTGTTACTATAATACAAAGTGACTTCTCTTGGTGTGGTGGGTTTTTCTCCCGTAAGGGTTTTCCCACGTAAATCTATTGTTCATCTGTATTTGTCTAATTCTCTGTTTCTGCTATTTATTTCAAAGTGCATCTTAATTGAACTGTAATTGAAAAATTAAGAGTATATCTGCATTCTTCCCTAAGATTTTGACGTTAGGAGAGTTGTTTTCGCATCTAATTTTCCTTACAAGTGGTATCAGAGCTTGGCTAGTTGTGTTATCCTTGTGGGTATGTTGGGTTTTTTGTATCAATTCTGTGTAGTGGGAGTCTTGTAGAAGTTTGTCAATTTCTAATTACAGATTGAGATGGCAAGCACATCAGGAAAGATTGAAATAGAGAAATTCAATGGCAGCAATTTTGAGTTGTGGAAACTCAAAATGGAGGATCTCTTAGTGGATCGTGATCTGCGGCTTGCTATGTCTGGAACTAAACCTACAGGCATGAAGCAAGAAGATTAGGACCTTGCAGATAGAAAGTCTAAGGGGCTGATAAGGCTCTGTTTGGCAAACTCCGTTCTTCTGAATGTGCATGAAGAGAATACTACCTCTTCCTTGTGGAAGAGACTGGCATCAATTTATCAGGGGAAGTCCTTGGTGAATAAACTATTCCTGAGGAAGAAGTTGTACTCTTTGAGAATGCAGGAAGGAGGGTCTATAGCTGATCATTTGAATGCATTTAATATGTTGATTGCTCAATTAACATATATTGGTGTAAAAATTGAAGAAGAGGATCGTTGTATGCTATTATTGTGTTCTTTGCCAGACTCTTGGGATCATCTAGTGATGGCTATTAGGAGTACAACATCTAGTTTCAAGATGGAAGATGTTGTTGGCTCTTTGTTATCAAAAGAAATGAGAAGGAAATCTTCTGAGATGGTGAAGGAGGCCTTGATGTTAGAGGCAGATCAAAAGAGAAAGGCAAGAAGAAGGACAAGAAGTCCAGATCAAAATCAGAAGGGAGATCAAAGTCTCCTGGTAAGAAGTCCAAGGTGAAGTGCTGGAACTGTGGGCAACTTGGTCATGTCCGAAAGGATTGTAAAGAGGAGAAAAAGAAGAAAAAGAAGAATTCTTTTGACAATGAGTCTTCTCATAGTGATGGAGACACCTTCATTGCAACCTTGGCTACATAGGCATCAGCTGATGTTTGGCTAATTGATTCTGGAGCATCTTTCCACATGACATCTCATAGAGACTGGTTCACAAAATATGAAGAATACGATGGTAGAAAGATGTACTTGGCAAGTGATTCAACTTTGGAAATTGTTGGCCGTGGAAGAGTCAGAATACAATTCTCTAATGGAAGAGTGAAGGGAATCAATAATGTAATGCATATACCAGGTCTGGCTCGAAACTTACTTTCTGTAAGTATGCTAAATGATATTGGAGTGCAAGTCACATTCTCTGGAAATGGTTGTAAGATGACTAGAGGCTCAATGGTGCTAGCAAGGGGTGCTCGTATTGGTACCTTGTACAAGTTGGATGCACATGCTGTTCAATGTAACAATGTCTCTATAAAGTCACAGAAAGCTACTCATGGAGGAAAAGAGGGAAATGTTCCTAATTGTGTAAACTCTATGGAAGTTAAACTTCCACCAGAAAAGACTATGCTCTGGCATCATAGGCTAGGCCACATTGGAGAGAAAGGTTTAAAAACCTTGAAGAACAAAAACCTGGTTGAGGGGCTCGAAGATTGTAACCTTGAATTTGAATTCTGTGAACACTGTATATATGGAAAACAACACCGTGTTTCATTTTATTCCAATCCTCATATATCTTCTGGTTTGCTTGATTATATTCATTCTGATGTATTTGGTCCAGTGAATGTTCCTTCTTTGTCTAAATCAAGGTACTATGTACCATTCATTGATGATTATTCAAGAAGAACATTTGTTTATTTTTTGGAAAGTAAATTAGAATTGTTCAGTCAGTTTAAGGAATTTAAGAACCTTGTAGAAAATCAGACTAGAAGAAAAATAAAATGTTTAAGGACTAATAATGGCTGTGAATTTTGTTCTGATGATTTTGAGAGGTATTGTAAAGACCATGGGATTAAAAGACATAAGACTACAACTTATACTCCACAACAAAATGCAGTTGCAGAAAGGTTCAATAGGATAGTGATGGAGAGAGCACAAATTATGCTGAGTAGTGCTAGCTTGGAGGAGAAGTTCTGGGCTGAGGCTGTTGCTACTGCATGTTACTTGATTAATTGTTCTCTAAATTCTGCTCTTGTTGAGAAAACACCTTTGGAAGCGTGGTCTAGTAAGAAGCCCTCTTTAAGACATATTCGTGTTTTTGGCTATGAGGCATATGCTCATGTGCGTATGAGAAAAGATCTAAATTGGAGAACAAGGTTGTCAAATGTATTTTTATTGGCTATAGCGCTGGCATAAAAGGATACAAGCTTTGGAATCCGATACGGAGAAGGTTGTATACAACAGAAGTGTAATCTTTCGTGAGCTGAAGCCTTCAACCTTGGATCTGTAGTCAGAGACAAAGTTAGAAAACAATAAGGATGTAGTTGGAATTCCTCCTAAACCAGATAAAGAGGAATTGAAAATTCAAAATGTACCTGAAACTGAGGAGAGCTCAAGTAGTTCTGAAAGTTCTGAAGAAGAATCTCATCCTCAGCAAGTGAGGAGGTCAACCCGTGAAAGAAAACAACCTGATAGGTATGGGTTCTCTTTGATAGATTCTACTTGTGCCTATGCTTTAATTTCTAGCACTGATGAGCCTAGGACTGTAAAGGAGGCATTTAAAATGTCTTATTTAGACTCTTGGTTGGAAGCCATGAATGAAGAAATGACATCATTAGAAAAGAATGAAACCTAGAGTTTGGTACCATTGCCTAAAGGTAGAAAAGTTGTGGGCTGCAAATGGGTATTTAAAAAGAAGATTGGTCTAGATGGCAGTGTGGAAAAATATAAGGCGAGATTGGTTGCGAAGGGTTATTCCCAGGTAGAGGGAATTGATTATGGGGAGATTTTTTCTCTTGTAGCTAAGTTGACGTCCATTAGATTTCTTTTGTCACTTGCAGTAGCATATGACTTAAAGGTCAAACAGATGGACGTGAAGACAACATTTCTTTATGGTGATCTTGAAGAAGAAATCTATATGTCCTAGCCTGAGCACTTTGTTGAAAAAGGTAAAGAGAAACTAGTTTGCAAGTTGAAAAAGTCTTTGTATGGGTTAAAGCAATCACCTAGAATGTGGTACCAGAAATTTGATACTTTTGTATTGTCTTTGGGATTTGTGAGATCAAAATCTAATCATTGTGTTTATTATAAAGCTGAAAATGATCAAGTTCTTATTATTGCTCTCTCTATTGATGATATGTTGTTCATAGGCAATAGTATGCTAATGATTTTTGATCTTAAGTCTCAGTTGTGTGCTAAGTTCGAAATGAAAGATCTTGGTGCAGCAAGGTATATTATGGGGATGGAGATAACCAAGGACAGGAATAGTAGAAAAATTTGGCTCAGTTAGAGTAAGTATATCAAGACTGTTCTAGAGAGATTTTGCATGAATGATTGCAAGCAACTAGTTGTTTCAGTCTTGCAGGGAACAAAGCTATCTGTTGAAGACTGTCCAAAATCTCCTACTGAGATGGAGGACATGACCAGTATACCCTATTCTAGTGTGGTTGGCAGTCTTATGTATGCAATGGTATGTACAAGGCTAGACATTGCCCAAGCTGTGGGAGTTCTTAGTCAATTTATGGAAAATCTTGGAAGAATACATTGGGATGCTGTGAAAAGAGTTTTTAGATATTTGAAGGGCACTTCAGATTTTTCTTTGTGTTACCATGGGAACTTGGTTGAATCACAGAGGACTCTTAGTATTCGAGGCTATGTGGATTCTAATTGGGCAAGGGACATTGACAGTAGGAGGTCCACCAGTGGATACATTTTCATGTTGAATGGTAGTGCAGTGAGTTGGATGAGTAAGCGGAAAGTTGTAGTCGCTTTGTCCACTACAGAGGCTGAATACATGGCAGCTACACATGCTTGTAAAGAAGCAGTTTGGTTAAAAAAAATTTGTTCTAACATTGGTTTTGATGCAGGGAAAATAACTATTTTTTGTGACTGTCAGAGTGCAATTTGTCTGGCAAAGAATCCTACTTTCCATGCCAGGATGAAACATATAGATGTACAGTACCACTTTGTACAAGATATGGTGGAGGATGGAAAGTTAGTTTGGAAAAAGTTGATACTCTAGAGAATGTTGCAGATGCATTGATGAAGCCAGTGAGCACAAACAAGTTCAGGTGGTGTGCCAACTCAATGGGCCTTAGTGCCCATGTTTTTCAGCAAGTTTTGTTGTGCTTTGTAGGTGCGTGTATGATCTTCGTCAAGTGGTAGATTGTTGGAAATATATGTCTCAATCATCACAGGCTATAACCTCTACTGGAGCCATGTCAGTGTGACATATTCTATGTCTGGCCGACGAGTAGATTAGTAGCATTGTGTTTTGTACAAGTCGCTGTGACCTTGCAGGAGTCTCACTGACAGCGTTTACATTGGAGTCTTCGGTGTGACTAGAAGAATTTTCTATGACCTCTTACCGCGTGGAGATCTTTGGCTGACAGGCCATTCAATCAGGCGTCGGGGAGACTCATAGTGACCGGGGGCTTCGGAGTGACTTGAACACTCGGGAAGAAGTCCCAGTGACAATGGAAGGTCTCACCGACGGGGATACTCTTGAAGTCTTCGCAGTGACATGAATGTTCCAGTATGAAGTCTGGGCGATGTGTTAATGTCTCACCGACAACGTTTTGTTTGAAGTCATCGGGGAGACTTTTCCGAAAGGAATACTATCGGTAAGAAGACTTACCAATGTGGAAATGTCACACCGACTGTATTCACTCGGGGTCTTTGGTATAACTCTTTGTGAACGGTGGTCTTGGGGTAACTTGGAGATTGCGGTAAGAATTCTTAGCAAGAGTGGTAAGTCTTGCCGACCGTTCGGTGCTCGATGTAACATAAAGATCTCAGAGTAAACTCTAAGTGAAGGACGATAGTCTTGGCGACTGCTGTATGGCTTCAGAGTAACATAAGGGAGCTCAGTGAAACCTCTTGGCGAGCGGTAAGTCTTGTCGATAGCAATGTTGAGGTCGGTATGACTTGTGAATAGCAATATGAGTCTTGTTGATGAGAAAACTCTTGCCGATAGGAATGAAATGAATGTCGATGGATTCGGTATGACTCATGGTGTTCGCTATATCATCTTGCTGATTGTTGGAACTTATGTCGATATTGATATGAAGCCTTTGAGCATCAGGGAGACACTTCTTGTGTCTCACCGACATGTCAATATAGTGTGAACTCTTTTGACTGAGTGAGACTTTCCTATGTGGCATATCGTGGACCAATCAGAGAAGTCGAATGGGAACCACTAGTAGTTGGACTGTTGTGGCTGTTACTGAGAGGAAGATCAACAGACAGGGAATGACATGAATATATTTTGCAGTTGCAGATGCTCATGGGTTCAATGGTTGGTTCGATCAACAGTTGGATGAACAGTTCGGTGTATGATCAGTGGATAAATTTTATTTTGTAAAGATTGTAACTTGAAGGTTCCTGTACCAGATTGGTCATTATGAAAGCTAATGTAATCTGGCATCAGAAAGATAAGTTAGAACTCTGTATGTAATTATTTTTTACTGTAATACAAAGTGACTTCTCTTGGTGTGGTGGGTTTTTCTCCCATAAGGGTTTTCCCACGTAAATCTGTTGTTCATCTGTATTTGTCTAATTCTCTGTTTCTGCTATTTATTTCAAAGTGCATCTTAATTGAACTGTAATTGAAAAATTAAGAGTATATCTGCATTCTTCCCTGAGGTTTTGACGTTAGGAGAGTTGTTTCTGCATCTAATTTTCCTTACATTCCTATCATTGTTGGAAACATGGTCTAGTCACACAAGGGCATGAACTTATATGTAAACATTTGATGATTTAAACTAAATTATATTGCATATATTTGTGAAAAAGGATGATAAAGATTATTTAAGATACATTTCTAAAATAAAAAAAATAAACCTCAATAGATACAAATGTAATTAAAACTTATCAAGTTATATTTATGGTAGCTAATGCATCAAAAAATAATATCACTTTTCTATTTTTTGATGGTGTATATGAACCACTCAAGGATTTAGTTAAGGCCTTTGTACCATCATTGCTCCAAGAAGCATTAAGAGGGATTTGAAACTTGAGTTGTCATAATACTAGGGGAAAAAATTTCATCTCAGCCAATACCACCCACTCCTATATCATAGAAGGGAATCTTTCAAAAAGGAAGTTTCAACTCATAGCCTTATAAAACTATATTGTATCCTTTTATAGTGACTAAGTTGGATGGTTATACTATAAATTAATTTACAAGGAAAAATTTATGTTTCTCTTTAAGGAGCCTTCAAAACTTGATTTTAGATGCCTTAGAAAGGGCCAAGTCCATTATATTGAGGTGATATTTGATAAGGATATTTATCTTGATAAAGTGGAGCTAAAAAATATACATATGAGCAAATCAATGAGCATGAATTTGAGAAATGGATCGATGAATATGTAGACACTAGCAATAGTACACATGTAGCTTTTTTGGGGGCACCTTGATATCATCCATTTAGTAGTTGTGGGGATTTATTTGAGTAATATATATAATGCTTATTGATAATGAGGTTGATGCAGGGGCATCCATCTTGCCATCTTTGTTGTCATTTTCTAAAACTTTGAATTTTGGTTTGTTTTGGCTCAATAAGGTCAATTTGGACCATTTAAGGTTATTTGGGGTCATGTTGGATTAGTTTTGGGTGATTAGGTGCAAAGTTGTCAAAAAATGCAAAACTTGTCAATGTTGTCAAATGCAATTTTGTAAAGTTGGTTAATGGGAGTTAGGTTTTGGTTTGGTAGTTGTAAGAGGTTTTCATTTTTATGTAATGGATGTATTCTCATGCCAAGTTGGTAGAGGAATTGATGGAATTAAAGAAGATTAGTTTTTGCATGTTTTCCCTTGTGTTTTCTGTGTGTAGTAGATTGTAATTCATGTTGTACAGACTAGTACAGATTGGTGCAGCCATGAAACTAGTTGGATAAGATGAATAATCCTTTACTCTTCCAAATGCTTTTGATTTGGTGAATTTTCGTTACATTTTGCAAAAGTTATAACATTTTTAGTGTCAATAGTTGTAGATTTTCACTGTTTCGCAACAAGAAAACATGTAGTTCCCCTCCGTTTTACTTATGCTTTCTGACAGTATGTTTTTTTAAATTTTGATAGACCCTGATACTTTGTTTTGATGTATTTGATTGCTGAAAATAGAGCGATGGAAGATTTATTTTATGATGTGATGATACACTAATTGGATGGTGATTATTTGTGACATGCTTTATGTTAGCATAGATGTTTACTTGAGATGATATTGCTATATATGCTCATGGTAGTTTAATTGATATTTATTTTGTCAGTTCAATGTAACATTGTATTGGTGAAGAGAATGGTATTGCATCACTCGCTTGTGAGTGTCTTGTGATTTCTGCGATATTCTCTTCATGATGTGTTTGACTTATGATGTATATACATGCACGAAATATGTTTGATTGTAGGATTGCAGGTACATGACATAGACTCCACCTGGTTTCACAGGTTTGAGTGTGTCCAAGCTCAACGGTAATGTTGATTGGGAGATAGTAACTAGGTTTTTCCTAGTCTAGCCACAAACCTAGTCATAGTGTGTCGTCAGTTTATGTCCGGTATGTTTGGTTGTTACGTCTACGTTTTCCTTGTTAATTGTTATTTATCTATACAAGGTTTATTTTATGAAATTAATGTTAGATTAATGTTCTTAATGATTAAGGGCTTATTTAATTAATTTTAAATAATGTTTTTAAAAGATTTTTATTTTATTTATTTAATTAAATTAATTTATTTGGTAAAATAATTTATTCCTTGTGATTAAATTTATTTTGTTAAGTAAATAAATTAATTGATTAAATTTTCTTGATTGAGTGAATAGTTTAAATATAAATATTAGATGCTATAATGTGAATTGGAATTTTATATTTGCATAAAGTAAATGATATTAATTTTTGAATTTTTAAATTAATAAAATAGTATAAATTTTTTATAATTATCAAAAGGAAATATCTGAGAGTTTGTTAGAAGATATTTTAGATTAGCCATGTGTGTGAGTAAAATTAAATGCAAAACTCTTGTTCAAAGATTATTCTCGGAGAGAATATTGCCATAACTATGAAAGGCAAGAAATCACTTCACGGAAGAAAAAAGAAAAGAGGAAATTGTTGGAAAGTTTTTTTTTATTTTATTGGTTAAAATTGGAAGAGGTTCTCGGGAATATTTCTGGTTCAGTATTTTGCATCTTTCTGGAAGTGGAGATTTTAGAAAGGGCTTTGGAAATTGAACTCAGAAGGCGAAGCTTTGCACCAACCTTCAAATTCTTCAAGCATCAGAAAAATAGGTTCCTTTGTTATTTATTATTTATTTATTTTGTTGATTTGAAAAGATTGCCTCTACAAAAATTCAATTTAGTAGAAGCTTTGTTAAATTTGTTGAATGGAAAGATTTCTTGAAGAAGAAAATTGATTAAAGCTTCTGTAGAAAAATATATTGAAAGCATCTCTGTAGAAAAAATTGTTGAAAACATTCCTATAGAAAACTTGTTGATAGCCTCTGTGTGTAAAATTACCGTGAAGATTTTGTGCTTCTATAAAAAACTTTACAATAAAATCAGAGAGCCTCATAGAAGATTATTGTTAAACAATAGAAAATTTTCAAAAGAAAACATAAGAAAACCTCTATAGAATTGTAAATGAAATTCTTTGGTTAATTTGAGGAAATGAAAACCTCTGTAAGAATTTTTCTAAATATTTCCTGTAGAAAATATTCTGAGAATTTAGATTGAAAATGAAATCCTTTGTTATGGAAAGTGATACCCTCTATCAAAATTATGAAATTGAAACCTTTGTATTATTTGATTAAATCTTCCTGTAGAAAGTTCCTTGTTAAAATTTTTCTCTTCTCGAGCAATCTTTCTGATTTATTGTTTATATATATATATGTACATGATTGTTTGTATGAACCTATAGAAATTGTTTCACAGGAAATAAACTTTATTTTTATTTCCGTACGACAAAAATTCTAAAAAAATAAAAATCTCAGACGATTTTTTTTTTTTTTTTTTATAGATTTATGGGAGGCACATGGGGGCTACCCCCATGACCGTTCCCCATAGGGGATCCAGTTGTGAGGGCAACGCCCAATGCTGCTTGCACAACCGCGCCCCACTAAGGGGTTTGGCTGTGCATGGCAGCCGACCCCTGCATTATTCTTTTCAAAGTTTTTATTTATAATATTTTATTTGTTTTTTTAATATATATATTGTACATATATATATATATATATATAGATTTATAATTTGTTTAAAATATTAATAATTATAAATTTATTGTAGCTAATTAAAATATATATATTTATATATTTAAATAAATATTTAAATATAATTGTTTAAATGAATATTTATTTAAATATGTAATATATTGTTAATTAGTGCATGTAAAGCATGAGTAATTATTTTATAATGAAAAAGTTGATTTTTCATTAGTTTGTATAAATGTGAAATTGGAGTTAACTATTAGTTTTAATTTTCATATTGTTTGAAAAACGAATTATATTTTAGTTGATTAATTTCATGCAATATGCTATCAAGATTTGATTGGATTTAGAAAATCCTAATGTTAGGTTCTTATTTTGCCTAAATTGCTTTAAGTTGTTTTTACTCTTATTGGGAAAATTGAATTTATATGGGTTTATAAGTCTTCTAGATACCGTTTGTTTGTGAGGGAGTTTTTTTTATGATGGTTCCATATTTTGAATGAACTTGGGTAGTGCACATAGTTTTTATTTAGTTTAGACACCTGGTTCTATGAATAGGTTGTGTCATCTATTGTATTAAGTTGATATTTGATGTTGGTATGTGTGCACCTTGTCTACCCATAGTTAGTGGAATTAGTTTCCTTATGTTGTTATTAGGGGAGTGGCTATTTATGAGGGCTGACACACAAAGTGGTGCCTGGGTAACTCATGTAGAGTTAGTTTAATCAGTGAAAACTAAATCAATACATTAGGTAGTCTAAAACCTTTAACTGGATTAATTATGCCTCGCTCATGGACTTAAGGGCTAGTTCAAACTTGGATATGAGTCGAGAAGGCCTGGAATGGAAAGATCGATATCTTTTCATTATGAAAGGTAATCGATTCCGCAATAGATTGCATGTGGGGCCGGGTTTTGTAAGAGATTACCAGGGTAACCTAAGATGGGGGTCGGAACCTAGGAAGATTCGCCTAGGTAACCCATGCAACATTGTGATGACACTCCACCTATAATAACAATATCTTTGTGAACTTATTGTACTTGATCCTTCAGTTCTGGAAGCAATGTAACCATTATGTTAAGTTTGTACTTGTATAGTTTTGTCTATGGTTTTGCCTGTGTCTAGGGATTGTAGGTTATGTCTAGGGAACCTTTCTACTATCTCCTAGCATGGGGGGTGGGCCTACGGGTACCACTTGGTTGGGTGGAACGTGCACCTTACACCGTTGGTTCCCCAATTCTTGTTCGTGGTGATGGGTACTTCTTGATTGGAGAGCTCGCATGTGGATATGTATTTTATCTTATTTCTCATTTGTATCAATGGATACCTTATTTATGTATCACTCCTCAATTGTAATTGAGGAGAATTTTTGTAACTTGTAATTGTACACTTTTGTATGACCTACCTCATTTGGAAATGAGTATTGTAATTGTTATTATAAATGCAATGTAAGAATGAATCATTTTTGTACTTTATACCTTCAGTGATGTAATTTATTGTTATTGAATATATGTTCTTAAGTTTATGAGAATTAATCACATGCTATGTTTAGTTACTTTTGTTATTTATGGGATTTGCATGTAGTGCATTGTCATGTATCTTAGAGAATGTTTGCATTTATGATATTATGTTACATGTAATAATACACTTTTTTTTAAAAAAAATTATTACACTTCCATAGTGATTGCAACATTCCTTAAGGTTACGTGGCGGGGCATTAAAAAACCTGTTTGTATGGATTTGTATGATATGGTACAACTAGTGTAGTCATTGGACAAGTTAAGAATATGTTTTATGGTTCAAATTATTTTGGTTTGTTCTCATTTGGAGTTAATTTGAGAAAGTTAAGGAAAAAATGCTCTAGATCGTCATGTTCAGAAATTAGAGTTTCTAGTTTAATAAAAAAATTCATTTCTCTCAATTGGCATAGTAGAAAATGCTAAAATTTTCAAAAATGTTCTATTTTTACATATTCTAATGGTTTCCAAGATATTAGGTTGATACCTTTTGGCCAAAAGGAGTTATTAAAGTATGTGTGTTCTAATTTGCATGAAAATTGTCTTGAAACCCTAGCTACTTGAGGGTCCATTGAAATCTATGCTTTGTTGCATTATGATTGTTTGGTAAATCATTAATATGTGTTGTAAGAGGACTAAACAACCCAAGAAATTCTTCATCACATGTGTTGTTTGTTCTTGTTGAATGACATACATTGTTTGAACAGTCCAAGAGCAATGTGCCTAAAATGAACTAGAGTGCAACTAGTCCTTGTTTGTGATGAATCATTGGATCAAATATGTCAATTGATTTGTGTTTGAGTCCTTTCTTTGCATCATTTTTGGTATCAGAGCCCAAATATCTGAGCAAGGGAAGTTTCAGAAGTTCATGTATTGTTTTTGATAGGTTGAAGTGAAGAACCTGGATGCCAAAAGACTAGGTAGTGAGGAAAAGGAAAGAAGACCTAGGTGAGGTATCACGAAGACAAGAAGATGCAATAGCAAGATAAGAAAGCAAGCCTCAAAAAGAAGGACAAGATGAAAGACAACAGGATAAGCCAAGTTGTAGAGTTTGATAGAGAAATGGATGAGTTTGAAACATGTATTAAGCTTGTATTACAACAGTGTGTTGAGGAAGCATATCAAGAAATTTTTTGGCATTGGCCAATGCGAAAGAAGGTGAAATTGCCCATAAAAGTGATTATTCAGAAAAGAAGAAGGTAAAGGACGACTGCTTTGAAAATTGAAGATGAACCAAAGTTTCATGAAGCCTTGGAGAATGCTACAACAGAAGGAAATGAAGCATACAAAAAGGAGTTTGCAAGCAATGAAGTTAGGGAAGAAAGAAAATCCATGCAGTGCAGGCCATTGAATAGGTAAATGGAAGCACAAATCTTAGTTTTGATCATGTATATGAAAAAGAGAATGCAGTTATATAAGTTGATAGGGAGAAGAGAAAAGAGTGGTTGGTCAAGAACATGAAAGAGGTAAAGGAAATGGTGTTGCAGGACATAATAATGAGGAAACACTTCAAGAGAGGATAAGATATGTAGGAAAGGTCAAGAATAATGACCAAGAGATCATGATTGAACCATCCAAGGATGAAAAGGTGATCTTGTAGTATGATAGTCCAAGACAACAAACTGAAAATTATGAAGAAGAGCCCAAGAAGATTGAAAGATGTCCAAGAGAACCTTGGAAGAACCGTGAGGAGAACAAAAGAAAGATTAAAGGTGCGGACCAAGGAGAAAGTGAAGAGGAGGAATAAATAGACAACACCAATGAGGTATATGACATAGCAATAGAATCTTGGAGTCTTCAAGCAAAGAAGCTGATAAGCAAGAGAAGATACAAGAAGAAAGAGAGGAAGAAAAGAGTGAAAACCAAGACACAGGGAGCAGATCGAGCCAAGCATGGAGAAGATCGAGAGGAGGTTAGAGGATAGTTATGAGTACAACACAATTGGAGGAAGCATAAAAAGTAGTTGATCACTATTTGAGGTGGACCTCAAATTTATTTTCCTCGAGAGTATGATGCAAGGGCATCCATCTTGCCATCTTTGTTGTCATTTTGTAAAACTTTGAATTTTGGTTTGTTTTGGGTCAATAAGTTCAATTTGGACCATTTAAGGTCATTTGGGGTCATGTTGGATTAGTTTTGGGTGATTAGGTACAAAGTTGTCAAAAGTTGCAAAAACTTGTCAATGTTGTCAAATGCAATTTTGCAAAGTTGGTTAATGGGAGTTAGGTGTTGGTTTTTAAATTGTAAAAGGCTTTAATTTTTATGTAAGGGATTTATTCTCATGCCAAGTTGGTAGAGGAAGTGATGGAATGAAAGGAGATCAGTTTTTGCACATTTTTCCTTGTGTTTTATGTGTGCAACAGTCTGTAATTCACATTATACAACATAGTACAGATTGGTATAGCCATGAAACTATTTGGATAAATTGAAGAATCCTTTACTCTTCCAAATGATTTTGATTTGGTGAATTATCATTACATTTTGCAAAATTTATAGCATTTTTAGTGTCAATAGTTGCAAATTTTCACTATTTTGTAGCACAAAAACATGTTTGTATAGATTTTTATGACCTAGTACGACTGGGCTAGTCATTGGAAAATTTAGTGTATTTTAGTGTGAGATATTGTTCTATTGGATTTAGGAAATTTGAACAGTAGTGATTTTAATTACATGAGATTGTTTATTTTAACTTCTAGTATTCCTGTAATTGGGTACTATGGGGAATATTTGTTGAGAAAATATAAGTCTTCCAGATTTTAATTGTGAAAGGGTTGTCACTTCTGTTAGTCACCTTGAGATTTCCTTGGGTAGTGCATGTAGTTGGATTCAGTATTGGACATCCGTAGGGATGTGTTATCTCTAGTGTTATGTTATTATCAGTTTGTGCACTGTTTACCCTTGGGTGTAGAATGAGTTATTGTGTTGTTGATAGGGGAGTGGCTTTCAACGAGGGCCAGGACACAAAGTGGTCCCAGGATAACTCATGTGGAAGTCAGTGCAATCAGTTGAAATTAAATAACCTACATTAGGGGAATGGGTAGTTAACATATTTAACTTGATAATTAGCCTCGATCATTGGCTCAAGGGCTTGTGTTAGACTTGAGATGAGTTGGGAAGGCCTAGAATGGCAAGATCATTATCTTGTCTTCTCGACAGATAATTGATTCCGCACTGGTGTGCATGTGGGGCCACAGTTCATGAGAGGTTACCAGGATAACCCAAGATGGGGGCTAAGACCTAGGAAGATCTCCTTAGGATAACCAATGCAACCTTTGTGATGACACTCCTCCTATGACAATAGTTGGTTTTTGTTGTACAGTGATTGTTCTTGATTCAATGATTCTGGAAGCAATGTGACCTTTTGTTTGTGTTTACTAGTATTGTGTTATCTTGTATATTTCTTGTGTCTAGAGGTAATAGGTTTGTCTTGGTTACCTTTTACTATCTCCTAGCACGAGGGCTGGGCCTATGGGTACCATATGGTTGGATGGCATGCACCTTACACTGTTGAGCTTTCTCTTCCTGTTCGTGATGGCGAGATCTTCTTATTCGAGGAGCTCGTGTGGTTCTATGGATTTCTACTTCTCTTTCTCATTGTAACAGTGGACATTATATATTGTATTCCTTATTTGTAATCAAGGAGGAACCCTTGTGATGTAATTGTAACATTATGTATGATCTATTCATTGTGGGGTTAAATGGTATATTTGGTGTTATGTGGTGTTGTATCTGTGGAAATATGCTCATTACATTTCTATGTGTTAGACTTATTTTGCAATGGATTAATGCTTTGATGTATGTTGTATCATGAGTTATTTCCATATACTATGTTTAAGAATAATTTTCTAAGTTTTGAAATTCACATGTAAATGCGTTGCATGGCCTAGAGGATGTATGTGTTAGATTAGTTTACTTCACTCGTCATTGTTACTCTTTTTAAGGAAAAAAAATTAGTTGTGCTTTCGCAGTGTTGCATCATCCTCTAGGTTGCGGGACAGGGTTTTACAAAGAGTGCAAACCAAGACACAGGGAGAAGACTTATCCAAGCATGGATAAGATCAAGAGGAGGTTAGAGGAAATTTATGACTACAAAAAAATTGGAGGAAGCAAAAAAAGTAGCTGATCAATATTTGAGGTGGACCTCAAATTTCTTTTCCTCGGGAGTATGATGTAGGGGCATCCATCTTGCCATCTTTGTTGTCATTTTGTAAAACTTTTAATTTTGGTTTATTTTGGGTCAATAAGGTCATTTGGGGTCATGTTGGATTAGTTTTTGGTGATTAGGTGCAAAGTTGTCAAAAAATGCAAAAGTTGTCAAAAGTTGCAAAAACTTGTCAATGTTGTCAAATGCAATTTTGCAAACTTGTTAATGGGAGTTAGGTGTTGGTTTTTCAGTTATAAAAGGTTTTCATTTTTATTTAAGGTATGTATTCTCATGCCAAGTTGGTAGAGGAAGTGATGGAATGAAATAATATCAGTTTTTGCATGTTATTCCTTGTGTTTTCTATGTGCAACAATTTGTAATTCATGTTGTACATCCTAGTACAGATTGGTACAGCCATGAAACTATTTGAATAATTTTAATAATCCTTTATTCTTCCAAATTATTTTGATTTGGTGAATTTTCATTATGTTTTGCAAAAGTTATAACATTTTTAGTGTCAATAGTTGTAGATTTTCACTATTTTGCCTCAAGAAAACATGTTTGTATAGATTTTTACGACCTGGTACAACTAATTCAGTCATTGGAAAATTTAGGGATATATTTTATGGTTCAAATGCTTTTGGTTTGGTCTCATTTGGAGTTAATTTGAGAAAGTTATGGAAAAAATGCTCTAGATGGTCATGTTTAGAAATTGGGGTTTCCAATTTGATAAAAAAAATCATTTCTCTCAATTGGCATGGAGCAAAATGCTAAAATTTTCAAAAAAATCCTTTTTTACATATTCTAATGGTTTCCAAGATCTTAGGCCAATATCTTTTGGCCACAAGGAGTTATAAATGTCTATGTGTTCTAATTTGCATGAAAACTATCTTGAAACCCTAGCTACTTGAGGGTTCAATGAAATCTATGATTTTTTGGATTATGATTGGTTGGGAAATCATTAATATGTGTTGTAAGAGGATTTAACAGCCCAATAAATCCTTCATCATGTTGTTTTTTCTTGTTGAATTCCGTACATTTTTTGAACAGTCCAAGAGCAATGTGCCTAAAATGGACTAGAGTGCAACTAGTCCTTGTTTGTGATGAATCATTGGATAAAATGTGTCAAGTAATTTGTGTTTGAGTCCTTTCTCTGCATCACTTAAGCATGTGTATTCGAGAATCTAGAAAATCACTTGTTACAAAGTCGTTTGTAGCACGATTCAAGTGCCATTAGATAGCAATTTTGTGAAAGCTTTCCATCTACAACCTAGCTCATCAAAATTTAAAATTTGAATTTAAATCATCAAAATGATACAAGATGCAATGTATTTGATGTCCTCATCATATCTTTCTCAAAAACACTATTTTTAATGTTAAGAGGCATCAGGCATCAAGGATACACCTAAATAAAAGAAATCCCTACAATCAGGTTGTTTTTACAAGAGATCATAGAAATAGCATTAGTGTCAACCAATTGAATGCTTAGGAGTTGATCTGATCCTACCATCAAATCAAACCTTTCTCATATATCTCACTCATTTTTTCAAGTTTAAAGATGATAGCTTGTAGGTCTAACAAGATAATTCAAATTATGATCCTTAATAATGAAACTTTGGGGAATTGTGGAAAATCAAACATAACAGTACACTATGAATCAGACAGTCTCTCTTGTCCACCTTAATCAACTATGAGACCCCCACCATTCACTTGCAGAAAAAAATTATAAGCTTATATGTCTAATACAACTTTCAAGATAACTAGATTGCTAGCAAAGCATAATATGAATAGCAACCCCATCTTCATGATTATTCTTAGGATAAAAGTTCTCTAACGATGATGTCATTGCCCAAGATTACCATATGGAAACAAAAGGCATGTGGCCAAGAGTGAGAACAAACGTGACACTCTTTAATTTTAATAAACATGAAACAAATGAACTAATATGCATATCTATAATTAATTATTCACCTCTTGAATGAAGCTTTTAAATAGCACATAATTAAGCTTTGGATTCTTCTATACAGATTGTGTGCCAACTTTTCATGATCAACTCAAAAAGGCATTCTGAAATTTCAAATTTATTATAGTTTTCATAAACATCAAAGCAAGGGAAATATATATTAAATTTTTTATTTCAAGATGAGATCCCTCATACAACTTTGTTCTATGCAAATCTATATTTTCCTAGTATGAACAAATCCTTCTTTGTTCACATTGAAGCAACTAACTTGTGCAACATAATGAACACATCCTTCTTTGTTCCCTAATGCTTGATCAAAATGTTAGCTACAAAAAAATTAGATATTTTTAATCAACATGTGCTACAAAAACAAGCATATACCATAAGCTATGCATTACGTGAAAAAATAGTACATAAGGCTAAAGTATAATTTTCTCTCTAAATTGTCATACATTTGTCATACTAGCTTTTGAAGCAACATTTTTTATTCAAAATAGTATCCTTCATTACTTCTTTACATAATGGGCAATGTAATTCAGCTGGCAGATCACCAACAGAATGACCAAATGGAAGCCCCTCAACTTCCTTCTCAAAAGCAGCTTTGCAAGATCAATCATTCCATTAGCAATCCATGATTGTGAAATTGCCATAGACATGTATTATTATGCTACGTGAAACTTATCAATGAAATTTAACTTTCCACAGTCACCAGTTGAAAGATGCCTTGCAATTCACATGAATTTAAGATACTTGATTTTTAAAACTTACTTATTGGGCCTCAACATAGCAACTGCCCCACTTGGCAATGCATAGGAGCTATCTGGGTTAGCAACAAGCATAGACTTTGGAATGCCTGCTGGAGGCTTCACCCTTTTAATGTCAAAATTGGGATCCCCATTTGTTGGGAAATGTTGGATGAAATGTCCTAGATAAATAAATAAATAGAAAAAAATCAAAAACTATATCCAACCACAACTCATATCTTTGAAGACAAAGTTAATTAAAGTTTACAAATTAATTAGAAAACAAAATATTGTGGATCATACTAGGAATTTTTCATCTGTGACAAACATAGCCTTGTGGTGGTGTTTTCCATTCCATGCCACGACTTGTGTGATTTACAAATATCATTATAAGATGTGCTTTCTAGACCTAACAAACTTAAACAAACCCCATATCTGAGAAAGACACACATTAAGATAAATTTGTTCACTTTCTAGTAATTCTAATCAAATTTTAACTTAAGTAGCAACATTTTCTCCAAGATAAGCAGTTTTAGCCCTACAATATTATAACATGTTGACCATGTAAAACCCACAAATCTCCATGGTTTAAAAGGGAATTTTAAAAATCTTTCTGATTCAATAAGTTTTTTGTGATTGGCACATGCAACCATTTGTTTAAGGTTGATGAATTGAAGCATTGTAAATAGATCTTAATCTTAAGTTTCATCATTCAAGTAATAGATGCAAGTTTTGCACATGGTAGCCATGTTGTGAAGCATTTAGGACAAAACAGAAACAACAAAGAATGAAAATGATATTAAAAGTTGATTGTAAATAGATAAAGGAAATAGACAGGAGTCATGAAGAAAGAATAAATTTTGTTACGCACACACAATGACAGCTTATAATTAGGAAAGATCAATTGAAATGACAATGACTCAGGTTTAAGTTTGCACTGAAAATATCCCTAGCTACCATCACATTATGATGAAGGGATACTTCAACTAGCAAGGAAGGAAATCCCAGAAGAATTTAAATGGAATCAATATGCCACAAATCTATCCCACTTAGGCAAGGCTAGATGGAAGTCTCAATTAATTTTTGACGGAAATAGATGCACCTTCCAAGTGAAAATCCCAAATGAATTCTAATGTAATAAATACAACTCAAATATGGCCCGCTTAGGCAAAATGCAATGCCCGAATTAAATTAGACATACCTTTGCCAGCTATAAGTCATCTAAATTTCAACAAAACAGATATATAACATAGTGGATTTGGTTTCAAAACATGATAATGAATTAGCCATGTGTTAAATAAATATTGGAAAGTGTAAATGTCAACCATTACCAAAATAGAGAGGATAACATAAGTGAAGCAACTCTTCAACTTTAGTGCAGTAATTAGCACAATGATTTTGGTTGAAATTTTAAACCTTCTAAGGTTTCAAACTTACGAAAGAGCTAACAAATCAACTGATTTGGACCAATTTTGGGTCACAAAAGAGCAAGAATAACACTTTTATTTGATTGATCAAACATTTGTTCAATAATAAGAATAAACCAAGTGAAAGTGTCAGTTACAAGGGAATGCAACATCATAATAGAATTCAAATCCAGTTTCTTCACATGTAATACAAAATGTGAAGGGACACTGAAGCCATTAATTTGTTTTTAAGAAAATATTTGAATTTTGAATATTTATAAAGTTGCATTTGAAAAGACATAAAGATTAAATACATACTCTTTTTTGTTTTATTTTTTGTATTAATAATTACATGATTAGTAGTTTCTTATTGTTTTGATAAGAACTCCTTTTAACCTTCTCTAAAACATTACACAAAAAATTGTGCATAAGAAACTGAAAAAAGCTTTCAAGATGCCTCCAGATATAAGTGTCAATATTACATAAAACTCAAAATAGATCCTCATGGTGATAAGAATGTTAGATTGAGAGGAAACTAAAAAGGAACAGTTTACATCAAAAGGTTATGCATATCTCACATAAAAACAAAGTCATTTCTCAATCAACTGAATAAAGAACTAAATTTTGGAGCCCTTGTTCAAAAAATTTGAAGAAAGAACCAAAGCTCAAAAAAAATTGCCAAAATTCCAAAGAGTTGCTTAAGGGCTTGGTTCTAGGGCCTTTGAAAGAGCCATGGAATGAAAATTCAAAGAAAGAATCAAAGTTTGAAGGAAGCTGCTAAAATGTCAGAGAGTTGCTTAAGGGTTTGGTTCTAGGGCCTATGAATTAGCCGTTTGATGAAAATGTTATATTGTATTTCATATTTAATGTTTAGGAAATCATTACCCATTTCCAAGATTATTTCATTATATGTGTATGTGCATGTGTGGTATGTGTATGTATGCATGTGTGCATATGTGTAGATGTGTGCATGTGCGTGTGTACATATATTCATACACACTAGACTATTCTAATATTCTAATATTTGCCCTATTTAACCCCCAAGTAAAAGAGGCATATGTCCTGAGTATTAACTTGTTAAATTTTATAATAATCTTTGACCATACTCTTTTTATATTTCAGCTGACATATTTATAAAGTTCTATTACACAAGGAAAATCTTAAAATCATCTAGCATGGCATCCCAAGGAAAGAGAATTTTGATTATCGAAAGATCAATTGAAAGAACAAAAGAAAAAATACATCAAATATAGAATTGTAGTGGAAAAAAAGATAAAGTAAATATAAACTATGTTTTTCACTTTTTCTCTCTTACTAAAAATTTAAAACAAGTGACCTTGTGAAAATTACAAATCATGAAACAAATTCTTCATAAAATTGTAAAGAAGAGTGATGATTTTCTCAAGTAACTTACCATGTCATACCACATGCATGAACAATCCATTGGAAAATGACATAAAGTGAAGTTCATAGTGTTAGAACTATAAAATTTTGAAAATTTCATGGCTGCACATACCCATTAGTTCCCAAAAATTCCCATACCATAAGCACATGAATCCGCTTTGCATAACAAATTTTCCCATATTTTATCATTTGGTCCCATAGAATTCACCTGTCCTTGAGCATTTCAATGTATAAATCATATCGGTGTAACATGTTGCAAGTCTCCCCGATCCATAAAGCATTTTATACTAACATGTGTCTTTTGCAGTCTATTGGCAAGAGACTAGGATCTATCGATAAAATTTCATTTGGTAATACACATTGGGTAGACAAAATTCAGAGTCTTAGCGAAAGAAAGATCCTATCACCAAGACAATATGCATCAGGATAAGTCATATTGAGCCTGTGTATGTCTTACCGATGAAGCACAAAAGTGACATATCGGTGAGATAGGAGCAATTAGAGCAACATCCTGTAGTGTTCATTTGGTATTGCCAACAAAGCAAGAGTGGATTCCGCTGGTGTCATCAAAGTGAAGTTGTGGAGTCATGCCAACCCCCTATGTCATAACGGCGAGTGTTGTATTGGTAACGGTATATTTGGATAGAATGAATTCGGTGAGACTGGTGTCATCAGCGAGAGCTATGAAGGTCATACCGAGTGTTGCTTCATCGGAAGGAGAATTGTTATGTCTCGACGATCAGAAAATAGACTGAAAGAAATCTTGGCAAAACATGAAGTAATCTGTGGAGCATTTTCCTGACTCATGAAGTCACAACGATTGGCCTCATCGGCGAGAGTTACAACGATACTCAAGACTGAAGGCACAGAGCGTCGGGTAGACTCAAGACATCGGTGTGACTGCATGACACCATAGCGACATATGATCTATTAACTGTCGAGAAGACTCATAACATTGGTATAACTACAAGATAACTTGGCGATAGAAGCAAAGATACAAATTAGCTATCGGTGACACTAAGAACATCGATGAGACTGCATGACTTCAAAGCAATATGTGATCTATGGTAGTCAGAGAGACATTGAACATCAGTATGATTGCAAGACGTTTCAGCGGATGTCTAGTGAACATTTGAAAAGGCCCGAATAGGATAATTACCCAAGTTTTGAATACGAAAGGATGCATCCTTTCGAATACTAATGTATAAATACCCATTTTTGATAGTGAATGAAAGAGAGAGGTAGATAGCGAGTAAAAAAAAATACAGTAGGATACAAAATGTTTAGAATTTTGAGACTATGATGCATGTTTGAAACAATGGAGATTTCAATTGAATTCATTTGATGTGGTGACATTTTTCTGGTGTCAATTGATTGTTGTGTTAATTGAAAGTATTGCTGAAGTTGTCTCCAAGGTTGATGTTTTCTAATTATTTAAACTGATATATCAAGGATATTTTTCAGTTTATCAATGCACACTTGTATTTGTATGGTTGGATTAATTGGTTCTTTCAAGGAGAGATTAAATCCTTTTAGTCAATCATAGTAATTAGGGAATCTCATTTGGATCATTAAGAAGAACTCAATAGTCACATCCTTGCATGTTTATACCAGTTATAAACTTAAACCTATATGCCAAACAATTTGAGTTTCTGCCAGAAAGAAGTTACTCACTTTAGATTATCATTTGACTCCATACACCCAATAAGGCACTAGTCTCTACTATTCCACTATTTAATTTCATTCATTTTTTACATATGAACACATTAGATTTAGCCTTGATATTGCTTATACAATTTGTACCAAAATAAAACTCATTTATCCACTCCCATTTGTCAGTGTGGTAAATTGCTTTAGGAAATGAACAGAGGTCAAGTCTACTTTATTCAAATAGGTATACCCACCTAGGTCTAGCAGCACCTAAAGAGAAGAAGGTTCAAATCATTTGGCCTTGTCTATTACCCTAAAACATTGTGAGAGCTTGGCAACCTCTCATGGTTCAAACCTGCATTTTTTAGAGCTAACACATAGCACAAAATATGCACCTCAAAACCAAGGGAAGCACTATCATTAGAAAGAACTCCATTCAACAAGTTTTTGAAAGTGTTGATATATAAAGAAGCAACAGTCTAGCTTGTTGAAAATGGAGGTAATTATGTAGCTTAATAATTTGTAAAACTATGAGATTGTAGATCTAATTAAGTGTTCTTTGTTACAATTTCTTTGTATATGATTATCTGTTTATATTCATTTTACCAATTGTAGGAGTAGACAAAAGATTGTAGAAGAATAAGACCAGAAGATAGAAGTGACACAACACATAACATGGAGAAACCCTTTCGAGAAAAAACTCCACCACCAGAATCAATAGTGCTTGTATTATTTAACCTTGGAACAAGATTACAATAATTCTTTATCAATCCTTGTTTGAGATGCTTCTTTTTCCTTCAACAATTCTTCTTCACAACCTGCAATAAAATCTCATGTGTCCAAGCATGAATCCACACATCCCATGCCATGCTTCACAAAAGTACTCTCTTAGAACTCTCTTCAACTTGCTGCAATAAATAGACAATTGTGAACATTGTAAACTCCAAAGAGTTGACAATTACAAGAGGATAAAGCTCCTCACAAATATCTACGCCATTCTTGTGCAAGTAGATTTCTTCTGTGAAAAACAATTTCAAACCAAGTCCTTCATCAATTTGGGTGTCCCAAACTAAAGTCTTAACTCAACATTGATTATGAAGATATCTTGTAAGCTTCTCCTCAAAGTTGGCGCCCAAGAATGGGCCCACTTAACTCAGCCTTATAAAATATCTTCTCATGCAAAAGTGTTAAATCCAAGATGCCAACTTGGGCGCCCAAGGTGGTTCCAAGTCAATCTTTGTTAACTGAAACATATCTCTCCACCATTCATGCAAATATCATGCATGATTGATCATCCCTTGTTAACTGAAAGTAGTCATTTGTTATCTATTATGCAACTCAATTCATTAGTATGAAATTCAAGTCAACTGAAGTCAACTAACATCCAACTCAAACTAACTACATGCAACTGAAGATAACTGAACCATAACTAAACTGGACTGAACTAGACTGAACTGAACTGAACTGAATTGAACTCCATGCATGTAAACATCAATCCCTAACTTCTAGGATCTGTATATACATTACTAAAGTGTTATCTTTTCTCCAAATAGTTAACTTAACTCAAGGTGGGTTCCACCTTCCATGTGGGTGCCCCATGTGCTCCTATTCTGTAGGAGCTCTTCTTGGGTGTCCCCACATGTTCCTATCATTTAGAATTAATTACAAATGTCAATTTACATGTTCATTTCATTGGAATTTAATCTCTTTCTAATCTTAGTGTTGGGGAACTCATTCCAAGGACTTAGGAGATACATGAAATATGTTTAGGATTGCAATTAAATGGCATCCTATTCCCAACATAGCTAACAATGTTACTTGTTATTACTCTTAGAACTGAGTGCATCAATGGATACATATCATACTGTTGAGACCAACATCAATGAGGAGAAACAAGGCATTAACCATATGCATACTTCCCATCAACTGCCAAGAAAAGATTAGAAAGAGTTTTAAGTATGAACACTAATGAAAAGTTCAACATTCACATTTTTTAAAGCCAATTTGAAATAAAGATTAAAGAACTTCCCAATTTATCGTCTATTTTGATTAAATAAAAATAGAGATTTTGATAATTGCATATTGATATTATAAATATTAGTTATATTACTACATATAAAACTTGTAAAGCTCATTTACTAAGCAAAATATCATATGCCCATTAAGATATAGAAGAGCTATCTTTCTTGATGATCATATCAAGTACCTCAAGTATGGACTAGTTATATTTTAAAGCTAATAAGCACCAGAGAGAGTGTCGAGATTCATAAGAGCAAGCTATTTAAGAGGGAGATTTTAACAAGAGATTTAAAAAAATCTTCAGACTTGAAAAGAAGAGAATGAAAAGGTCTCAAACAAAGTCACCAACATCACTGAAAATTTCCCTTTATAAGAGCACGAACAAACATTCGGGTGCTGCCATAATACTGTGTCTCACTTTTGGGATATGTGATTTTTGCCTGAAATCATTGTTTTTAGAAAAACTAATGATTTAAGTCTTGAGAGGTTCTATCTAAAGGGTTTTAATTGAAGATGGATAGACAAGTCCCCATTAAATCAAACCCCCTTGGATAGAACCCCTATAGTATTAAATCATACCCACAATGGAGTCTCCTTCATAGCTATCAAAATGCTGGAAAAAAAACACTTTTTTCATTACCTTTTGAGGGATTAAATAACATCATTTATAAATTATATTTTTCAAGATTGTAGCCCTTGAAACTAGCTTTCCAACAAGTATAGGTTTGATATATTTTCATTTTATCATGTATTTAATTTTCAATTTTTACTAAACATAGGTTTTTTTCTAAACATCAGACTCTTTGTTGTGCAGAGGTGGAAAAATAGTAAACCATTGTAAAAAAAATTCAAAAAATACCCATTCCCTAGATATTGATTTCCTTGTTTCACCCAAAAAAGAAAAATTGGATTTTGATATATGCACAAAAATTTAGGTTGTACGACACACATGCATGTCCAAATTATAGTTATAGTGACTTCAAAAATTAATTTAAAAAAATATATGCAACAAAACATTATGAAAAAATATCATTTCCCTAGATATTGATGTTGAGAATCTATATTCCAAAAATTAGAATTTAATCCTTTATAGAAAAAAAGAAGATGTTGTACGACACAAATGTTACTTTTTGAAAATGTTTTTTTCTGTCTAAAACCGGTTATTAAAGGAGATGTTGAAAGACTCATGATTTATTTCAAAAAAATTGAAAAAAAATATATTTAGAATGTACACACAAATTCCCACAAATCACTAGTTCACGTCATCTTCAAATTCTTTATGGTTTAGCTGCTATAGGTCTCAGAAGATGAAGGTTCGGTTAAAAATATTGATGTAAATGTCCATCTTGGGAAAAAAGTGAGACACAGTATTGTGATTTCACCCATTCCTTTCTACTTTAATCTACATCAATGTAGTAACTAATTTCAAAATAGTTAATTTCTATTTTGTTTTTCTCTGTACACTCATAAATTACAAACTAATCAAAACATAATTTTTTTCATTCAAGAGTTATTGTTACAAATTTTCTTTTTTCAACTAAAAAACCACTGCCAGAAGATTTTGAGGGTTTCGAGCCCCCATTTGTAGCTTCTGCCACTTTAGAGGTTAAGCTTGTTGAGAATTTTCAGACTTGTGAATGGTGACTACGCTAACTATGGATATCTATTAAAGTAGATATTTTCAGATATATATATAACCATAATTTGCACAAAATTAAATACAAAATTGAGAATACAATTAATGATTGATTGTTCAATGTCCATTGTCAAATTATATATATTTACTTGGGGAAAACATTTATAAGCTTATATGTCTAATACAACTTTCAAGATAACTAGATTGCTAGCAAAGCATGTAATGAGCCTTGCTCAAACTGATATAAAATTTCTGATTTCTTGCCCAAGGAAAATTGTTGAACAGATTACATGAAATGTCTTGTTTGCTGATTTGAGTTTTTGTGCTTGAAATTTGTGTTGCCAAACTGGATATTAAAGCTATAATAACTTCTACAATGACTGAAAATAACTTCTAACAACAATGCAATCTCTTTGTGTGTCTTTACATGAGGTAAATAATGCATCTACAGCCTAATGCATTTTGTCAAACAATTGGCATGCACCCTACTATGCAGATATGAATATTACATCAGAATTGGATGTGCAACTAATATCTTTTATTGGAATGCAATCTCCCTTTCAATGGTAACAATTTGAAGGCCAAGACTTTTTGGCTCACATACATACACCAAGAAATTCTCAGAAATTATAAGAGTCTGATTACATTATTTTTATCAGCATGCTAACCACTAAGACAATGCAATTTATGCTTCTTTACAATGATATAACTATGACTGACCCTCTAAGACTAAAATTAATACAATGGATTTATTAATATAGATTGATAAGAGAAACCTGGGAATGATAGCTGCCAGCACAAATATGTTTGATTCCCTCTGCTTACAATGGCTCTGGCCTCTATGGTGTAGTCCCCAACCTCCTAGCTATCCAACGATGCTTCCATGAATTTATTGGGATTTTATATCCCTTCCTAGATCAAAATCGTCTCTCTTGAAGATTGCCACCCCTGTTTCTTGCTGCTATGTCAGACATGAAATTATCCACCTTAACTATTATTGCTCCCTCCTATTTATGATGAACGCCTAGCCTCTAGCAATGAAGTGTACCAACCCTTATGAAAAATTGATGAGATATGAGGCCTCCACTAGCAAAAACGTGGTCTCCAGGAGAAGGTGCGATGCCTCTTGATATCAGACTTTTGTAATTAATTGTCACAGCCTTTAATCTCCTTAGAGTGCAACAAATATCATAAAAAACCCTTCCCTGTGTGAGCGCTGCAAGCACAAAGTGGAATCTATGCCCAATGATGATGACTTATGTAAAATCATGGTTCTCTCTTAGCTGGAATGAGTAACTGAAAGTCTGATAATACAAATCTGATTCTTCCAAATGAAAATCGACCTCCTAGAATGCCAAAAGAATGAAGACTTTTCAACATCAAAATGTCTTCCTCAATTGCTCCAACCGAACTATGCAAAATTGGCTCTTGATGTAGACTAATGATGACTGTAATAATAAATCAGCAATGATTGAGAATGATTAATGCTGCAAATCGACCCCAAAATGGTGAAGAATCCAATTACCAAAATGTCTTCAACAATGCTCCAAGTCTCTAACAAAATTCGATGCAAGATGAAGCTTCCTTATGCAAATCGATGAAATCAACGATCTCCAAATTTTCTTCAATAAATCGAACTTCTCAAGCACTTGAGTGAGCTTCTTCAAAAATATTCAACAAGCTGATAAGACATTGTTATCTTCAAATTTGGCCAAAGGCCACAAAATTTGCAATGTAGCACAAATGAGAAGTCTGAAGTAACCTCTCTGACAGCTGCAATAATTCAGGTGATATTTCACACCCTCAAAATTGCTATCAATAGGAAGTTTTCGTTTCCTATGACAAAGAAGCAATCTGCAGAAACCCTAGGCTCCACAAAATGAGACAACAACAACAACATCCAAAACTGCCTATTGAGAATGAAGCCCAAGATGTCTATTTATTCTTTTTCCCCAATTTCTCCAGAAGCTTCTAGAATATTCTTTTATTTTATTTAAGTGACTTTATAATATATTTAAAAATCAAGTCACTTTATTAAATTAATTAAATATAAGGTCACCTTTTAATTTTAATTTTATTTAATAACCTTATAATTAATTAACTTAATACCACTTAATGATTTAATTAAAGTAACTAATTAGTCATCCCCTTGAAAATCATTATTTTGGACAACTTAATTAATTAAATTAATTAAATCAAATTACCTCCAAAAATAGGGACATTACAGTCCGCCCCTCCTGAAATTGCTTGTCCTCAAGCAATTCACCACCTGGATCCCACAAGAAGAACTGCATAATGTCCCTGTCATCACCAAACAATTCCTGCAACATTTGCTCAAACTGAAACTGTCGTACCAACTCAATACCATCACCAAGTGTTGCAGAAGTATAAGCCTCAAGTGGAAGCAAGCCAAGAGACTGATCATCCTTGCCTCCAAACTTCATACAAGATAAAATATCATTCAAACTATCCATCACATGCGCTCCTGGATTGTGCATCCTGAATAGGTCATGTACATGAGAATAAAAAATGAAGCTGTAAGCATTCCTCACCATGTACACCGCTGAAATCTCCTCTGTGAGTCCCGTTTGCAATCTCGATGCACTAGTAGGATCACAAATACTATCAACAATGCTCATCTCAAGACTGGAATCAAGAGAGCTATCATCATCATAGAGTGGATTGTCATATGACCAAGCGGCTTCCACCTTGAACAATGGATTGAGAATCATCTCATGTTTCTTCTGAATCATCTTCTTCTTTCTCTTACTGTCCAGCCCTCTAATAGAATGCTAACCACCATCCGTAATACCCCTCAATACATGCCTCCTACCATCAACCTCAAAAGACATTTCCATCTTAGGTACATCGAGGGTAAATACTCCCAAGTCCTGGAGCCACTTCATTCCCAAGACTATGTTCATTTCTCCTATGTTGACCACATAAAAATCTGAATGTAACTCATAGCTATTCAATTTCAAGGTGAGATTAGCAACCTTTCTGGTGCATGCGAGGGTATATCCATCTGCAACTCAAACTCTGAATCCATCAAAATCCTTAGCCTGAAGTCTGCACCGAGCTACAAAATCTCCATTAATAAAGTTATGTGTCGCACCAGTATCAAGCATAGCGATGCAACGTTGTCCATCAACTGTCCCTCTGAACCTGAATGTAGTCTCATCCTGAACATTGGTAAGAAATGCCATGGGAGCAGAAGTCTTCTCATCCTGGTCAAGTTCTGAAGCAACCTACTGATCCGCATCATCAGAATCAGAGTCCTCAAAGTATGCCCACATGAAACGGTTCACCTTGCCCTTAGGCCTCAAAGGGAAATCATGATCCTTGTTGTAAGGCTCCTTGCACCAATAGCATAATTTCCTCTTCCTCAACTCTTCTCTTGTCTCCTCATCCATCATAGGTGCTGATTTCTTTTTCTTGTCTGATTGTTGAGGAGTCTCATTGCTTGTTGAAGGGATTTCCTTATGCAAGCTCTTCCTCTTTTGTGCTGCAAACTCCATGCTCCTAGCCTTCTTCATTGCCTCATGAAGAGTAGGAGGATCAAAGGCTTTTATCCATCCTCTCATAGGCTCCAATAAGCCCTCCATAAATAACACCACTAGTCATCTCTCTGAGATGTTGGGAACCATTACTGACAATCTCTGAAAGTCCCCAATGTAGTTCTCCAAACTCCCAACTTGCTTGAGTTGAGCCAAATCTCTGAAGTATGATTCTGGGTCTTTCTTGTCAAAGCATTCCACCAATCTATCCACAAACTCTTGATAAGATGTGATCTGATTATGCTGCAATGTAACTAACCCATGATACCACCATTCGTGCGCTGCACCCTCCAAATGCAAAGTGGCATACTTGATGGCTTCCTCTTCTGTCATGGGTCGAAGAGCCAAGAAAGTATCCAACTTATGAATCCATGACTGTGCAGTAGTCTTGCCACTTCCATCAAACATGGGAAAAATAAGTTTATTAGTAGATTGCTTAAGATCCTTATTCTGATTCCGGGGTCTCCTCTCCTGCTGAGACCTATAGTAGTCCATCCTTGTTTGAACAAAACGATCAAAATGCATGAGCTCTCGAGCTCCTGGTGTCAATAGTTTCCATTCATCATGAGCAGCCATATATGCATCAGCAAAGGTAGGCTCCTCAACATCTTCAACATTCTCTTCTACTGCACGTTCTTCCCTCAAGAAGGTGGGTCGTATAGGTCTATCTGCAGTGCGAGAAGATGCTCTTTGTACTCTGCTTGATCCTGCTACGCTCCTATCATCTTCAGGATCTTGGGGCTGCCTCCTAGGTAAGTTCAACTGTTGTAGAGTGTTTTCAAGCCGCTGAAGTACCCCACATACCTACTGCTGACCATCCCTTAGACCCCTCAAAGTATCAAGTACATCTCTATCATCACCTCTTCTTCCATTTCTAGGAGGACTTCCCTCTCTTCTTTCCTCCATAGGACCACCAATCTCTTTGTGTCTTGTTGCAACAGCTGCTGATAAAGTGTCTTGCATTTGTTTTCTTTCTTCTCTAGCTATATATCTCTTGGTCCTGTCACTTTGTTGCATAAATGAAGACAATTTCTGACCCAAAGGATGGTAGGAAACCACTCTGATACCACTGTAATGAGCCTTGCTCAAACTGATATAAAATTTCTGATTTCTTGCCCAAGGAAAATTGTTGAACAGATTACATGAAATGTCTTGTTTGCTGATTTGAGTTTTCGTGCTTGAAATTTGTGTTGCCAAGCTGGATATTAAAGCTATAATAACTTCTACAATGACTGAAAATAACTTCTAACAGCAATGCAATATGTTTGTGTGCGTTTACATGAGGTAAATAATGCATCTACAGCCTAATGCATTTTGTCAAACAATTGGCATGCACCCTACTATGCAGATATGAATATTACATCAGAATTGGATGTGCAACTAATATCTTTTATTGGAATGCAATCTCCCTTTCAATGGTAACAATTTGAAGGCCAAGACTTTTTGGCTCACATACGTACACCAAGAAATTCTCAGAAATTATAAGAGTCTGATTACATTATTTTTATCAGCATGCTAACCACTAAGACAATGCAATTTATGCTTCTTTACAATGATATAACTATGACTAACCCTCTAAGACTAAAATTAATACAATGGATTTATTAATATAAATTGATAAGAGAAACCTGGGAATGATAGCTGCTAGCACAAATATGTTCGATTCCCTCTACTTACAATGGATCTGGCTTCTATGGTGTAGTCCCCAACCTCCTAGCTATCCAACGATGCTTCCATGAATTTATTGGGATTTTATATCCCTTCCTAGATCAAAATCGTCTCTCTTGAAGATTGCCGCCCCTGTTTCTTGCTACTGTGTTAGACATGAAATCATCCACCTTAACTATTGTTGCTCCCTCCTATTTATGATGAACGCCTAGCCTCTAGCAATGAAGTGTACCAACCCTTATGAAAAATTGATGAGATATGAGGCCTCCACAAGCAAAAACGTGGTCTCTAGGAGAAGGTGCGATGCCTCTTGATATCAGAATTTTGTAATTAATTGTCACAGCCTTTAATCTCCTTAGAGTGCAACAAATATCATAAAAAACCCTTCCCTGTGTGAGCGTTGCAAGCACAAAGTGGAATCTATGCCCAATGATGATGACTTATGTAAAATCGTGGTTCTCTCTTAGCTAGAATGAGTAACTGAAAGTCTAATAATACAAATCTGATTCTTCCAAATGCAAATCGACCTTCTAGAATGCCAAAAGAATGAATACTTTTCAACATCAAAATGTCTTCCTCAATTGCTCCAACCGAACTATGCAAAATTGGCTCTTGATGCAGACTAATGATGACTGTACTAATAAATCAGCAATGATTGAGAATGATTAATGCTGCAAATCGACCCCAAAATGGTGAAGACTCCAATCACCAAAATGTCTTCAACAATGCTCCAAGTCTCTAACAAAATTCAATGCAAGATGAAGCTTCCTTATGCAAATCGATGAAATCAACGATCTCCAAATTGTCTTCAATAAATCGAACTTCTCAAGCACTTGAGTGAGCTTCTTCAAAAACATTCAACAAGCTGATAAGACATTGTTATCTTCAAATTTGGCCAAAGGCCACAAAATTTGCAATGTAGCACAAATGAGAAGTCTGAAGTAACCTCTTTGACAGCTACAATAATTCAGGTGATATTTCACACCCTCAAAATTGCTATCAATAGGAAGTTTTCGTTTCCTATGACAAAGAAGCAACCTGTAGAAACCCTAGGCTCCACAAAATGAGACAACAACAACAACATCCAAAACTGCCTGCTGAGAATGAAGCCCAAGATGTCTATTTATTCTTTTTCCCCAATTTCTCCAGAAGCTTCTAGAATATTCTTTTATTTTATTTAAGTGACTTTATAATATATTTAAAAATCAAGTCACTTTATTAAATTAATTAAATATAAGGTCACCTTTTAATTTTAATTTTATTTGATAACCTTATAATTAATTAACTTAATACCACTTAATGATTTAATTAAAGTAACTAATTAGTCATCCCCTTGAAAATCATTATTTTGGACAACTTAATTAATTAAATTAATTAAATCAAATTACCTCCAAAAATGGGGACATTACAAAGCATGATATGAATAGCAACCTCATCTTTATGATCGTTCTTAAGATAAAAGTTCTCTAACGATGATGTCACTGCCCAAGATTACCAAATGGAAACAAAAGGTATATGGTCAAGAGTGAGAACAAACGTGACACTCTTTAATTTTAATAAACATGAAACACATGAACTAATATGCATATCTATAATTGATTATTCACCTCTTGAATGAAGCTTTGAAATAGCACATAATTAAGCTTTGGATTCTTCTATACGGATTGTGTGCCAACTTTTCATGATCAACTCAAAAAGGCATTCTAAAATTTCAAATTCATTTGAGTTGTCATAAACAACAAAGAAAGGAAAATATATATTAAAGTTTGTATTTCAAGATGAGATCCCTCATACAACTTTGTTCTACGCAAATTTTCATTTTCCCACTATGAACAAATCCTTCTTTGTTCCCTAATGCTTGATCAAAATGTTAACTACAAAAAAATTAGATAACGTTTATCAACATGTGCTACAAAAAAAAGCATATACCATAAGCTATGCATTACGTGAAAAAATAGTACATAAAACCAAAGTATAGTTTTCTCTCTAAATTGTCATAAATTTGTCATAGTAGTTTTTGAAGCAGCATTTGCTAGTCAGAACAACATCCTTTATTACTTATTTACATCATGGGAAATGTAATTCAAGTGGAAGATCACCAACAGAATGACCAGATGGAAGCCCCTCAACTTCCTTCTCACAAGCAGCTCTGCAAGATCAATCATTCCATTAGCAATCGATGATTTTGAAATTTCCATAGACATGTATTAATATGCTACGTGAAACTTATCAATGAAATTTAACTTTCCACAATCACTAGCTGAAAGATGCCTTGCAATTCATGGGAATTTAAGATACTTGATTTTTAAAACTTACTCATTCGGCCTCAACACAATAATTGCCCCACTTGGCAGTGCATAGGAGCCATCTAGGTTAGCAACAAGTATTGACTTTGGAATGCCTGTTGGAGGCTTCACCCTTTTAATGTCAAAATTGGGATCCCTGTTTGTTGGGAAATGTTGGATGAAATGTCCTAGATAAATAAAAAAACATAGACAAAAATCAAAAAGTAGATCCAACCACACCTCATATGTTTGAAGAAAAAGTTAACTAAAGTTTACAAATTAATCAGAAAACAAAATATTGTGGATCATACCTGAAATTTTTCATCTATGACAGACATAACCTTGTGGTGGTGTTTTTCGTTCCATTCCATGACCTGTGTGATTTACAAATATCATTATAAGATGTGATTTCTATACCTAACAAACTTAAACAAACCTCATATCTGAGAAAGACACACATTAAGATAAATGTTCATTTTCTAGTAATTCTAAGAAAATTTTAACTTAAGTAGCAACATTTTCTCCAAGATGATAATAGAAGTGAAGCAGTTGTTCAACTTTAGTGTAGTAATCAACAAAGCTGCTTAAGGGCTTGGTTCTAGGGCCTTTGAAAGAGCCATGGAATGAAAATTCAGAGAAAGAAGCAAAGTTTGAAGGAAGCTGCTAAAATGCCAAAGAGTTGCTTAAGGGTTCAATTCTAGGGCCTACGAATGAGTCGTTTGATGAAAATGTGATATTGTATTTTAGATTTAATGTTTAGGAAATCATTACCCATTTCCAATATTATTTCATTATATGTGTATGTGCATGTGTGGTATGTGTATGCACGCCTGTGTGCATATGTGTAGATGCATGCATGTGCATGCATGCATATATATATATGTATGTATGTATATTTATATATATTTTAAGATTGTAGTAATTGGGTAGCACGACCCCCTATAAACTGCAGTGCACATGGTAAACTTTTTAACTTGACTGGTAGTGCTGGCGTGACTCACCCTTCGGTACCATCGGGGTAGGGGAGACTAGACCTCTTGACCAACCTCCTGCAATAGGAAAGATTTAGCCAACCGAGCTAGGGCCCCTGCCTCACATGTGTACACATATTCATACATATTGGATTGTTCTAATATTCTAATATTTTCCCTATTTAACCCCCAAGTAAAAGAGGCATATCTCCTGACTATTAACTTGTTAAATTTTATAATAAGCTTTGACCATACTCTTTTTATATTTCAGCTCACATATTTATAAAGTTCTATTACACAAGGAAAATCTTAAATCATCAAGCTTGTCATCCTAAGGAAAGAGAATTTTGATTATCAAAAGATCAATGAAAGAATAAAAGAAAAAATACATCAAATATAGAATTGTGGTGGAAAACAAGATAAAGTAAATATAAACTATGTTTTTCACTTTTTCTCTCTTATTAAAAATTTAAAACAAGTGAACTTGTGAACATTACAATTCATGAAACAAATTCTTTAGAAAATTGTAAAGAAGAGTGACAATTTTCTCAAGTAACTTTACTTGTCATACCACATGCATGGATAATCCATTGGACAATGACATAAAGTGAAGTTCATAGCACAAAATATGCACCTTGAAACCAAGGGAAGTGCTGTCATTAGAAAGAACTCCATTCAATGAGTTGTTGAAAGTGTTGATATCTAAAGAAGCAATAGTCTATCTCACAATGTTACTCGTTATTACTCTTTTAACTAAGTGCATAAACAGATACATACCATACTATTGAGACCAACATCAATGAGGAGAAACAAGGCATTAACCGTATGCATACTTCCCATCAACTACCAAGAAAAGATTAGAAAGAGTTTTAAGTATGAACACTCATGAAAATTTTAGCATTCACATTTTTGAAAGCCAATTTGAAATAAAGATTAAAGAACTTCCCAATTTATCATATATTTTGATAAAATAAAAATAGAGATTTTGATAATTGCATATTGATATTACAAATATTAGTTATATTACTACATATAAAGCTCATTTACTAAGCAAAATATCATATGCCCATTAAGATATATAAGAGCTATCTCTCTTGATGACCATATTAGGTACCACAAGTATGGACCAGTTGTTATGTTTTAAAGCTAATAAGCACCAGAGAGAGTGTAGAGATTCATAAGAGCAAGCTATTTAAGAGAGGGAAATTTTAACAAGGGATTTAACAAAATATTCAAACATGAAAGAAGAGAATGAAAAGGTCTCAAACAAAGTCACCAACATCACTGAAAAGTACTCTTTATAAGAGCATGAACAAACATTCCTTTCTACTTTAATCTACATCAATGTAGTAACTAATTTCAAAAATGGAATTTGAAAATAGTTAATTTCCATTTTGTTTTTCTCTGTACATTCATAAATTACAAACTAATCATAACATAATTTTTTTCATTCAAGAGTTATTGCTACAAATTTTCTTCTCAATTAAAAAACCACTGCCAACAGATTTTGAGGGTTTCGGGCCCCCATTTGTAGATTCTGTCATTTCAAAGGTTAAGCTTGTTGAGATTTTTCAAACTTGTGAATGGCAACGAAGTTGATTGTGGATATTTGTTTGAGTAGATATTTTCATATATATATAGAACCATAATTTGCACAAAATGTGCAAAATTAAATACAAAATTGAGAAGACAGTTAATGATTGATTGTTCAATGTCCATTGCCAAACTATAAATGTTAAATGACAAATCAAAATGGTTTATATCATAGTAGAATTACTCTGAATCAGGATTGACTTAACAAAAATAAAAGTATAAGTGGAATGCATTTTCATAGGATTAAATCAGAAAAAACACGCACAAGAATGTTGCTTTTCCATCTAGCACAGTCTAGAAAAAATTAAAACTAGAGCATGGGTTTGGGGATGCAAGTCCCCAGTAAGGTTTCAAGGAAGAACCCTAGCCATCAAACCTAAATTAAGGCCTTCAAGGACATAGTGACCACAACACTGCCATTTTTCACACCACTTTTAAGTTTTAACCAAACTCTAAATCCTTCAAAAAGATGCCTTGGCTAAGTTGAACCTACTAGATTTGGATTATTTTTGAATGTGACTAATCCTAACCAACCCAAAAATTTCATCTTTTGAGATGTACCAGGGCTAAAATGATCAGGCTAAGGCTAGACCCTGCACAAACCCAGGCTGGATATAGCCTAGGATCAAAACTTGGCCTAGACTAGTACAAGTTGGGCCAAAATTTCTAATAAATCCTAGTCACAAAGATATAGAAGTTTAAAATAATTTCAATGGGATTATAATATATATAATAATGGTTATGGGATATGCTAGTGAGTGAGTTGCCCATTTTAAAGAAAATATTGATCATCGCAATAAGGTTACTGCCCATTACTCCATACAACATATAGCTTTTTTATGTAATGTATATGGTTTCATTGAACAAGGTTTAATACATAAAGAGTGTGATCTAAGCATGCCCTATCTTCCTCTTAAGACTGCATGTAATTCCCTCTTGAGCTTTATCAATTATATAATACTGGAAAAGAAAATTTACAATAAATGAATGATGTTTCAATTTTACAAACAACAATCAATTTTATTATCAATTGACAATAGAAGGGATCCCCTTGAGCCTTGATATGAACATAGCCTCATCAAGTTTTAAAAAAAACTTTTTATATTGAAAAACAAACACACTAAATAGAAAAGGTAGAGGTCTTAGTTCACTAGTTGGAATCTAAACAATAAATAAATTTTGCAGTACTTGTAGAACATAACCACTGTGTACAATAAAAAGAACATACAAACAATTCAGTTATAGGTAAGGTAGGATTTACAAATACAAACTATATAATTTATTTAGTAATGTAAAATATCCAATTTATTAAAAAATTAAAATATCCACTTTGTTAAAAATGTAAGATACACAATTTATTTAAAAATGTAAGATGAACAATTTCTTTAAAAACGCAAGATACACAATTTATTTAAAATGTAAATTTACACAATTTCTTTTAGACAATAAATTTACACATTTTCTTTAAACATGAAAAATATCCAGTTCCCTTAAAAGTGTAAAATTCCTTTTTTTTGAAATATATTAAATATTCTATTTCTTTAAAATGTTTGCCCATTAAGGGGGCTCCTAAGGTTAAGAATTACCCAGTTTCATGGGATTTCATGATGTGGGTTCCTTCCCCCTCCTAGCTTTTCTCTCTAAAAAAGGTTACCAAACTTTCATCTACCTATTCTCTCAATTTGTGACACCTACAAATATCTCATTTGCACTTACTTGTGGACATTACTTTCCTCTACGGTACCCTATCTCAAATTTTTTAACTCCAAACCATTTGCCTATGCCAATGATGAATTAATTCTTGCAATATGCCTCATTTGAGAGTAGTTTAAAGGTTCTAGTAGGCATTTTTTGTTCTTTTTCACCTTGTGGGACCAAACTAACTACACTAGCACATTGAGGTGGGTAGATGAATGCTACTAGAGGCCTCAATTATTCCATAGGTATTTGGATCTTTCCAAGCTACATTTTACAAGTTCATTAATATCCCTAAGAGAAAAAATCTACCATTTTTACACCTATGGGTGGATGTAAAGTCCCTCTATAGTACCCTATTTCAAAATTTTCAACTCCAAACTACTTGACTATGCCAACAATAAATGAATTTTTATAAAATTCCTTATTTGAGAGTAGTGTAAAGGATATAATAGGAATTCTTTTACTCTTCCACAACTTGTGGGACTGAACCAACTATGCTAGCACATTAGGGTGGGCAGATAAATGCTATTGGAGGCCTTAATTTTTTTGTAGTCTCTAGATCCTTTAAGGCTACATTGCACAATTAAATTGAGAGGACAATATCAACCCTTGATGCTATCATGAACATGACTTACCTAAGAATGTAATTATGAATACGGAATTTCATTAATATGGCTCACTAAAACCCTACAAAATTCCTAAAGGTTGATGAAATGAAATTTAAACTATATACATCTAGAGTTATGACCAAGATAGGGCTATCATAAATGGGTGAAATAAGATTAAATCCACTTATCTTTTGGGTGCCTTAAACCACTTTGTGTGTCTGTATCACCATTCTCATCTAGGTTATTAATGTTCTAGGTGGTTTGTCATGAGACCCTTTTGTTTCCCTAACCCATAATGAAGATTCTTATCTTTAAGGAGATAAAATATATATCCTTAATTTATTTATTTGAATCAATTTATATATAAATTGAAGATACAAAATAATATATTTTAAATTAAAAAAGATATAAATCTATTAGTTCAAAGTCTTAAGATTTTGAAATCCTAAAAATTATTTAAGAAATTTTGAGCATAGTAAATGTTGTATAACTATAATTCAAAGCATTTAGGTTTTAAACTCCCAAAAATGTTCTCTCCATATTCAAAACTATCCTTATATTTGAGTTTATTTTAGAAAATCTCATGAATAATATGTAAAAGAGGATATAAATAGAATAGAATCTCTCTCTCATAGACACACACACACATGCAAATATGGGACATGTTGAGCATGATATTTCACTTTTGAAAATCCAATGAATAATAAGTAAAAGCAGATGCAAGTAGAATCTTTCTCTCCCTCACACACAAATATGGGACATGTTGAAAATAATATTTCATCTTATGTGGACTACCTTGTTCATAGGATTGATAAGAAATAATGGTATGTTTATACTTAAATGCACAAAAATTTCATCATATGGTGCCATTGTCAAAGTATTTCACAATCACTTAGCATAAAAAGCCTTGAACTATCCTTCACCAAGTTGATTTCGAAGTATTAGGGCCAATCCTTTCAATAACCATGACTTGATGAACCAAAAGATACTTATATAAAATGATTTATTTTTTGGATTCATGTTTGGAATGGGAAGTTTCAATTCCTATACCATCCACCACATGTAGGATGCTTATTAGAACTCATGTTTGGGAATTAATGAACTCAATTTTGAATTCCCAAAATCTTCAATAGAGCTTTAATCATTACAAGATGTAGTTTATAAGGTGAGTTCATGTATATATTTAAAACTTTAAATAATCTTCATAATTGACCATATGTTTAAAACTTTAAATAATCTTTGTAATCAACCAAAATTAAGGTGTTTATAAAGAGTAATTTGTAGGGAAGTTCACATCCATTTGAATGAAATCTAAGATCTCGAAACATTAAATATGATTCTCTCCTGACAAATGACATAGAAACCATCACTAATAATCATAAGATACTTTAGATATTAGAGTTTATTCACATAGATGAGATAACCCTATTTAATGGTTTGCGGGTCCTATTTATTGTGATATCACACAATCTAATAAAAAACAAAACTTAAAAGCATTAATGATGAAGAATAATTACTTGGCTATTGATTTTTTATTCTTCTAATTCAAATTAATAAATAAATTTTTTGTGCAAGATTTTGAAAGTACCTCTTTCCTAGACATAGTAGTATGGAATTTTAATGGTTTCTCTGTTAGGATTTATTTTTAATATTTTCATACACTACATCATAGACAAGAATTTCATGTGCAATTCCAACAATAAATTATCAATTATTGTAAATGGAGTTGCTTTTAGGGATATGTTAAACTTCCTAAAGCCTATGTTAAAATACGATGGCATAGTTTCCAACAAATGGCTATAGGAGATAGGTGTTTGAGGTAATAAAGGATTGAGCTAGTTAAGACACAAACTTTCCAAAACTAAAGAGTGTTTCAAAACACACACATAATTACCCACATGATAGAAACTAAGTAACAATTTTTATGTGTAAGTTATTTGTTAATAAAGTTTCTACACCTAGATTCTACACCCAAGTTCCCTTGTTACTCTTGATTCTAGAAAAAATATGATTTTGAATTATGGGGACTTAATTATTGTGGTCATTCTAAGAAACAAATTTTTACAAGATTAGGTTGGAGGATATTTTTACATGGAACCATACCTAATATGTGTGTTTTTTATGATGATTAAGTTTACTCCTTTGTTAACCAATTGCAAGCTAGGTTCCAAGATCTTAGTCCACATGAATTTCAATGAGTTACACATAAATGAGTATGAGGATGAAATTATGATGATTAGTGATAGTTTTAATCTCATTCTTCATGATATAATCTATAAAAAATGATTTTTTTTAGAATGCATCATGTCTTAGCCAAGGAGTTAAAGGATAAGAAAAGTTTAAAATGGTAGATACACAATAGATATAATATCATTGTAGTGGAGAGAGATTTCATGGGTTCATAGTAATCATTGAGGCACATGTTGCCTTAAAAACTGCTACATATGAAATCTCTTCTTAGTTATCAAATATAGTGGCATTAATGTTAAGTTTGAAGAAAATGGACATAATATTCTCCACTCCATTCAATATAAGAGGATTTTTTTGATTAAATCCATTTGGTTTAGTCAATTATTACTTGGAAAAGAAGCATAGAGATAGGGATCAATTATGAATTACCATTAATGCTTATTGATTCCCAAGAAGTGATAGGTAGGGTGTAATTTACCCCAAAGTTTACCTTGTTGTTTTCACCTAAGTTTTAACACAAAATGTGAAAATATCAAGTTCACAATACATAGAAATAATTTTTTTCCTTTTTATTAACACATTGCACATTTTAAATAAATCCATTCTAGATTGTCTTGCATAAATAAGATAACATTACATAATTCCAAGTAATGAATTCATCTTTCATAGAAATTTTCCAAATAGATTCAAGATCATAATTACAAATAATAGCTTACAAGAGCTTACATAGCTTTCAAGAGCTTAATTGTACAAGAGTACAATGGTCAAGTTGTTCACATTTGGAACACATATCTTCATCTTCTTTTGTTTCACAAGCTTCAACTACCAACTACATGAGGGAGACCACACGAACATAATGCAGTCCCCCACACATCTTCCTAACCAATAAGATGGTCCTACCCTTCAACAAAGAGTTTGGTATGGAAAAAATCTAATATAATGCCTACTTGAGCATACTATCGTGTCCGACATAACTAGTGCTGGCATACACTAGATACCCACCTAACATGCATGGCACTCCCTACTAGCTATGGAATACTAGTTCATAGTGAACCCATAAAGTGTATGCAGTGGAAACTACACTTACTTCTCCCTCTCCCCCTCACCCCTCCCTCTCCCCCTTGCCCTCCCTCTCTCACCCCCTCTCCCTCTCCCTCTCCCTCTCCCTCTCCCTCTCCCTCTCCCTCTCCCTCTCCCTCCCTATCTCCCACTCCTCTTCCTCTTCCTCTCTCCCTCTCCAACTCCCTCTCCATCTCCATCTCTCTCCCTCCCTCCCTCCCTCCCTCTCCTTCCCCATCCCTTTCCCCCCTCCCCTGCTCCCACTCCAACTTCCTCTCCCTCTCCCTCTCCCTCTCCCACTCGTTATCCTTCTCCCCCTCTCCCCTCCCTTTCCTCTTATCCATTTCCCTCACACCATTCCTCTCTCTCCCCCTCTCTCCCCCTCATACTCCCACTCTAACTCCCTCTCCCTCTCCACCTCTCACCCTAACCCCATTCCACTCCCACTTCCCTTATCTCTCTCCCTCTCACTCTCTCCCCCTCTCCTCCCCTCTCTCCCACTCCCACTCTCTCTTTATCTATCCCTCATCCTCTCCCACTCCCTCTCCCTCTCCCTCCCCATCTCCCTCATTCTATCCCTCTCTACCCCACTCTCCCCCTTGTATTTTCCCCTTTCCCTCTCCCTCTCCCTCTCCCTCCCTCTCTCTCTCTCCCACTCCCTCTCCATCACCCACTCCAACTCCCTCTTCCTGGCCACTCCCACTACCAATCCTTCTCCCACTCCCACTCCCACTCCCTCTCCCTCTCCCCCTTTCTCCCCCCTCTCTCCCTCTCCCTCTCCCTCTCTCCCCCTCTCTCCCAACCCCTCCCTCTCCTCTCTCCTCTCCCTCTCCTCTCCTCTCCTCTCCCCTCTCCCTCTCCCTCTTCCTGGCCACTCCCTCCCCTACCCTCCCTCTCCCACTCCCTCTCCCTCTCCCATTCTCTCCTCTCCCCTCTTTCCCTCTCCTCTCCCCATCTCTCCCTTCTCTCCCAACCCTCCTCTCCTCTCTCCCTCTCCCTCTCCCTATCCCTCCCTCCCACTCCCACTCCAACTCCCTCTCCATATTCTCTCCCCCTCCCCCTCCCCCTCTCCCAACCACTCTCACTACAACTCCCAATCCCACTGTCACTCCCTCTCTCCCCCTCTCTCCCTCTCCCTCTCCCTCTCCCTTCCTCTCCTCCACCTCCCCTTGTATCCCTCCCCCTCCCCCTGTATCCCTCCCCCTCCCCCTCTCCCCCCTCCACATCCACCTCTCCCTATCCCTCCCCCTCTACCTCTCCCTCTCTCTCCCCAACCACCTCCCTCCACCTCTCCCTCTCCCTCTCCCTCCCCCACTCCCACTCCCACTCCAAATCCCTCTACCTCTCCCTCTCCCTCTCCCTCTCCCTCTCCCTCTCTCCTACACAAACCACCACTCCCACTCCCACTCCCACTCCCTAACCCTAACCCTCACCTTGTACCTCACCCTCTCCCTATCTCTCTCCCTCTCCCCTCTCTCTCACCTCTCTCCCACTCCCACTCCCTCTCCCTCACTCTCCTCCACCCACTCCCTCCCTCTATCTCTCCCTCTCCCCTGTCTCTCATCTCTCCCGCTCCTCCCTACTCCCACTCTCTTTTAACTCCTCCCTCCTCCCCTCCTCCCCTCCCTCCCCTCCCCCTCCCAATCCCCACCCTCCTCCTACAGCTCATCTCCACCCTCTCTCTCTCTCTCCCATTCCTCCCCCTCTCCCTCTATCCTCCCCACTCCCCTCTCTCCCCTCTCATGTCTCCCCTTGTCTCCCCTTTCCCCTCTCCTCTCTCCCTTCCCTCCCCTCCATGTCCACCCCTCTCTCCTCCCAGTCCCCTCACCTCACCTTCCCACCTCTGCCTTCCCATTCCCCTACTCTCCCCTCTCCCCTCCACTTCCCACCTCAGGTCCAAATCCTCTACCTCTCCCTCCACACGGCCTCTCTCTCCCTCCACTCTCTCCTAAGCCCCCTCTCTGTATCTATGCTGTGCCTCCCGTTTCACTCTCTCCCCTCACTCCCCCCTCTCTCCTCCCCTCTCCTCTCCCTCTCAGAGCTTCCTTTCGACTTGCTTGACTCCCACTCCTCAACCTCCTTCCTCTCTCCCCCTCTCCTCTCTCTCCCACTCTGACTCCCACTCCCTCGCCCTCCCCCCTCTCTCCCCCTCACCCTCTCCCCCTCTCTCCCACCCCCTATCCCTTTCTCCCACCCCCTTTCCATCCCTCTCCTAACCACTCCCACCCTTGCTCCCCCTCCCACTCCCCCTCCCCCTCTCTCCCTCTCCCAATCACTATCACTCCCACTCCCTCTCCCCCATCTCTCTCCAAATCTCCCACTCACTCCCCCTCCCTCTCCCTCCCACTCTCTTCCTCCCTCTACCCCATCTCCCTCTCCCCATCTCTTCCACTCCCACTCCCACTCCCTCTCCCCTCTCACTCTCCCTATCCCTTTCTCTCCCCCTTTCTCCCACTCCCTTTCCCTCCCTCTCCCAACCACTCCCACTCCCACTCCCACTCCCATTCCCTCTCCCCCCTCTCTCTCCCAATCTCCCACTCACTCCTCCTCCCTCCCTCTCTGCCTCACCCTTTCCCTCCCCTTCACCCTCTACCCCTCACCCCTTGCCCTCTCTCCCTCCCACTTTCCCTCTAGCTCTCCCCCCTCTCTCTCCCCTCCCTTACTCTCCCTCCCCCCTCTCCCCCACCACTCCCCCCTCTATCCCTCTCCCTCTCTCTTCCTCTTCCCCTCTCCCACTCACACCCCCTCCCCCCTCTCCCTTCTCCCACTCCCACTCCCACTCCTACTCCCCACCACTCCCACCTCTATCCCTCTCCCTCTCTCTCCCCCTTCCACTCCCTTCCCCACTCACTCCCCGTCCCACTCCCTCCCCCTCTCACTCCCCATCCCACTCCCTCCCCCTCTCCCTCCCTCTCTCCCTACCCCTCCCCCTCTCACCCTCACCCTCCCCATTTCCCTCCCTAACGCAACCATAGTAGGAGGGTCTTCAAAGAGAACAATTTGAACCATGCAACAAGAGTAATACAATGAAAGAAACAAAAAATATGGAGGAAAATGTAGATGAAAATATTCTCATTAGCATAAATCTCAGTTACATTCAGCCAACAACATCCGGGTTTACAGATTTGGCTCAAATGCCTAATAATACATGCTCAAAATACAACATTCTTGTATGCTCCTATATGCAAGTTGAATATTACAATTGAATCTATATTATTCTTCTAGATCAAATTCTTCTTCACTTCCCTCTTCAAATGATCAATTACAAGCTTTATAGCATATTCGCAACTCAGGAAACATCCACGTCAACCAAAGATCATCACATTCTCCAAGGAAAGAAAATGTAATGTGTGCATGAATAGGTCAACCTCAAATTTGAATTACTCCATCAACTGGTGCATAGAATGAAGTGTTGACCTATAGTGAAGGTCGGGGACACTCCATAGAACATTTAAGATCACACCATTGGGATCCGCAAGTCACGAGGATGATCCACAATGATCAAACTAGCCAAAAAGTTTGAAATTATTCTGGTGCCAGTTCAAGAAACTGCCATGAGATTTTGGAAGGGATAACTTGCCGGAAAAAGATCCGATCATGCTCAAATCTTGGAACAAGGAAAAATAACATGTCAACGAAGTACACAAATATCCACAGGGTCTGGTGAGCAAAGATAATGAATCCACCAATATGAACTGAGCAAGAATAGAACAAGAATAAAACTGAAAAGAAAAATATATATATTTTTTGGTTGATGCAAGATTTCCAAGAAATAAGGATGCTCTTGCATCAGACATCCATGGTTATTGAAAAGTGAGTCCCTCACTTTTCTGGGGCCAAAGAAAAACCAAGACGGTCTACCTCAGCCTAAGAAATCCAAGAAGAATCCTCCATTGGTCTATCTTTCCACTTCACAAGATATTTTGTATATTGGCTTCCACAAGTTTTCCTTCCATCTTTGATATCCATAATCTCCTCAATCTCATTTGACTATTGTTTAGGAAACTGATTTTCTAATTTTACTTCACTATCTTCATTGAATTCTGCTTCATGGTACTGATATAGATTTGCAATGTTGAATATATGCTATATACCCATGCCTTCCGATAGCTCCACTTCATATGCATTCCCTAAATCAAAATTCTTCAAGATTTTACAAGGCCCAAACTTCCTCATCTTTAGCTTATTGTATGTACAAACTAGAAATCTCTCCTTCCTCAAATATATCATCACTTCATCTCCAACTTCAAACTCCGTATGTCTCCTCTTTTCATTTGTTTTCTCCTTATACTTCTGGTTCATGTCTTCCAATTATTGTTTCACTTGAGTATGCAACTTTTTCATATGCTCTGCAAATTCTTCTACTTTTGCACTCCTCTTATCTTCCATATTGATGTCTCTCAACTCTGATATACCTCTAGGATGAACTCCAGTAACAATCTCAAAAGGTGTCTTTCCTGTACTCTTGTTTACTGAATTATTGTAAGCAAAATCTGCTTGTGCAAGGACTAAATCCCAACTTATGGTCTTCTCTCCAACCAAACATCTCAAAAATTTCCCTAAACTCCTATTTACTAACTCTGTCTATCCATCAGTCTGTGGGTGAAAAGTAGAACTGAACTTCAAATCTATCTTTAGCTTCTTCCAAAGTGTCCTCCAAAAGTAACCAACAAACTTTACATATCTATCTCAAACGATACTCCTAGGCAATCCATGCAATCTGACCACTTCTCTGAAAAACAAATCTGTTACATGTACTGCATTTGTTGTCTTCTTACAAGGCATGAAATGTGCCATCATAGAAAATCTATCTACCACCACAAATACAGAATCATTACCTCCTTGTGCCTTCGACAAACCAAGTATGAAATCCATACTGATATTCTCCCAAGGTCTCTCCAGAACTATCAAAGGCTTATACAATCCAACATTCTGACTACTTCCTTTTGCAACTTGACAAACTCTACAACTTTGCACAAATCTCCTAACATCCTTATGAATCTACGGCCAAAAATAATTCTCACTCACCAATGCCAATATCTTATCAACTCCAAAGTGTCCTGACATTCCTCCACTAAGTTATCCCTCATTGAACTTCAGGGTATACACAACTGATTGCCTCTAAACAACATGTCCTCCTAAATGAAATAATCCAACCACTGACTTCTATCCTCTGAAACTAGTTTGTTACATGCTCTCCAAGGTTTTGCAAAATCCGGGTCTCCCTTATACAAGTTCTTCAGCCCATCAAATCCTAATACCTCCAATTTCATCTCTGTCAGTAAATTCCTTCTCCTACTCAAAGCATCAACAACTCTATTTGAATTTCCACTTCTATGCTTCAAAACAAAAGTATAACTCTGAAAGAACGCTACCCATCTCATGTGTCTTGATTCAACTTACCTTAACTGCTCAAATATTGTAGTGCTTGATGATCCGTCTACAACACAAACTCCTTAGGCAACAAATAATGTCTCCACTTCTTCAAGGCTTGAACTATAGCATAAAATTCTTGATCATACACTGAATATCTCCTCCTAGCATGATTCAATTTCTCACTAAAATAAGCTATAGGTCTTCCTTCTTGACTCAACACTGCTCCAATTGCATTTCCACTTGCATCATAGTCTACTTGAAATACCTTATTGAAATCTAGTAAAACCAACATAGTCTGCTCAGTCACCTTCTGTTTCAACAACTCAAAACTTCTATTTACTCTAGATGTCCATCTAAAATCCTTCTTATCTCCTCTCATTGTTTTTGTCAGAGGACTGGAAATAGAACTGAAATTCCTAATGAAATTTATGTAGAAACTAGCCAATCCATGAAATGATCTTACCTCTCCAATACTATTTGGTGTAGGCCACTCAACAATTAATCTTACCTTCTCAGATTCCATCTTCAATCCATCCACATATATCACAAATCCTCCTTCATGAAACTACACTTCTTAATGTTTATCAACAACTGCTCCTCTCTCAACCTTTGCAAAACTTGTCATATATGCAACAAATGTTCTTCTCTACTCTTACTGAAAATCAAGATGTCATCCAAATACACAATAAAAAATTTACCCAATAATTTCTTCAATACTTCATTCATCAACCTCATGAAAGTACTCAGTGCATTTTTCAATCCAAAAGGAATCACCAACCACTCACGCAATCCTTCATTTGCTTTGAATGTTGTTTTCCACTCATCCCCTTCTCTAATTTTGATCTAATGATATCCACTCTTCAAATCTATCTTTGTAAAGTATTTAGCTCAACTCAAACAATCCATTATGTCATCCATCCAGGGTAAAGGAAATCTATACTTCACCACAATCTTGTTTATGGCTCTAGAGTCTGTACACATCCTCCATTATCCGTCCTTCTTAGGTGCTAGCACATCAGGTACTGCACATGGAATTAAGCTTTCTCTGATCAAAACCTTCCTCAAAAATTCTTGCACTTGTCTATTCAACTCTTCATTCTCTACCAGTGTCATCTAGTGTGCTGCTTTATTAGGAAAACTACCTCCAGGAATTAGATCCATACAATGACTAATACTTCTCATAGGTGGTAATCCATCAAGTACATTATCTAAAATGATCTCTTCATACTCAGTCAAAAAATCCTTGATCTCTTTTGGGTGTTCTTTCACATGCTTCAATTCTTCAGCCTTCTTAGGAACTAGGGCATAACACACATTCTCATGTCTCAACCCATCAAGGAATCTCCTTCCATCAACCAGAAAAACCCTAGCATTTGTACAAACCTCAACTTTAGGAACATCCTACAATGGCAACAAAATTTTCTTCATCCCATTAGCGAAAATGATGTATAAATTATTTCCATCATAAATAGCCTATCTATCATACTGCCAAGGCGTTCCCAACAAAACATGGCATATATCCATAGGCATGATATTACACAAAACTTCATCATGGTAATTTCCTATCTTTAATTTCACCAAACATTGTTTATTTACCAGTATCTTATGCTCATCTTGAATCCAAGCAATCTAATAGGGCTTCGGGTGTTTCAACCTTTCCAACCCCAATTTAGTTACCATCTCTTTAGAAACTAGGTTCTTAGAACTTCCACTATCTACAATCACCTTGAAACATTTACCATTCACCTTAGATCTGGTTTGAAACAAGTTCTTTCTTTGCAATGGCTCCTTTTCCAACTCACTTTGACACAATACTCTTCTATTCACCAACACTTCTCCATCTTATGGTTTATTAGATGATTCAACATGATCTTCCTCAAAAAAGGTTGTTATTCTATTGTTCTCTATCTTTCTGCTTGTCTCTCCTTGATTACATTCAAATGCTCTATGTCCTTCTCCACCACATTTATAACAAGTTCCTTTGAATATCCTTTTCTCCTTTCCTCTATCATCTCTCCTCTAACCTTCATTCCGGTGACCACCATAACCTCCTCTCCTGTAAGAGTTACCATCACCTCTCTGGTATGAGTTTTCATTCTTACTAACCTCCTTATCCTTATTCTAATCTATAAAAGGTCCTCTTCCTCCCCCAGTAAAAGTTCTTTTGTCTCTTCCTCTCTATCTTTGCTCACATCTTTTGTTTAGCTTCTGCTATGCTTTTAGGGCACACTGATATGCTTCTTCCACACTCTTTAACTTGATCAAACTAATCTCATCTTGTATAGATGACCTCAAAACATTCACATATCTGGCTACTTGATCAATTTCCTCCTCTGAATGTCCAAATCTGATGTTCAACTTATAGAACTCCTCAATATATTCTATCACACTTGAATCTTTCTGCTTCAAATTTTGTAGCTTTTAGAACAAACTAATATGATAATCTGTAGGCATAAACTTTGTCTTTAACTTGTTCACCATCCAATCCCATGATTTTATTTTCTCCTTTCCTCTTCTTTGCCTATCTGTCTGCAAATGTTCCCACCAAAGGGATGCATGTCCTCTCAACTTTGTACAAGAAAAATTCACCTTCTTATCTTTAGTAGTACCTTCAAATTCAAAATACTTTTCCATCTCTGCAATCCAATCAAGTAATTCTTCTGAATCCAACTTACCATTACAATCTGGTGGATTGAAATGTGGTTTTGTATTTGCTTTGGTTAGGGCTCTTATGAACCTCTCTTCTCCCTGATCTAGGCCAAGTTGCTCTTCTCTTCCTCTTTCATCTTGAAATTCTACCTCTTCATCACTCACATCATCAATTGGTCAACCTCTTCTTTGGGCCTTTTTGACTGCATCTAATTTGGCAGAAATTCCTCTCAACATCTCCATTAAAGCTGGGTCTACATTTCCATGCGCTCCATTGCCTCTAACATTTCTTCTTCCTACCATCTTTACACAAGTCCTCTACAGCTACAGGTCAGATCCTCAATCCGCCACCCCACAAAAAATATTCAATAGGAGTCCACGAATTCCAACGACCTCACATGGATCGAATCTCGCTCTGATACCAATCTGACATAGCCACGATAGGAGGGTCCCCAAAGAGAACAATCCAGACAATGCAACAAGAGTAACACAACAAAAGCAACAAAAAATATGGAGGAAAATGCAGATGAAAATATTCTCATTAACAAAAATCTTGAAGTTACATTTAGTCGACAACATCCAGGCTTACAGATTCGGCTCACAGACCTGATAATACATGCTCAAAATACAACATTCCCATATACTCCTATATGCGAGATGAATATTACAATCAAATCTATATTATTCTTCTAGATCAACTTCTTCTTCACTTCCCTCTTCAAATGATCAATTACAAGCTTTATAGCATATCCACAACTCAAGAAACATCTGTGTTGGCCAAAGATCATTACATTCTCCAAGGAAAGAAAATGCAATGTGCGCATGAATAGGTCAACCTCAAATTTGAATTACTCCATCAATAGGTGCATAGAATAAAGTGTGGACCTATAGTGAAGGTCAGGGACACTCCACGAAACATTTAAGATCACACTTTCAGGATCCGCAAGTCACGAGGATGATCTACAACAATCGAACTGGCTGAAAAGTTTGAAATTATTCTAGTGCTAGTTCAAGAAACTACCACGAGATTTCGGAAGTGATAACTTGCCGAAAAAAGATCCGATCACGCTCAAATCTTGGAACAAGGAAAAAAAACACATTGAAAAAGTACAAAAAGATCCATAGAGTCTGGTGAGAAAATATGACGAATCCACCAACATGAACTGAGCAAGAACAGAACAAGAATAAAACCGAAAGATTTTTTTTTTTTTCGTTGATGCAAGATTGCCAAGAACCAAGGATGGTCCTGCATCACTCCCTTTTTCCCTCTCCCCCTCTCTCCCACTCCCACCCCCTCTCCCTTTCTCTCCCCCACTCTCTCTCTACCTCTCACCCCTCCCTCCCTTCTCCCATACTTCCACTCCCCCTTCCCATCTCTCCACTCCCACTCCCACCTCCCCCCTCTCTCCCCCTCCCTCTTCCTCTCTCTCTCTCTCCACCTACCTTTCTCTCCCTCCCCCATATCTCCCTCTCACTCCCAATCTCCCTCTCTCCCCCTCCCTTTCTCTCCCCCTCTTCTCTCCCTCACCCTTCTAGTCTCTCCCTCTCTCCCTCCCCCTCTCTCCCCCCACTCCCCCCTCTATTCATCTCCCTCTCTCTTCCCCTTCGCATCTCCCACTCACTCCCCCTACCCCCTCTCCCTTCTCCCACTCTCACTCCCACTCCCACTCCCACTCCCCCTCTCTCTCCCTAACTCCCCTCTCCCCCTTCTCTCTCCCCCTCTCTCCCCCCACACCCCCCTCAATCCCTCTCCATCTCTCTCCCCCTTCCAATCCATCCACCATTCACTCCTTCTCCCTCCCTCTCTTCATACCCCTCCTCCCTTCCACCCTCTCCCTCCCCCTTCGCCCTCTCCCTCTCCCCCTCTCTCCCACTCACATCCTCTCCCTTTCTCCCCCCACTCTCTCTCTACCTCTCGCACTCTCTCCCTTCTCCCACTCCCCCATCCCCCCTCTCACCCCCTCTCTCCCTCACCCTTCCAATCTCCCCCTCTCTCCCTATCTCCATCCCAATATTCCACTCACTCCCCCTCTCTCCCTCTCCCTGTCCCAATCTCCTCCCCTCCTTCCCCATCTCACCCTCTCCCTCCCCCTTGCCCTCCCCTTCATCCTCTCTCGCTGCCCCTCCCCCTCTCTCCAACTCCCATCATCTCCCTTTCTCTCCCCCACTCTCTCTACCTCTCACACTCCCCCTCCCCCTCTACCACTTACTCCCCCTCCCACTTCCTCCCATCCCCTTCCCCTTCCCTTTCCCCCTCCCCCTCCCTTTCCCTATCCAACTTCCCTCCTATCCCTCTCTCCCTTCTCCCACTCCCTCTCCCCATCCCTCTCTTCCCCACTCCCACTCCCCCATCTCTCCCCCTCCCCCTCCCTCTCTCCCTATTCCTCCCAATCTCCCCCTCTCCCTCCCTGTCGCCCTCCCTCTCCCTTACTCTCCCTCCCCCCTCTCTCCCTCACTCCCCCTCCACTCCCCTCTCCCTCTCCACCTCACTCCCTTGTCCCCTCCCCCTCCCACTCCCCCTCCCTATCCCACTTCCCTCCCTCCCCCTCTCTCCCTTTCTCCCCCCCTCCCCCTGTGCTCCTCTCTCCCCTCTCCCCCCCTCTCCCTTTCTCTTCCCCACTCTTTGTCTACCTCTCCCACTCACTCTTCCCCTCTCTCACTCACTCCCCCTCCAACTCCCTCCCATCCTCTTCTCCCTCCCTCTCCCTCTCCCTATCCCTCTCCCTATCCCACTTCCCTCCCTCCACCTCTCTCCCTTTCTCCCCCTACACTCCCTATGCACTCCCTCTCCCACTCTCTCCCCCACTCTCTCTCTACCTATCCCCCCTCTCTCCCACTCACCCTTCCCCTCTCCCCACTACCACTCCCCTTCTATCCCTTCCCCTCTCTCCCTCTCCCTCCCAATCTCCCCCTCTCCCTTCCCCTCCCCTTCCCCCTCCCCCTATATTTCCAACTCCCACCCTCTCCCTTTCTCTCCACCAATCTCTCTCTACCTCTCCCCCCTCTCTCCCTTCTCCCACTCCCACTCCCCACTCCCCCCTCCCCCTTCCTTTCTCTCCCTCCCCCCTCTCTCCCTCTCCCTCCCAATCTCCCCCTCCCCCTCTTTTTCCAACTCCCACTCTCTCCCTTTCTCTCCACCACTCTCTCTCTACCTCTCCCACCTCTCTCCCTTCTCCAACTCCCACCCCCCCTCCCCTTCACTTTCTCTCCCTCCCCCCTCTCTCTGTCCCTCCCAATCTCCCCCTCTCTCCCTCCCAATATCCCCCTTTCCCTCTCCCACTCACTCCCCCTCCCCCACTCTCCCTTCTCCCACTCCCACTCCCACTCCCAATCCCATTCCCCTCTCTCCTACTCCCCCTCCCCATTCTCCCTCCCCCTTCTCTCCATCTCCCCCACTCCCCCTCCCACTCTCTCTTACCCTCCCCTTCGCTCTCTCCCCCTCCTTCTCCCTTTCCCCCCTCTCTCCCACTCCCACCCTCTCCCTTTCTCTCCCCCACTCTATCTCTCTCTATCCCTCTCCACCTCTCTTCTCCCTCCCCCTCCTCCTACCCCTCTCTATCTCCCTCTCCCTCCCAATCTCCCCTTCCAATTCCCTCTTTGTCCCCCTCCCAATCTCCCCTTCCAACTTGCTCCCTCCCTCTCCCCATCCCCATCTCCCCTTCAATCTCTCTCCCTCCCTCTCCCCATCCCCATCTCCCCTTCAATCTCTCTCCCTCCCTCTCCCTCTCCCTCTTCCTCTCCCCCCTCCCCCCATCCACCTGCTCCACCCCTCTCCCTCCCTTTCTCTCCCTCTCTCCCTCTCCCTCCCAATCTCTCCCTCTCTCCCTCCCCCTTGCCCTCCCATTCCAAATCCCTCTCCCCACTTCCCCTCCCTCTACCTCTCCCTCTCACTCTCCCTCCCTCTCCTCACTCTCTCTCCCCCTCCCTCTACCCCCTCTCCCTCCCACTCTCCCCCTCCCTCTCCCTCTCCCTCTCCCTCTCCCCCCTCTCAGCCTCTCCCTCTCCCTTTCCCTCCTCTTCCTCTATCTATCACCCCCTCTAATATGTATATATATACAAATATAATATATATAATAAAAATATACAAATACAAATACAAATACATATACATATACATATACATATAAATGCAAATATAAATGCAAGTACATTTACATATACAAATATAAATATAATCTAGATCAAAGAATCACTAATCATTTTCAAAAGAACAAAGTAGATAATTTGCTTGAGTAAATATACAACTCAACTTTTCCAAAAAGTTAAAAAAACTTAAGATTGTCATCATGTGATAAGCATGTTGTAAAGAATAATTTGTCAGATGCAAAACAACAAAATGAACAAGATTATCAAGATATATGGTTTTAAATAATAGTACACAATATACAAGAAATTGCACACTCCAAAATAACCCAAAATAGCCATTAAGTGATTATAAGTCTTAACATATCATAAACTGATCTAAATTCTAAACAGAATTATTCAACAAAATTGTTCTAAATTACACGCATTGGATCAATAGAGTTTAAAAATAAAATAAAATTACACACATGTTTGAACATGAAAATCAAATCAGGAAAATACAAGCATAAACCAGCAGTAGAATGCATACCACAAACATACATCCAATTTGTCAAATGTGTTAAAACTAAGACCACTAACTTACAAACTGCTACTGCTGCACTCTTTTAATTCACATGAAATATACTCGTTCACATGTAAGCCCCCTGTACCATAATAAACTACTTCAACAATGATGATACAGACACATGTATTTGTACTTACTACTACCTGTTTGAGCAAGCGAAAAGTAGGTGATGATAATAAATGGCATCACAGTAGATTAGCAATTCATTGCTATATTATGAAAAATGGCAGAATTATGAAGTGCTCGACTAAAACAAGACAAATAGGGAGAGACTGTGTGCAACAAGAAAACAAGAAAATACAAAGAAAGGGAGAAAGATGTGGAATCAAACACAAGGATCTAGATGACGACATACTGATATAAATGTAGCAAACATCCCTAACATCAAGATGTATGTTGTATCCCAGTAGCTTGTGCATTCAATCAATGGTGTAATTGAATAAACATTTGCATTAAAGAATGGTATGAGCCTTGAGATGAGCAATTATGGATTAATTACACCCAAAATGAACATGATCTGTATAATAAATTTGTAGTTGAGCATAGTATGCATTTAATGGCTTAGTTGAAAGATTGGAAAGACAGTTGAAGACTGAAGATGGAAAGATACAGAAAAATTTGAAGGAAAATGATTCAGAAATGAAGAAATTGACAAACAATGGAATAAAAAAAATATCACATATGGAAGAAAAGTCGTAGCCCAAAAGAAGCAAGCCTTGAACGAGGGGCATTCTGGTGCCTTCTTATAGAGGAGGGACATATGCAGAATACAATTTGAAATAAAATGCTGAAATATAAAGATAGGGTATCTACACACATATGGATTTATGCCTACTCCTTGTAAAAGATATATATCAAATGAAAAAAGATACATAGCTTAGGGCTTTCTTGTTCTTTCAATTTATAATCTAATTACACAACAAATATTTTACTAATCTAAAAATAACATAACACAACATTGTCCCAACTAAACTGATCCACAAACGATGGACCTAAAGACAAATCAGGCCACAACATACTCCTAGTTACACATGTTTGTGGGTTATAACCCTTGGAATGGAAGTTGAACTCCAGAAAGCTAAAGAGAGTTTGTCACACAAAAAATCATATTTGGATTAGAAGTTGACGGTATGCAAATGATAAAAAGTGGCCATGAATGTCAAGAGAAATATAATTAAGGCTAACACACTCAAGAAATTCAACAAGAAAGCAATGTAGCAATTTAGAAGTTAAAGGCAACTACTCCAACCTTGTCTTCACCCTTTACCTAAACTTCAGTTCAACAGATAAAGAGAAGTCTTGGGTGATGAATGATTTAAATGAAAACTCATAAATAACTCTTGTTCTATACAAAAATATGGCCCAAGTGGACATAAAGGAGAGGGTGGTAAATACTATTCAAATAGTTGTACTCTTTATAGTGCTAACAATTAATAGTTGTAGAAGCTTAATCGTTTCACGCTTACTTGTACCTTTAACTTAGCTAGGGTTCTAGGTTTAATACACTTGAGACAACAACTCACTTCCATATGACTCTTAGATAATTTTCTAACTTGTTCAATATTGATGAGGAAGGCAGAGGATAAACAGAGATTAAAAAAAATAGACATAGAAAATAGAGGTGAACTGAAAATGAAAACTCCATGATTTGAAAGAAATATCAACATAGACTAATACTCCATAGATAATATAAAGTCCTTTATCAAAACAAACAAAAGCTTAACTTATATAGAAGCATGTATAGAAATTTTGTCTATATGTTCCAGATGACGTTAAAGATGGGTGATTACAATATGATACATCCACTAAACTTATATGCTTACAAAACCAGTTTATAATGTCCAACTCCAAAAACAAAACTGAGGAATCCTATGATTAATTAAAATGCTAGTTCAATTAATAATTTATCCGGCTTCACTTTCTTCCTATTTTGACCACCGACAGTTAATTTGAAAGATTATGTGCAACGTCTCTCTCAAGAGCCTTGCAAACTCAAATGCATTTGATTGGCCATGAACAAACACATTTAATAATTTTTTTTAAAGAACTGAATATTGAAATTGAATCTTTGAGGTTGAAATTAGAGAACTATAATCATAGACTTGATTGAATATAAAATCTACGAGACCCACTCTGCTTTCTTCCCTAAAATACCAATCTTGTTTACCCAATCTATGAAATGTTTATATCATAGTTACATACAATAGAATGAACATAGACTATCCAGGTGAGGGTTGATCCCCTCGATGCGCCTGGACTTACATTAAGATCTACCCTAGTCAATAATCTCACACTAAAATAATATAAATGAGCCTACACTTAAATTATCCTAAAATGTCCAACCACCTAGCTGTGACAATACTTCATGCAACAACACCAAATAGAGGAACATGGTGGTTCTTCAAGATATAATCACAAAAACATTTGAAACTGTTTATTGAGACACGTGCATTTCAGAAATCAAAATGAATGTACTCAGGTTGACAGAGGTAGATGGTAGTGTTGCACTTGCTCGAAGAGCACAAGGGCACAAAATTAAGGGCAAGATTTATGGTCTTAGTTAGGAAGCCCAGGTTACACTTGCTCAAAGAGCACAGGGGCACAGGGCATGCAAGAGAAACACATGAGACAAATCTTCCATTATCAATGGACATTCCCATTTATAGACATGTTAATTTGATTAGCCATGAACAAAAACATTTAAGAATTTTTTTTGAAGAACTGACTATTGAAATTGAATCTCTAAGATTGAAATTAGAGAACTATAATCATAGACTTCATTGAATATAAAATCAGAGGAACTTATGTAGATCTATGTCAATAAGCATGGAAACTAGAAGTCCATGAGCTTCAAAATAAGTTGGGTATGTGGGCTAGTCATGACAATTGAGTTTCCATTGGTGATATGCTCGATTCAACAATAGGGGAGAGGCAGTTACTCATATCTCTAGTTATAGAGAATAGAATAGTGAAACAAACAAATTCAACTGTACAACATATTATTAAAATTTTGAACTGTTATAGAGAATAAGACATAATGAATAAAACCATTATGCATAGGAAATAAATAAAATCTTATTCTAAGAACATCTTTAAAATAGGGTAAAAGTTGATGACATACCTCAAGGCCTGAATATTTTCTAGAATAGCCATCAAGTCTTCCGGAAAGTGAATCAGACATTTCACTTCTACTCTTCCACTACACATAAATTCCATGTAAAATAAGCCTTAGGAAAAATGGGCTGTAAATTTTTCTACTATTAAATATTAATCACCCCACATTCAATAACGTTACCAACTATTTAGCTGCATGAAATTGACTTGAAAGACCATAGGAGGAGGCTTCAGAGCACAATCTGAGAGGGCCTAATTTAACTTCCACACTTGAGCATTCTCTTCAGTGGGAGATTAAAAAAGAAGTGCTAGACAAATTCGTTGAGAAGAAAAAAAAAAGAAAGTCAGAAGATCTCTAATATGATGCTCTCAATCCTCCCTCTACCATGAGTAGAAGAAGATTGCCCCTGCTATCCGCAATGTCTTCAAGTGGGTTCTTTGGAGAAGAAGGAGAATCAATATTTATGCACAGGGGTCTCCACAATATGATGATTGACACACATATAATAGTATCAGGGCCTTCATCGACACCCATCTTAACAAAATAAGATCTCAATTTGTGATGGCCCATCCCTAAATTAATCAACTCTTTGTGATCCTGAAGAGTTTCTGATATCCGATGTAGGAAATCTAGAAATCACATTTTGAAACACTCCTCTACTTTCAATATCAAATACCTGATAAGTGGAATATCTAGAGTTTGTGACTCCTCTGAATCAGCCCGATCTAGGCATAGACTATTCCCAGCTAGAGATGCTCTATCGATGGAAGAAGGAATACTTATTCCTACAAAGAATGAATTATAATCACTTATTCTTCTCGTTGGGACCCACTCATGGCTTTGACGTTTGGTGGTGATTTGTCTTCGCAAGAGTTTCTCCTTCCGTAATCGTGTGATGATCCCTATTTTCCCTTTACGTAATCTTAAATATCTTCATTGTGGAATATCACGACCTTTCTTCCATCAATATGTTCCTCCTGTATGAAGATTTGTGTCTCTTGGATGTCTACAGTAAACAATGATTATTATTAATTGTATAGTTATTAAAATGATTATGTTTAAACTTATAATGTCTATATATTTTTAATATATGCTTGCATAAATATGCGTAATCTGCTTCCAATATGATTTGAAGAAGAATGAATAAAAATGCTTGTAGAAGATTGATACTTATCTTATCAAAGAGGGACATTACAAGTCTTCCCCCCTTGGCTTTTCTTGTCCTCAAGCAAAATATAGTGTCCTCTATGTTCTTCATTCCTCGATGTAATTAAGAAAATGGTTGCAATAATCATTACAACTAGCTTCCTCAAATCTTTAGGATTCCCCATTTCTTAAGTTGAGAGAAGGGTTGAAACAATCGTTACAACTGTACTTCTATATGCTCAACATTAATCTGGGTAAGGGTTGTAACAATCGTTATAACTAGAATTGTTAACTAAGAGAAGTGTTGTAACAATTGTTACAACTAGACTTCCATATACTCAGTTTTATTTTGGGTAAGGTTGCAACAATCATTACAAATTAACTGAGAGAAGTGTTGCAACAATCGTTACAACTAGACTTCCATATACTCAGTTTAATTTTGGAGATTGGTTGCAACAATTGTTACAACTTAACTGAGAGAAGCGTTGCAACAATCATTACAACTAAACTTCCATATACTCAGTTTTAGTTTAGGAGAAAGGTTGCAAAAATCGTTACAACTAAACTTTCCCATATTCAACTTTAATCTAAGAGAAAGGTTGCAACAATCGTTACAATGAAACTTTCTCATTTTTAACTCAGACTGGAAGGAAGGGTGCAACAATCATTACATCCAACCTCATTCCATATTTCTTGCAAACTTACACATTGTTATATATATATATATATATATATATATATATATAAGAAAATTTATTGTAGTAGAGAGTATTGTATACAATAGTTATTCTTGTCTCTGTTTACTCCTGAGAGTCTTAATAGTCTCTTCCTGTTCCCATGTAGCATTATCTTCTAGAAGTCCTTTCCATTTAATTAGGAGTTTGGTGATGGTTATGTTCCTTAACCTCCTTTCTCTACTATCAAGGATGAACTTTGGCTCCAAGGTGAGTTGTCCCTCCTCATCTAGTGGAGGTAACTTAGTGCAAGGAAGGATTTGTTGACCCAAGACCTTTTTGAGCCTAGATACATGGAAGACATTGTGGATCCTGCTGTGTTCTGGTAGCTCTAACTCATATGTGACCTCACCTAACCTTTTTATAATTTTGTAAGGCCCATAGAATCGTGGCTTCAGCTTTTCAACCCCATTCTTTTTTATTTATGTATGCTTATATGGATGGAGTCGTAAAAAGACCAAATCCCCTATTTCAAATGTCCTTTCTATGTGTTGACGATCAACATAGATTTTCTGGTGGTTTTGAGCTTGATGTAGGTTCTCCTTAAGGGTTTTCATGAGATCAATGTTCCTTTGTATGAAATCTTGTGCACTTTGTACTTTTCTTTCCTGGGTGATCAAGTGCCCAAAGGATAGGGCGTCATAACCATATAGGGCCTTAAAAGGGCTCATCCCAATTGACATATGATGAGTGGTATTATAGCAATACTTGCCCAAGTGTAGCCATTTGACCCATGTTGTTTGTTGTCCTGTTACATAATTCCTTAGGTAACCCTCTAACCACTTGTTGAATATTTCTATTTGACCATCCATTTGCGGATGATAACTTGTACTTGGGTTTAGATTGGATCCTGCTAGTCAGAATATTTCTTGCCAAAATTGGCTAAGGAATTTCCTGTCTTTGTCACTGATGATTGTTTTGGGCAATCCATGAAGACAAAAAACTTCCCTAAAGAATAACTCTGCTACTGAGATGCCTTGTATTTAGATGAAACGACAAAGAAATGGGCATACTTAGAAATTCTATCGACAACCACATAAATACTATCCTTTCCATGTACCTTGGGAAATCCAGTTATGAAGTCCATCGAAATACTATCCCATTTTTGGTTGGGAATGGGTAGGGGTTGAAGAAGACCTGTTGGATGAGTTTTCTCTATCTTATTCCTCTGGCATGTCATACACTCTTGTACATGTTTGAGCATGTCACCTTTCAAGCCCTTTCAAGAATACACCTCTCGGATTTGTTTATAAGTCTTGTAGTAACCTTGGTGACTCGCTAAGGGACTATCATGGAACTCCTTAATGATTTTATTTTTCATCTTTGAATGTGGAACTAGAAATATCCTTCCTTTATATAAAATGAGATCATCCCATACCTTGAACTCCTTATTTGGTATTCTTCCCTCTAATAATTTTGAAGCTTGTGCATCCTTGGCACATTTGGTGACAATATCATTTTTCCAATCTTTTGAAATGCTAGTAATGGTGTTGAGGTAGGCCCGCCTAGACAATGCATCTTCCACCCTGTTATTAACCCCCTTAATGTACTCTATGTCAAAGTCATATGTTTGGACTTAGCTTACCCACTTCTGTTGACGATCGTTAAGATCCTTTTGATGTAAGAAGTATCGTAGCCTATTGTGATATGTTTTAATGATGAATCTTCCACAAACAAGATATTGACAAAATTTGGCCAAGGCGTGCATAATTTCCAACATCTCTTTGTCATAGACAGAGTAGTGTTTTTTTGCCTTAGTTATTTTCTGGCTTTCAAAGGCTATTGGGTGTTTCTCTTGCATGACAACCGCCCCTATTCCCTCCCCAGAAGCATCACATTGTAACTCAAATGGTAGTGTAAAGCCAGGAATGGCAAGGACTAGGAAAGTGCTCATGGCCTCCTTGAGTTGTTCAAAGGCTTGTTGTGCTTGCTTATTCCATGTAAATGCACCATTCTTTGATAGATATGTGAGAGGAGCAACCAACTTGGAGAAGCCTTTTACAAAACACCTATAATAGCTGCATAAACCCACAAAGCCTCTGAGTTGGGTCAAGGTCCTAGGTTTGGGCCATTCCTTGATGTCTTTGATCTTTTCCTCGTCTACGCTTACCCCTTTTGCATTGATCTTATGGCCCAAATAGAGTATTTCTTCTAGTCCAAATTCACATTTTGACATCTTTGCAAAAAGAGATTTTGATTCCAAAATGCTTAAAACTTCTTCAATATGACGGAGGTGCTCTTCCCATGTCTTTGTATATATCAAGATATCATCAAAGAATATTAGTAAGAACTTCCTCAATTGCTGGTGGAAAATGTGGTTCATGTAAGATTGGAAAGTGGCGGGGGCGTTGGTGAGACCGAAGGGTAGAACTAGAAATTCAAAATGTCCATAGTGGCATCGAAAAGTAGTCTTGGGTACATCTTCTCTTTTCATTTGGATTTGATAATATCCCAAGCATAAGTCGATCTTGGAAAAATACCTTGCTCCATGAATTTCATCTAGTAGTTCATCTATCCTTGGGATTGGATATCGATTCTTGATGGTTTTTTGGTTCAAGGTCTTGTAATCAATGCACATTCACATAGTGCCATCTTTCTTTTTTACCAATACAACTGATGATGCAAAAGGGCTATTGCTTGGTTGAATGTGCCCCATTTCTAACAACTCTTTAATGGTTTTCTCAATCTCTTCTTTGAACCTTCGATGATGCCTATAAGGGGTAGTTATTATTGGTTTTGTTCCTTCTTCCAATTCTATCGAATGCTCAAAACCCCTCTATGGAGGAAAACACGGGGGGATATCTCTAAAGATTCTCTTGTGTCTCCCTAAGATCGGTTGGATGTCAACATGAATACTTTTCTCATGTGAGGGTGACTTATCTAACACCATACATTGTGCTATCCACTCCCCTTGGCCATGCCTCACAATTCTTTCCATCCTTTTGCAAGATACCACTTTGGGGGATCCGTTTGGTAAACCTTTCAATGTAACCTCCTGTCCTTGATGCTTGAAACAAATCTCTAAGTTTGGATTATCCATTGTGAAGCAACCTAGGGAGTTTATCCAAGGCATTCCCAAGATCACATCATTTTGTAGGTTGGCGACATAAAAATACCCTCTTATGGTATGTGTTCCCAACTTGATTTCTAATTGAGGAATGACCTTGGTACATTGATCCATGAACCCGTTTGCTAATGCCACCTTAAATCCTTTGAAGTTTTGAGCCTCAAGCTTCCTTTTTGTTACAAGGATTTTGCTGATAAAGTTGTGGGAAGCCCCACTATCCACCAATAAGATGATATTATGTCATTTAATTGTCCCTTTGATTCTAAATGGTCGGTGTTCATTTTCTTGGGAAATAACTGCCAATGTCCCTTATTCATCTAGTTTACTTTTGGTTCTCTTGGAAAAAAAAATTTCATCCAATGCCTCCTCCATTCTATATATTTGTCCTCTTTTACAATGGTGGTTCTCTCCCCTTGGTTCTTTGCACTTAAAGCATCTATTTTTCCTTTTCAACTCTTCCCTGAGTTGGATTGCTTCCCTGTTGCTACAACAGTGACCTTGTCCCCAAGGTTCATGGAAAAAATAGCACGTTCTCCCTTTATTATCTTTTCCTTGCTGTTTTGATTTGAATTGTACCTTGGAAGGAATATTCTTGGTTTTCTCCTTTGGAGAGCTATTTTCCACTTTCATGGCCTTCTGAATTGCCTCTCCCATGGTTTGTGGTTCCTATATTCTTGATTGGATCCTTGAGTCCTTCAATAAATAGATAGGTAAGTCTTCTTTGTGATAAATCCAGAATCATGACTGCTAGTTTTTGAAACTCATTTGCATATTCCTCCATAGTCCCAAGCTTCCTGAGATGGGTGAGTTCCTTGAAGTACCATTTGAGATGTTTCTAATCAAACCTATCAATGATTTTCTAAGTGAATTCATTGTAGGTGACTATCTTTTGATGACCCTACATGATCAGCCCATGATGCCACCAATCGTGGGCTATGCCTAATAGATGGAGGATGGAAAATTTAATAGCATTTTCTTCTATCATGGGGATGAGGGACAAATAGGTGTCCAATTTTTGGACCAATGATCAGGTGGTAGACCTCCCAGATGCGTCAAAATCAAGCAAGGACATCTTGCTAACCTTCAATTTTAGGTCCTTGTTGGCATGGTGTTTCCTTTTGCTGGTATTGGCTTGGGTCTTAACTTCATAATACTATTTGAATGGTATGTGTTTCTAGATTATAGGGTCTAATGCAGCATATGTCTGAGTGAGTTCTTCTATGCTAATTGTGTTTGGCTCTTCTTCTTCTATGTCATTTTTGTTGGGAATGAATGGTGGCATGGTAGGTCTCAGCAAAGAGCTTTGGGTAGAATGCTCAATCTCAAAGTGGTGTGAAAGATTTTATCTTCTGGGGGAGACTTTTTCATGAGTATGATGATGGCTAATTTTTTGGAGAGTCTACAGGATTATCTAGTTGGTCTCTTCAAATTTCTTGTTGGTCTGTTCCATACATGTCTGAAACTCATCCCTCATGCAATCATTTTCTGTGTTGCTATTACTAGAACCTCTCTGATGGTATGTTTTCATGGTGTTTTATGGATGACAAAGAGGTTCTCTGATACCAGTATGATGGCCCATCCCAAAATGAATCAACTCTATGTGATCCTGAAGAGTCTCTGATATTTGATGTAGGAAATCTAGAAATCACGTTTTAAAAAACTCCTCTACTTTCAATATCAAATACCCGATAAGTGGAATATCCAAAGTTTGTGACTCCTCTGAATCATCCTGATCTAGGCATAGACTGTTCCCAGCTGGAGATGCTTTGTCGACAAAAAAAGGAATGCTTATTCCAATGGAGAATGAATTATAATCACTTATTCTTCTCTTTGGGACCCACTCATGGCTTTGATGTTTGGTGGTGATTTGTCTTTGCAAGAGTTTCTCCTTTCATAATCCTATGATGATCCATGTTTTCCATTTACGTAATCTTAAATATCTTCATTGTGGAAGATCACGACCTTTCTTCCATTGATATGTTCCTCCTGTATGAAGAGTTGCGTCTCTTGGATGTCTACAGTAAACGACAATTATTATTAATTGTATAGTTATTAAAATGATTATGTTTAAATGTATAATGTCTATATATTTTTAATATATGCTTGCATAAATATGTGTAATCTTCTTCCAATATGATTTGAAGAAGAATGAATAAAAATTCTTACAGAAGACTGATACTTATCTTATCAAAGAGGGACATTACACAATTCTACAAAAAACTACTGCAAATGAAGCTCTTGGGTGTTATCACCAACAAATGGCAAAGAAAGGAAATGGAGAAGAATTTGTAGAAATTGAGAACATGAAAGCAATGGTACAGTCCTACGATAATGTATTTGAAGAGAATTGTATCCTTCCGTTATGACTTCCTACCATTGCTTTCTTTTGCTTTTTTCCTAAATATAGGTTTGATGCTTTCAGGTGGATTATCATTGCATTCTAATTTGAATTTTAAATTTTCTTGGGGAGTGTGTGGCTAACCAGGGGATTTCACCATTCTAGGTTTTGAGTTTAATTATGCACTTGTGAAATTTGTATACTAAAGTTAATTTTATTTAGTTTTGGATTATTTTAGGGGAGTATAATTATATATCAATAAATGTTGTATTTTTCAAAAATTGGATTCATTTTATTTATTTATTATCTTGTTTTATTTATATAATATTTTATATATTTCATCATGTCTTATTTGTATCTATCTATATTTTTAGACATTTGCTATTTATTATGTCTATTATTGTCTACTATGTTCAAATATTCATGCTCCACATTAACATGGCTATTCTCTTATTTCAAGAAATCTAACAATGTGAGATTAAACTTGTATCACACAAATTCGACCTCTAAAAATTTAAATTTAAAATAAATGGACTTTCATTTATTAGAAAACCTTTCCTCCAAAAGAATTCATACACTCAATGTATTATCTCATAAAATAAAGATTATTGTAAACTTGTAGAATCTCTATGCAAGGATTTTGAAATATCAAGTTCCCCAATTCCACTCTATGTAACGACACATTTTAATCTATGTTTCATCTCCGTACATATCAAACTTACAAGAGATACACAACTTTAGGAAGCAAGAAAAAGGTAATGATAGTCAATGTCAACAAAGTCATATTATAAGCTTTAAGGAATATAATTGAAGTTTTAGTGTGGTTTCTTGAAGGAATATCAGTGATTATTTTAACTATCTCAATTAAAAACAAGAAAGGTTATTATGGAGGGACTCCACATGTAGTTGTAAGTTGAAATAAAATATTTGTACATTCCATGAACTTTGAGAACTTTTTAGTCAAAGTTTGGCACATTTTCCTCTTAAGTCTCTTAAGAAACCTTTCCAAAAGCATATAGTATGGAAAGATAGGGACACTTTAGGTACAAAATGAAGCCTTCTCTATAATTCTCCTGTCCACTCCTACATGTTGGCATAGTTGGTTTGGCCCCATGAGATGAAGAACAAAAGGTATGCCTCATGGCTACATTGAATGTCATTAATACATTTTACAAGAATGCATTCATTGTTAGCATGGTGAAATAGTGTTGATTATAAAAAATGAGAGGTTATTATGTAGGGACCCCACATCCACATGTAGGTCTTATTGATTGTTCATATGAGCACAACAACAGTTAGTAGAATATTACTATTCTGCTCTCCTGAAAGAGAAAGAATAACACATGGATATATAACTCCCAAGGTCTTTGTAATCGGTTCTCGACTGTGCTGATTTCACTCAATGGTTGATGTGAACTATAATGTTCAAGGGGCCTGCTGGTGTTGAGCTTCTGGATTGTTCTAAGATCAAACGTAAATTTAAACCTACTTTAACCAAGGTTTTTAAAGAAACATAAAAAGATAGATCAAAGCTTTGGAACTAAAAAGAATAATAATTCATCCAACTTAACCAGAATTCTTACCTTTCAAGGAAGTGCTAACTAAAACTGCAAAACAAAATTAACTTGTGATTAACACACAGTTTCATTCATTCACAGTGCTAACTTCAACAGCAGATTGCAAATCATTATTTAAAAAAAACATAAGATAAGACTTCATTCCTTGAAATCTTTTCAAATCAAATGATTAACTGAAGATGAACACCATTCTGAAACACAACATGAAGTAGATTTGAATCTGGTTACTTCTACTATTAGTGAAACAAATAATTAACATTTACAAAATATGGCACAATCACCAGTGTACAGAAAACCTATATCTTCAGACTGTTTCCATGTATACTAAGAAAATTTGAAAGATACATCCCTGCCTTCTGAATCTAACTCCTATTCTATTGCTACTGATTTCTAAAAAATCTCTCTCTATCTTTTCTAAAACTCCTACTTTTTGTGTCTGAAAAATTCCTCCCTTCAAAAGAGGCCAAAATTGCATATATACAGAACGTGCCAAAAGAATGTGTTGGCCCCTATTTTTAGGGTTTACAAAAATATCTCACTTCAGAAGGGTCGGCCCTCAGATATTTTTTATGAATTTAATGCCTGCATTCAATATGCATCCCCATGTCCATGTCAATGAAGGATCGCCCTTAGGAGAAGCCTTCAGATCTTCTACAACCACAACATTAAATTCTGGCCTCCATGTCCATCCTCAAACTTCCTTGAAGGGCCGCTTTGAATGATGTAAAGCATTATCATTAATGTCGATCCCCCTTTTCCAGTAGCAATCCCAGCTGTCACTGTGACTCACGGTTTCTTCTCCCTTTCTAGCTGCTTCTCGCTCTAGATCTTCCTGCAAGTTGACCATCTCTAGAGGCAGCATCAGACTCTTCGTTAGATCTCCACACCAATGTTCACCAAGCTGCTCCATCGGCTCATTCACATAACAGATCCACACTGGTCACATTCTGTTGATCTTCCTCACAGGGGTATTCAATCAGTCAAGTGGCCAATGGTTTTCCTTTAGCTCCCCTGATTGGGTGAACACATTCCACATAAGATTCCTGGGCAGTCAAAGGTTGTTCACACAGAATCGCATGTCAGTGAGACACTAATCGTGTCTCCTTGATGCGATTATACCTCGTAGCAGTTATTGGCAAGACATACGATGGTCGACAAGACTTCATAGCGAGTGGCCAGAGTCATATCGATATCCATAGTGTCGCAAGACAATCGCTATCGGCTAGACATTATAGCGAGTCCCCAAGGGTTACACCGCTACGTGGCTTCGTTAGTATAACATCTGCATTTAGCAAGACATCTTTTAGTTGGCAGGAGGTCATAACGTGCGCTAAGAGTCATATCGATATCCTCTTCCACTAGTAAGCTCATCGTTATCGGCAAGACACCACCGGGTCGGCGAGACTTCATGGCAGGCTCCATTAGTCATGCCGAAGGTTTTAAAACCATTGGCGAGACCTTTCACCGAAGGAAAAATCTTTCCTAAGCTCAAATTTCATTTCAGAAAGACTCTGCTTGGTTGGCGAGACTTTTCACCGAGCTCAAAACACTACGCTAATGGGAGAATCTGTCGGCATGACTTTTCTTCTTCAGCCAGACCTTTTGCCGAAGGCAATATCTCTCAGCGAGATCTCCCCGAGCTCAAACTTCTTTTGGCAAGAGCCTACTTGGTTAGTGAGACCTTTCGCTGAGCTCAAACTTTCCACCAAGACTCCCCCAGCTGGGACCACTATTCCATGTTGGTGAGACCCTATTGGGTTGGCAAGAGATTACATCGAAGCCACCTTGTTTCGGCGAAAGCTTATTTTAGTTTGGGGAGACTCCACTTAGTCACCGAGACATTATGGAAAACTCAAACCACTACACCGATGCCATTTCATCTTGGCATGAGTCCACCCTGTCGGTGAGACTTCACCCCGAAGCCACCTCTGTCTCCAAGACCTCACTTCTTTGGCCAGACCTTATGCTGAAGACATAAAATTTCACTGAGACCCTTTGTCAGTCAGTAGGATCTCTTGGTGAACACAAACCTTTCACCGAGACCCTTCGTCGGTCGGCAGGACCTCTCGGGGAACACAAACCTTTCGCTGAGACCCTTGTGTGCACTCGGTCGACGAGACCTCCCAAGTAGAGAGACATATAAAACCTCATGGAAACCAAAATGTCTGGGCAATCGGTGGATCCCAAATGAATATAGCATACTGCCAATTGGAAAGACACCTGAAAGGTCCCAACAACTTTCTTCTTGAGGAGTTTTATGCTAAATTGGATTGTGGCAGCTTTCCAACTGATTTCCTTGAGAGATATCTTCAGATGAATAATTGAATCCTGCAAAACAAATGCCTCCATTATTTCTCAAAAGAAAATGGTCATACATTATTTATGATCATTTCATTCAATTTTAGCAAGAAGAAAACCAACTCAAATCAAGGCAGAATCAAATCAGACAGAACAAAAGACAGAGTTAGGAGAAAAACAGAAGAACTCCTAAGACCAAAGGCAATGAAGACAAAAGAAAAGGGGGACCCATTTTGTTCTAGAATAAAATGGGGTGGTTATGCAAGGCATAACAAATGGCGACTCAGCTGGGAAAATGGTTTAACCATTTTCAAGAAACTAAAGGTTTCAGCTACCCAGAACTCCTGGTTTATGAACATCACAACTCCAGTTGGGTCAGTTTTAACAACCAAGGTTGAGCTAGAATCTCAAATGTAATTCAACACTGGCTACCCCTGAATCTAAGTGTGTGTTGAATGGTGCATCATCCTCTTATAAAGTTTTCCTCATCTTTTGAACAATAATGTGCAAGATTTGAACTACATGAGTTGATTCCCTTTAGCTGTTGTGCAATGATATCCTGGGCATTGCTCCGCTGCCAGTCAGGCGTCCATAGCCCCGACGAAGATACCTCTAGTTTCCTTGCAACATTTCTCTATTGCTAGCTAGGTGTCCATAGCCCTGATAGAGATACTGGAATTACCCATTCATATTGAGTCTTGCTTTCTTTTTGATAATTCTTCTCTTCTTTTTTTTCTTGTAGTTTTAGATATTTCATTCAATTTTTCTCAATATGTCAGATGTTTGACATCTGTTCTGGGTTGAAAACTACCATGGACCTCATAACATCATATGGGGGGGATCAAAATTTTCACTCAAATCTTACAACACTATCACCCTAGGACAAATATACCATTATAAAGGGAGATGATCTTGATGATTTGTTATAGAATTAGAGATAGTTAATGAAGATTGTTTACTTTGCACCTTGTTTTCAAGACTTTCCACAACTCTTATTAACAATGGGCATAAAACAACGAATTTAGGACAAAATCACCTAGTCAGAAAACCTAAAAAATATCTAAACCAGTTCTCTCCTAATAACCAAAGTATACTTCAGATAACAACCCATCATTTCAAGAAGGAGAGAACAGAGAAACCCCAAAGAACAAAACAAGACAAACACAAAAGAACAAAGGAAATGAAAGGACAAAAAGAAAGAACATACAAACAAACAACAAAACTATTTACAAATAGAAAAGCAAATTATTTACATAAAGAACAGAATTATTTACATACAAAGATTATTTACAGGCAGAAACACAGAAACTACTTACAACAAATTATTTACATAAATGCACATCCCAGCAAGAATACCAAACTTCATGATTCAAAATAATGTTTAAGAAAATGTCCATTAATAGGAAATGGAACAGGTTCTCCCATTAAAATGTTTAGTCGGAAGGCATTCTCTCCTAGGATCTTTGCAATTTGATAGGGACCTAACCAAAGCTTATCAAATTTCTGATGACTGCCCTTCATTTCACTAGCTTTATCCCATAGCAGCACAAGGTCTGATATTCTAAAAGCCTTGATTTTGGCTCTTTTGTCAAACCAACATTTGACAATAGCCTAGTGTCTAAAGAATTGCTGCAAGGCGTCATACCTCTACTCTTCTAATTTCAACAAGGCAGCTAATCTTACTTCTATCCTATCATCACTAGAATAGAATTTCTACATGAATTCAAGGATAGGTATTTGCAAATGAATAGGGAACACAGGCTCTTGTCCATACACTAGTTTAAATGGTGAAGTCTTTAAAGCAGCCTTGATCCTAGTTCTATCTTCCCATAACGCGAATCTCAACTGGGTATGCCAGCCCCTAGGATTATTTTCTAGCAATTTTTTAATTACCCCTAAGAGATTCTTATTGGTTGATTCTGCAACTCCATTTCCTTGTGGGTAATAGTTTGAAGAATATTTTAGGACAATTTTGTGATCATAAGCCCATGAAATGAACTCAGTAGAAGAAAATGAAGGGCCATTATCACATACCAATGCGAAGGGTACTCCAAACCTAGTTGTGATGCATTCAGTGAGGAACTTGATTACTACCTCTGTTGTGCTATTTTTTCAAGGTATAGCCTCTGTCCATCTCATGTAGTAATCAGTGGCAGTTAGAATAAACTTGTGTCCTGTAGAAGAATTTGGGTTAATCACCCCAATAAAGTCCAGTGCCCATTGGGAAAATGGTCTTACCTCATAAACAGGTTGTAATGGCATGGCTGAATGGGGCTCTTTTGATGCAGAAATATGACATATGTGACATGTTCTTACATGTTGATGGGCATGTTTGAACACACATGACCAGTAATAACCAGATCTAAGGATTTGATGTGCTAATGAGTCGGTAGACCCATGACCTGTGCCATGTTTCCCATGAAATTTAGTAATTACATGCTTAGCCTCTTACCGATCAAGGCATCGTAGGTACACCCCCTCAAAATTCTTCCTGTACAACAACCCTCTTTTGAGCATATAATGAGATATTTTCATTCTTAGCGCTCTCCTCTGAGTTGTATTCATTCCCTCTAGGCACCGATTATTAAGCATGAAATAGATGATATTAGCATACCAAGGGTCATTGGAAAAGGACCAAGTTGTGTATTGCTAGCAAATAACGTTTCCACCAACATTTGCCATGGACTTAGACAGGCCTGTACCTCAAAAAAATTTCATGGGGTGTATCTCTAGATCGAACTCTTGAAAATGGCCATCCATTTCCCTCTTCGTTCTCCCAGCTTGCTCTGCATAAGTAGAGACTTCACAGCAACATCAAGAACTACAACAATAATTTGACTTCAGAGGATGTAATGTCTGAACTTCTTGACAACTCTGACCAACGCAAAAGCTTATTTTTCAAGAGGTGGATATTTAACTTCAACATTCTTGAATGGAGAACTCATGAAGGCGATTGGCCTCTCCTCTCCCTCTTCTCTTCGTTGAGTTAGGAGGGCTGCACAGGAATGTTCAGAAGCAAAAGAATAAATATAGAATGACCTCAAGTAATCAGGGCTGGTGAGGACTGGCACTTCCAAAATGAATTTTTTGACTTGAGAAAACACGGCCTCGCCTCATCACCCCACTCTATTTTGGCATCTTTCTTCATCATTGCATTTAATGGTTTTACAATTTCTGCAAAACCCATGAAACTTTCTTACAAAGTCGATCTTTATAAAGAAAGATCTCATCTTATTCTTGCTTCCTGGCCTGGTTATCTTCAGAATGGACTCAACTCCATTTGGATCAATTGATATTCCTCTTTCAGAGATTATGTGTCCCAGAATTTTCCCTTCAGAAACCCCAAACACACACTTTTTAGGATTCAGGGAGACGCCATACTAGATACATCTTTCAAGAACTTTAGCTAAGTCTGCAGTGTGGTTCAGTCTATCTTTAGAGAATAATTTTAGGTCATCCATGTAAACGATGATGCATTTTCCAATCAGATCTTTGAATGCTACGTCCATGGCACACTGAAAGGTTGCTCTAGTGTTTATCAAACCAAATAGCATCCTTTTGTAAGCAAATGTTCCCCATTTAGTAGTAAAGGTTGTCTTCATTCTATCTTCACAGTTAACCATCACCTAGTTGTATCTAGAATAACCATCCAGGAATGATATCATCTGCGAGCCATTGACAGTCTACAAGACTTCGTCCAGTGAAGGGAGTGGGTAGTTGTCCTTTTCTGAAGCTCTGTTCAGATTCCTAAAATCTACACATAGCTTAATCTCTCCATTTTTCTTACGAACTGGAACTAAGTTAGCCACCCATGTTGAATGTTGTATAGGGAAGATTATTCTTGCAGAAAGTAATTTCTGAACTTCCTTGAAGATCAGTGGATCAATCAAGGCGTTGACAAGACACTATTTCTGTCGAAATGGTTTAGCTTCCGGCCTCAAAGGAATAGTATGAGTCATAACAAAGGCATCAAATGTCTTCAGATCCTCATACCCCTAGGCGATTGCAACAATGTCTTTCTTCAGTGCCCTCAGTATATCTTTTCTGATTGCTTTAGGGTAAGCTTTTCCTATGTAAACATTTCTTTCCGGGCCAAAATCAACTAGGTTAACAGTTTGATATTCACCTCCTTTATCTTCAGTTGATATCTTTTCCCGAGCCCTTGGGTCTAAATCAAAAATTATTTCTAAGGCCACCATTTCCTTTGGAATGCTATTACCTTTTAAATTGAGTACCCTCTCTGTATCACAATCTTCAGGGTTCTAATCTCCTTGATCCTTGTTGGACTCATCAATGATCTACCCTTCAAAAACATCTGAACTTGCTAGAAAAGAAAGGATATGTTGATCATCATCAAAAACCTGAAAGTTCTTGATGGTGGATATCAACTCTACTGAGAATCTCTTAGGCTTGGAGCCTTGCATGGGTTCCAAGATACTTGCAGCAACAACTAATGAATCAATGATCTGATTCTCCTCTCTAGGGATTAAACTAATCCCAAAAGCATCAAAGTCTTCAATCCGGTTCCATACCCGATTTCTATAAGCTGACAGCCTTCTATTGTGACATGTGTATTGGCTGGCACTTGCTTGATAACTACTTCTAAATCCCCTTTAACCATTAATGCAGTAACTTTCTTCTTATGTGCAAACATCAACCCTTGAGCTAGAACTTCATATTCTGCCACGTTGTTAGTGCATCCAAACTACAACTTGTAAGAAGCAAAAAAAGTTTTCCCTTTCGGGCTGGTTAATTCAATCCCAACACCACAGCCTATTTTGGACTTGGATCCATCAAACGTTAGGGTCCACAGCTGATCATGAGCTGGGGCTGATCCTTTGGAGGTTATTATGGGTGTTTGTATAAAATGAGCCATAGGTGGGGGTTCTTGATCCTTTGCATCAAATATTGGCAAGAGGTGTTCAATAGGTTCCCCAGGTGCCATTTCCAATTCCTGGTTGGATATATTATGTAATCCATGGCTATCCTTATGACAGTCACTTGTATCTTTGATTAATCCCTTGGGTTTTGGTATACTTGTGAGTGCAGGGGTATCGAGCAAACCTTGGGGTTGTTCCTCATAAATATGTTGGTTCGGAAATGTGACTGAGGTAAGTTCAATTTGAGAAGGCACTTCCTTTGAAGGTATCTTATCCCTGGTTAACATTATTGCTTCTTTGGTTTCAAATGAGAAGTGATCTGCAACGGTCTCAAGGTGACTTAGGCTAGTTTCCTAAGATTGGGGGACATGATTTAAAATGTTGATGCAAGGTTGGTAGGTCAATTCAGAATGATTTTGGTAATGTACCCTACACCAATTAGGAAGTAAAAGACTTTGCAAGTCGATATCTTCCCCCAAGACCAGCTGATCCTTTTGCAGCTTCCTGATCAATGCCTATTGATTTTCATTAATCATGGGGTTAGGGGAATTTTGTATTAATAATTCTTTAGGATCAAGAACTGAAAAGGTCACAATTTCCTCTCCTTTATAAACCCCTATCTTGATTTCAAAATAGGATACCTCATTGGGACAATCATATTCAGTGATGATATGCTTGAGGCATGGTTCACTTTCAATCTTGATCTGGGTAGGCACTCCCCTCCATGGTAGCCACATATGTGAAAAGTCAAGGGAGAGATATCCCCCTATACTTTTCATCAGATCTCTGATCAACAGCATACCATAAGTCTCGGGAATATCTGCTACTTGAATATCTATGTTGGTTAACATCCTAGGCTCAGACCCTACTTGCACGTGTATATTTCCCAATTCTCCAACTACATTAACCTCTATTTTATCAAGTTGGATGACCTTCTTGTTTGTTTGGATAGGGTTCAATCCCAATTTCTTGCATACAAAAAATGGCATAACATTGCCAGAAGCCCCTGAATCTAGCAGGCAATTATGTAGATTCTTCCCATAGATTCTTAAACTCAAAAGAAATGGTGGGGTACCTACCTTTCTTCTGAACAAAGATACGTTCATGTTTGTAGTAGGTGCCACCTTGTTTTTCCCTTTTGATTTATCAGCTTGTTCCAAAGCTTTTAGCACTATCTCTCGTTGAGCAGGGCACCACTTTAGGATGTCAAAGTATGATAAAGAGGTTTTCTATCTCTACAGCTCAGAAACAATATCAAACTCTATGTTATAACTTGCATTACTTTTCACAACCCCAGGTGAATTACCTTTGTTATGGAAGTCAGGTGGGCCTTTTGGTGGAGGAGGGTTGTTATCAGCACTTTGATTCATAGGCACCATGTGATTAGGTGGTGTTGATGTAGTGAACAGACCCTTATTATGATTTGTTAGAAAGTGTCCTCCCTTTGTCTGAAAGGCTTGGGCATCATATGAATCTTCCTTTGGTTCATTCTCATCTTTCCTTGGGAATGAAGGTTCCTCCTCAAAGAGGTCATAAGTCATTGTTGTATCTATTGAGCCACCTTCTTTGTTTGAATTCCCTTGGAAGGTTTGGGCATCTTCCTGTGCCATCTTGACAAATTTCTCCATTTCAGGGCAGTTTACCTTAGAATGGGTTGCAGTATGATGCAACCTGCACTAATTAGACATAAAATTAAGGTCAGCCACATTTGCAGTATTTGATCTTTCCTCATTAGCTTGACAATTGTGAGGAACTCCACCATTATTTGGCCCTGTATTCCATTGTCGATTGTTGCTTGGCCTTTGGTTATATCCTCTATTTTGATTTTGATAACCCTGGTTAGGGGAGTTTTGGCCTTGATAACCCCTCTGGCTATGAATATTGTTATTCTGATTACCCTGATTGTTATTGCTCTGATTAGGATAATTACCTTGATTTTGAGAGGGGTTCAATCTAAGCTAAGCCATGTCATTTGTGACTTGAGAGAGAGTTTTCTTTAAGGTCTCCACTTCATTTGTGAGTTGAACTGTCTTTTCACTCTCAACATTCTTAGCAACAAGTGGTGAACAACATGTTTTGGTGTTCTAGCTTGGTTATGATGACCATGTGAACTATGATGAGCCTGTGATTGTTGAAAGAAGTCAGGAGCTCCATTAGCAAATAAGGGAATAGGAGGTTGAGTCTGCAACTTAGAGATAGGCCCATAATGGGAAGGAGACATCCCTGGGACAATATTGAATAAAGGGGTTGGACTGGACATCTGATACCCCATTGAAGGAAAACCTCCTCCCAACTTCCTTGTTGAGAACTAATTTGTTGTTGTAGCTTAATGGCTAGATGATAGACTTTAGATAGGGAATCAATATCTACCGGTTGATATGTCCTTTGTAGGAATAAGCCAATCAGAGGGTCTATAACTCTAAAGTATGCTTGAATGGCACTATTCTCAGCAACTAGATAGGGGTCCTGCAGTCTCCTATACATTCGTTGAAACTTGGTATTAAACAAGGGAAAAGGTTCACCTAGCTCCTTCCTAATGGTAGAAAATTGGTGGAACAAAATGGTTGGATCCATGTAAATCCTAAACTAATTGATGAAAGCATTCTCTAGGTCTTTCCAGCTTAAAATAGAATGCTGAGGAAGATTTAGGTACCAATTGTACGCCATATCCCCTAAGGAATAAGGGAAAAACCTACAAAATACATCATGGTGAGCTATCTGAGCTCTGGTACAAGTGTCCTTAAAAGCTTGTATGTGCTCTTCAGCACTCCTTGATTCACCATGAATGTATTTGGGACAAAAAAATTTAGGATTCTTAGGCATATTAGGAAATCCTCCAAGAATAGTCCCCAATGGAGAGGGATTATTTTGAAAAAATGCCATTGGTAGCGGTGGTGGTTGAGCCAGCACTTGGATGGGTTGAACCAGCTGTGATGGCAATTGAGATGAATTTGGTGGTGGATTGATAGGAATCCAATGGGGTATTGGTGAAAATATCGGTGGAGTAAGCAAAGCTGACAAGGGTGGTATGATGGTTGCCCTAGTCTTGTGACTCTTGTGTCTTATTGGGGTCTTGAGTTCTATCAAAGCTTGTGGATTTTCAGTTGATCAAAGAACTCTATAGGACCTTTCTGGTGAGAAAAACCTAGTATTATCCAATTTTCTCCTCTAGGCCCTCCTTCTAGCACCAATTCTTTGTTGATGGTTCAAATGAGCACAACAACAGTTAGCAGAATATTACTATTCCGCTCTCCTAAAAGAGAAAGAATAACACATGGATATCTAACTCCCAAGGTCTTTGTAATCGGTTCTCGACTGTGCTAATTTCACTCAATGGTTGATGTGAACTATAATGTTCAAGGGGCCTACTGGTGTTGAGCTTCTGGATTGTTCTAAGATCAAACATAAATTTAAACCTAATTTAACTAGGGTTTTTAAAGAAAGACAAAAAGATAGATCAAAGCTTTAGAACTGAAGAGAATAATAATTCATCTAACTTAACCAGACTTGTTACATTTCAAGGAAGTACTAACTAAAACTGTAGAACAAAATTAACTTGTGATTAACACATAGTTTCATTCATTCATAGTGCTAACTTCAATAGCAGATTGCAAATCATTATTTAAACAAAACATAAAATAAGACTTCATTCCTTGAAAGCTTTTCAAATCAAATGATTAACTGAAGATGAACACCATTCTAGAACACAACATGAAGTAGATTTGAATCTAGTTGCTTCTACTATTAGTGAAATAGATAAGAAACATTTACAAAATCTGGCACAATCACTAGTGTACAAAAAACCTATATCTTTAGACTGTTTCCATCTATACTAAGAAAACTTGAAAGATACATCCCTACCTTCTGAATCTAACTCCTATTCTATTGCTACTGATTTCTGAAAAATATCTCTCTATCTTTTCTAAAACTCCTACTTTTTTTGTCTGAAAATTTCCTCCCTTCAAAAGAGGCCAAAATGCCATATATACAGAACATGCCAAAAGAATGTGTTGGCCCCTATTTTTAGGGTTTACAAAAATATCTCACTTCAGAAGGGTCGACCCTTAGATCTTTTTTATGAAGTTAATGCCCACATTCAATATGTATCCCCGTGTAGATGTCGGTGAAGGATTTCCCTCAGGAGAAGCCTTCAGATCTTTTACAACCACAACATTAACTTTTGGCCTCTGTGTCCATCCTCGAACTTCCTTGAAGGGCCGCTTTGAATGCTCTAAAGCATTATCATTAATGTTGATCCCCCTTCTCCAGTAGCAATCTCAGCTATCACTGTGACTCAGGGTTTCTTCTCCCTTTCTGGCTGCTTCTCACTCCAGATCTTCCTACAAGTTGACCATCTCTGGAGGTACCATCAGAATCTTCATTAGATCTCCACACTAGTGTTCACCAAGCTCCTCCATTGGTTCATTCACAGAACAGATCCACACTGGTCGTATTCTATTGATCTTCCTCACAGGGGTAGTCAATCAGTCAAGTGGCCAATGGTTTGCCTTTAGCTCCCCCTGATTGGGTGAACACATTCTACGTAAGATTGCTGGGAAGTCAAAGGTTGTTCACATAGAATCGCATGTCAGTGAGACACTAATCGTGTCTCCCCGATGCAATTATACCTCATAGCAGTTATCAACAAGACATACGACAGTCGACAAGACTTCATAGTGAGCGGCCAGAGTCATATCGATATCCATAGTGGTTGTCGAGACAATCGGTATCGGCCAGACATTATAGCGAGTTCCCAAGGATTACACCGCTGTATGGCTCCATTAGAACAACATCCACATTCGACAAGACATCTTTTAGTCGGCAGGAGGTCATAGCAGGCGCTAAGAGTCATACCGATATCCTCTTCCACCAGCAAGCTCATCGCTATCAGCAAGACACCACTGGGTTGGCGAGACTTCATGGCGGGCTCCATTAGTCACGTCAAAGGTTTTAAAACCATCGGCGAGACCATCGCTTGTTGGTAGAACATCATGTTAAGCTCCTCCATTCTCCTCGAGCTCATTTTGTTTTGGCGAGACCCTTCCTCTTCGGCGAGACCTTTCACCGACGGAAAAATATTTCCCGAGCTCAAATTTCATTTTGGCAATACTCTGCTTGGTCGGTGAGACCTTTCGCCAAGCTCAAAACACTACACCGATGGGAGAATCCCTTGGCATGACTTTTCTTCTTCGGCCAGACCTTTCGCCGAAGGCAATATCTCTCGACGAGATCTCCCCGAGCTTGAACTTCTTTTGGCAAGAGCCTGCTTGGTCGGCGAGACCTTTCGCCAAGCTCAAACTTTCCACCGAGACTCCCCCAGCTAGGACCACTATTCCATGTTGGTGAGACCCTACTAGGTCAGCAAGAGATTACATCGAAGCCACCTTGTTTCAGCGAAAGCTGATTTCAGTTCGGGGAGACTCCACTTGGTCGCTGAGACATTATAGCGAACTCAAACCAGTACGCTGACGCTATTTCATCTCGACAAGAGTCCACCCTATTGGTGATACTTCACCCCGAAGCTACCTTTGTCATTGAGACCTCACTTTTTTGGCCATACCTTATGTCGAAGGCATAAACTTTCGCTAAGACCCTTTGTTGGTCAGTAGGACCTCTTGACGAACACAAACCTTTTGCCAAGACCCTTGTGTGCACTTGGTCGGTGAGACCTCCCAAGCGGAGAGACATATAAAACCTCATGGCAACTGAAATGTCTGGGTGATCGGTGGATCCCAAATGAATATAGCATACTGCCAGTTGGCAAGACACCTGAAAGGTCCCAGCGACTTTCTTCTTGAGGAGTTTTATGCTAAATTGGATTGAGGCAGCTTTCCAACTGACTTCCTTAAGAGATATCTTTAGATGAATAATTGAATCCTACAAAACAAATGCCTCCATTAGTTCTCAAAAGCAAATGTTCATACATTATTTATGATCATTTCATTCAATTTTAGCAAGAAGAAAACCAACTCAAACTGAGGCAGAATCAAATCAGACAGAACAAAAGACAGAGTTAGGAGAAAAACAAAAGAACTCCTAAGACCAAAGGCAATGAAGACAAAAGAAAAGGGGGACCCATTTTGTTCTAGAATAAAATGGGGTGGTTATGCAAGGCATAATAGGTCTACAAGGAATATTTGTAGGTGCCACAAATTTTGAGAACTACTCCATTTGGTATATTTTTCTCTTAGGGCTCTTAAGAGATTACACTAGAATAACGTAGTATGCAAGGATTTGGAGAATCAATGAAAAATTAGATTCCTATGATAATATTCACCCACCCATCCCAATGCATTGGTGCAATTAGTTTGGACCATAATGTACAAAACAAAAAATATTCTTGTTTCCACATTTAAATTATTATCAACTAATTTTTTTTGCAACAATCAATTCATTGTTGGCATGGTCAAATAGTGTCTAATTGACTAGGACTAATAGAGATCATTGTGGAGGGACCTCATATCCACTTGTAGGTCCAAATAGAACATTTTTAGGTGTTACAAATTTTGAAAATACTATGTCATTGTTTGGCAGATTTTTTCTCATAGGGCTCTTAAGAGATTGTGTTGAAATAACATAGTTTTCAAGGACTGGGAGACTTAGGGATCAAATAGATTCCTTTGGTAACATTTTCATACCCACCATGGTGTGTTAGCATAAGTTTTTTGGCCCCACAACTCATTAAACACAAAATATTACTATTTCCATGTTTGCATTGCTTTCAACTAACACTTTTTGTAAGAGTGTATTCGTTCTTGGCATGGTAAAATGGTGTCTAGTTGAATAGAATCAAGAGAGAATATTTTGGAGACACCCCATATCTACCTATAGGTCTAGATGGAGAATTCATAGGTGTCATGAATTCCAAGAACTAATTCATCACAGTTTCCTAGTGTTTTTCTCTCAAGATTCTTAAGAAACTTCACCAAAATAACATAGTCAACAAGGATTGGGAGACTTGGGGAATGAATAGAGGCCTCTGGTAGAATTCATTCACTTACCATGGTATGTTGGTGTGTTTTTTTTGGTCCCATAATTCACATAATTTGAAATATGTTTGATTCCATGTTTATATAATTCTCTTAACTAATGCTTTTTGCAGGAATACGTTTGTTCTTAGCATGGTCAAACAATGTCTAGTTAAACATAGATGAGAGAGGTTATTATGGATGGAACCCATATCTAACTATATGTCCAAACAACACATTCGTAGGCATCACAAATTTTGATAACTATTTTTTATAGTTTGGTAGTGTTTTCTCTTAAGGCTCCTAAGAGACTGCATCAAAATAATGTAGCCTATAAGGATCGAGAGACCTAGGGAACAAATAGATAGCCTCTAATACAATTCAAGTTGTTCTTGGGTCTATTCTAAGGAATAAATATTTTGGTGAGCCTAATGTGGATTTTAGAATATTAATGAAAGAAAACATATCACATCCTTTAGATATGGGTACAAAGGTAAATAATTAACTAAATGATAGTAAGATGGAAATTCAAGGGGGATAATTAAAAGAGGCAACTAGAGAGTAAATGGTAATATGTAATCCATGTGTAATGAAGCATATGTAGGAATTAACCATTAAATTATATTGACACAAGTTTGTTGGGGATAGGGATAGGGTATGGACATCCATCAAAACATAAAGGATAGAGAGAAATTTTGGGAACAAAAAGGAATGCTATGCTCATCAAGATATTATAATGGTCGATGATAAGATTTTAGGATGGAAAAACTTTAGGGTACTAGATATATTCCCCTCTATATTCTTGAAAAATTCCCATATTATCTTTTCTTACCCTTTCTAATACATGTTTTTATTAAATGCCTAATTACTGTCATGATTTTTTTTGAAGGATCCAATTGCTACTATAAAATAGTCTAAAAAATATTATCTCTTCCACAATAGAGTCTATGGTTCCATAGTGGAAGAGATAATGAAAGGTATCTGGGGTGCATCTTAGCTAGCAAGGAGCAACAACCATCACAAGTTGTAGTGATAGTTAGTGAAGGAGTGGATAGTAATGTGCTTCCTAGACTTCTCTACATTGCAAGTCATTCCTAGATGTTGCCTTCTAGTTGAAAGTTTGGTTCTAGGATGACTTTGAGAATTTTTTGTTAGTATGCCTATGGGATGAAGATCTAATATATGCCACTTTTTTTGAAAATCTATCTAATAATTCTCTAAGCTAGTATGGGTTCGTAGGTTGTACATTTGACTTATGAGAATTAGAGAAATGCAACTTATCATGTTATTTGTAAGTATAGAAGTGGTTGCACCCATAATCCTATTGTTATGTGCAACAAAAGAATATTGTTTGGTGTTTTCATGGACTTCAATAAAAATATGGACTCGACTATGTTGTATCTAGGCATTATTCACATGTGGAAATCAAAGTGGGGACTTTGATATAAAAAGGTATAATCTACATTTATCTATTAAGAAAATAAAATATTAAACATAATTCTTTTATTATGTTTCACTAGGTCAAATGTGACACCTACTATTTCCTTTTAGTTTCTTGGTAAAGGAAGAAGAGAATAAACGTGTAATAGAAATGAGTCTCCTTAATAAAGAAAGGAATTATTTGCAAAGAATTTATTTTCTAAGCACAATGTGATTCTTAGTGAATTTTATTTAGAAAATATTGGTGAGATGGGGAGAATACAATTAGAACTAGAGGTCCAAGAGATTTTCTTAGAAAACATAAAGGATTCATTTTTGAACAATAAATCATTGCTAAGAACAACATATTCTATGAGGGACATGTCACATTTTTAAGAATGATATTAAACATAATGTTGTTTTTGTTTCAAGAAGTCACTTTTCTCTTATTAAGTGAAGGTGCATATTTCATGTTGTCTCTTTCAACTATATTTTAGGTAATACCCATATCATATGATGGTATAACACACATTTAAAGATAGAATATACTCTATAAATATGTATATAGTATAATTGTATTGTTAAATTAGATCAAGTATGTTCTATAGTGTCGTAAATTATCATCCTTGATAATTTCACACTAGGTTTGACATCCTCTTAAGTGTATGTATCTAATTGTGTTTGTGATACACCCATTTTGTTATTTTTTTGATAAAATTAAGTAAATACTTAAGTTTTGGACTTTCAAAGAGCAAAAATTGCCTGGACCCAAGTAGCTAGCATCCATGTCCTATCTATTTATGCCCAAAAATTCAAATTTGATTATTAGCCTCAATATGTTTAACATTTTTCCAATAGTGGCCTAGCGTGATGGTTAAGTTGTGTTTTTATTCTTGCCATCAAGGTTCAAACCCCATTGGGTTTTAATTTTTGAGAATTTATATTGGGGATGAGGTCCCCAATTTGTGACCTCACCAGTTCATAGCTTCGGGTCAAAAGCATTTACCCCTCTTAATAAAAAAATATGTTTAATATTTTAAATTTATTTGTGAGCCTATCAAAATGGTTAATTTGAAATATGTTTAGATTTGAATATATATATAATTTGTTCCTCCTTTGTAAACCCTAATCAATTTTAATGAATCTTAATCTCTCTCTAGCAACTCTAAAGAAATTAGTGCAACATCAAAAGAAAGTAAAGAACAAGATAACCAACATAATTACAAGAAATTATAGCTTTAACCTAAAAAAAAAATCATATTCATTTATTGTAAGATGTGTCTTATTTATTAACATTATCATATGCACTAACACTTGCAAGATCATAAGGATACTTCTTCATCCTCCTTATATGAGATTGGTATAACTACATCAGTTCAACAAGAGATTCACATTTGAGTGGTAAGACATCCCTTCTATGTTTTCATTATTATTTGTCATTTATATTATCTTTACTCCCCCAAGAGAATGCACTCTCTATCATATTTCATCATATAGCCATTATGGAGGTTGGAGCACCAACAACCTTTCTCCCTTTGTTTATTTTTTAAGCTTATAGGTATCCTATTGATTGAAGTGGATTTAACATCTCAAGGACCCTAAACCCTAATGCACATTAACAAAGTAGGGCATATTAATTACCTGAGCTTTATTGGAATTCAAATCTTGATTCTTTTTGTCAAATATATTCAAACACTAGTACACCTATGCATGCCCTAAAACCTTATATTTTCAACTCTTCTAGAATAGAATTCCTAGTGCCCTTGTCCTACCAATTCTTCTCTAGATTTCAATGTTAGGTTCCTCTTTATATCTCCTCTCTAGATCCACTTGTTATTTCTTTCATTTTGTTTTGTACTTAGTCCATTTGATCCTAATTCACTTAGTTCAATACAACTCATCATATCAATCACAACACACAAAAAAATAAAATGGGACCAAAACCCTAACTAGCCTATTTCGATCTCCTTTGAGGATAACAAACAAATAGTACCTCTTGGTTAATTTTGGCTCCCTAATATTTATGATGAAAGATAATCAATCTAGTTTAAGTCGTTTAGGTTATATCTCAAGGATCTCAAGGATCCTAAAGAATTATTGTCAACAAAGTAGGGTACACTAATTACTTGAGCTTTATTGGACTTAAGATCTTGATTCTTGTTGTCAAAGATATTCAAACACTAGTACACCTATGCATTCCCTAAAACCCATGATTTTGAACACTTCTAGACTAGGATGCCCAGTTCCCTTGTCCTACCAATTCTGCTCTAGATTTCAATGTTAGGTTCCTCTCTATATCTCCTCTCTAGATCCACTTGTTGTTTCTTTCATTTTGTTTTGTACTTAGTCCATTTGACCCTAATTTACTTAGTTCAATACAACTCATCATATCAATCACAACACACAAACAAAAAGAAAATGGGACCAAAACCCTAACTAGCCTATTTGGATCTCCTTTGAGGATAACAAACAAACAATACCTCTTGGTTAATTTTGGATCCCTAATATTTATGATGAAAGATAATTGATCTAGTTTAAGTCATTTAGGTTATATCTCCTTTCACTATATTACATTTTGGTGAGCCTAACTTAGCTTACATTTGCATATCATTTTTATTTTAATCACATATATTATCAAATCTGATTTACTTGATTAAAGTATTTTATTGTTTGAATATCTTATTTACTATTACAAGCATTGCATTTTAGTAAAGCATTGTAAGTCTTGTTCTCTCACATTATTACAAAAACATAAAACCTAAAAAACTTTCTATTCTTCTAACATTACATTAGCATATCCATCTTATCATCACCTTCTTCTAAAAAAATGTTCTCTTCTTTTCTTCCATCATTGATAGATGTCTTGTTTTTAACCTTTGGTATAACTTATTCATATGATGATGAAGCTAACATGTGTCCCTCTCCTAATATATGTCCTACTCAGGAGGGTACAAGAGGATACAATAATACCTCTCTTAACATCACTTTACCCCCTTGTCATTCAATTAATTTTACTCTTGGAAACATGGTATGCATAGGTGAAGAGTTCAAATTCACATTGAATCCCCCAAGGATAGATGTTAATCATAATATGATCAATACAAGTTATGCGTATGATTCCAATAAAGAACCTATAAAACCTATAACACCATCATTCCACAATAATGTGTCTTCTTCTTCTAACACATATCTCAATGATGATGGGGGATCTTTAGCTTTTACCCCTCATGGACGAGTTGAATATAATATTGACCCTCTCCATCCTAACATCTCATCACTCAACAAGGATCTACATTCTTATAAAATAATTGATTCTTCTCATGTCAATTTTACTGCTTCTTCAAAATGTGATCATACTTCTCACTTAGACAAGATTATATTTATGTGGCCTCTCCTCATCTATTTGATTTGGAGACCATTATGGTCTTGGTTTCAATATTATTACTAAATTTAGATACAATAATAATGATTTAACAAGGAGTTAAAGTTCCTATGAAACCTACACTGCACTTTTCTAAAGAGGGTTTAGGTTACCTGCCTTCTCCTTTGTCTACATCCACTCCATTATTTTATGTACCTAAATCTTCATGTTGTAAGTAGTCAAACCTTTTTTCACAAGAGAAAGGATTGCTTCCTACTCCTCATCTTCTATCTTAAAAAGATCATATTTTATCGAGGAATCTCAAATCTCACTTGATTACTCTTCCTCCTTCAACATGTAAGAAATTTCATAAACACAGTAAAAAAATCCTTCTTCTTGTGCATATCATCAAGTGCTTGGTCATTCCAATAGTGAATATCATGCCTTGGACAATAAAATACAAAAACTTCTTAACTCTAATGCTAACACTCTTCCATTTGTTGATGTACCTATTGGCTTGTCATGTGGCATTGGGTCTTACACTTATCCCATTCCTTCTAAATGATAAACTTTCTTTTAATGTGTTGCTCCTCACCGTGTTGCATTTGTAGCTCCATGTGTTTGCTTATTGACATTCATTTTGGTACAATATGAAACCATATTTTTCTTATGATAGAAATAAAATGGTCTCTAGCATGGTTATCCTCACATATATACTTGAGACCAAGGATAATTGGTTTTGGAAATGTGAATCCTTCTTGAGGATCCCCTCTTTTTCCTTCACCCCTTCTTTTCCTTAAAATTTCAACATACTAAATATGCTATTATTTTAAGGGGGGCATATCACTTATCCATTTGAGCATCCACACATGCATCCTTATCCATTCATGCTTATTGAGTTGTGGCTTATTGATATTCCTCGTTTGTGGTGGTGTTTTTTATTACACCCCTAGAGGCATGGTTATCAAATCATCCCTTGTGGTGTTCATTTATATGCTCCTTGAGGCGTGATTATTAATTCATCCCCTAAGGCATTGTTCATTTGTGTTATCCTCGAGGCATGCTTATTAATTCATCCACTGAGATGTTCATTTGTGTGCTCCTTAAGGCATGACTATTAGTTTGTCCCTCGAGATATTGTTCATTTGTGGGCTCTTTGATGTGTGATTATCAATTTTTACCTTCCAACATTGTTCATTTGTGCATTCTATGAGGCATAATTTTTTATATTCGCCTATTGCATTCATTTATATGCTCCTTGAGGCATTATCAATACATGATTACCTAGAATAACACAACTTGCTAGCCTGTTAATCCATGTACTCTATAAGCCACCTAACATAACACATCTTGATATCCTATGTGTTTTATAGGGTTCGATTTGTCACATCCATGGTCACTTAGCATAACACAACTTACTAGGCTATGATCCATGCTAGATTTTTTGTGTATAACCCCTAGTGATAGAGCAAGATAGTGCCCGAGTCATGTACCCTTCTTCATCCATGGTCGCCTAGAATAGCAAAACTTTCCAGCCTATAATCTATGGGGGCTTTATAATGTGCATGACCCCTTGTGACAAAGTAAGCTAGTTCTAGAGTCATGTACCCTTCTTCGTTTGTATTGATTTATTCCTTTCTATTTATATGTATTCTTCATTTGAAGCAATTGATTGACTTGTTACATGATTATTTTCTCTTTAGAATTCCTCTATGTGTTTTTTGTATTGGGGTATGATGCTTGGTATTGAGACAACATTTCATGTTGAGGTCTCCTTGCCTTGTAGAATAATTATTTTTTCTTGAGACTTATGTATTGACATTATTGTTGTATTCTTTTTTCTCTTTATGTATGCTTTATATATGTTTTATGATTTTATGTATACTTCATGTATGCTTTGGGTATGATTCATGTATTCTTTGTGTATGATTTATGTGCACTTTATTATTTTCTCATTGTATACGTCATATATGTTTGAATTTTGCCCCATCTTTTGTGTGATATATTTATGTCTGTGACCTTTTTATCTTGACATTGTGGTTTGATAGGATCCTATATGTTAGGGCTATCACATCTCCTAGCTTGGATTCATCCTACCTCTATAAAATTTTGATAAAGAGATCTATCTTTTCCATAATTTAGTGTGAGTATAAATGCAATTTCATCCCCTCACAAAAGTGGGGGCTAAATCTAGTGTCATAAATGGTCACCCCTTATAGTTTTACACTAGGTTTGGTACCCTCTTTAGTGAAAGTGTCTAATTGTGTTTGTGATGTAATTATTTTTCTACCATTTTAGGAAACTTAAGTACATCCTTAATTTTCATACTTTTGAAGAGTGAATTTTTTCTAGACCTAGGAGCCCGAAACCCCTATTCTATTTATTCATGCCTAAGAATTCAAATTTGATTGTCGGTCTCAATATGTTTAATAATTAAAATTCATTTGTAGGCCTACCAAAATATATAATTTGAAATATATTTAGATTCATATCTATAAGTTCTTCCCTCCTTTTTAACCCCTAATCAATTCTAATCAATCTTAATATCTCTCTAGCAACTCTAAAGTAATTAATGCAACATTAAAAGCAAGAAAAGAATAAGACACACAACATAATTACAGTAAATTATAGTCTACAACCTAAATAAAAATTCATGCCAAGTATTATAAGATGCTTATTATTTATTATCATTATCATATGGACTAATAGTTGTAGGATATTAAGGATACTCCTTCATCCTCCTTGTATGAGATTGATATAGCTACATAAATCCAATAAGGGCTTGAAATATGAGTGGTAAGACACCCATTTTATGTTTTCATTATCATTTTCTATTTATCTTTCTTCTAGTCCCTTGAGAGCACACACTCTTTATCATCTATCACCATAGCTATTGTGGAGGTGGGAACATTAACATAGGGTTTGACCAAGGTAAGACCCTATATGGAACAACATTTCTCCCTCTAACTATTTTGTAGGTTTATAGGTTTTCTTAAAATTGAAGTGGATATAGCATCTCAAGGATACTAAACCTTAATGCATGTTTTAAGGACTCATCATCAAAAAATTAGGGCACATTGATTCTTCGAGCTCTATCAGGCTTTGAATTTTTATTTTTTTTGTTAGAGAGCTTTAGACATTGGTACACCTATGTAGGTCCTAATGTTGCACATACAGTTGCTATTGCACCAAACATCAACTTTTTAATACCTAATAGAACTACCAGAGTTAATGAATCCATGGGAGGTAGTTAATCCATATCACAAACCCAAGTATTGTGCTGCACAAAAAAAGGAAACCAAGGGAACACACCTTACAATAATCCCCCCCAGCATAAGAGAAGGGTTTGAACTTGTGACCCATGTGCTGATACCAATTTTTGCATAGACGGTTGTCGTTGCACCAAAATATCAACTTGCTAATGCCTAATACAACTGCTAAAGTTAATCAATCTAAGGAAGGTGATTAAGCCATGTCACGAACCTAAGCGTTGCACTACACATCAAAAGGAGACCAAGGGCATGCGCCTTGCAACACCTAAAGCTATAGATTTAAGAAATTATAAACTAAGGCACCCAATTCCCCTATCTTGCCAATTCTTCTCTATATTTCAATGTCAGGTTCCTCTGTGGATCTCTTCTCCAAATCCACTTTCTATTTCTTTCATTTCATTCTATAATTTCCAATAAAAAATTTACACTTAGTTCATTTGATCCTAATTCACCTATTTTAATATAAATCATCATTCTAGTAACAACACACACACAATAAAAAGGGACCAAAACTCTAACTAGCCTATTTGGTTCTCCTTTGATGACAACAACCAAATAGTACTACTTGGTTAATTTTGGTTCCCTGATGTTTATGGTGAAAGAGAATTGATCTAGTTCAATTTATTTAGGCTAGATCTCCTTTCAATGTCTTACATGTTCATTGTATCTCTATATTTTATGTGACCAATATTTTAGGTTGCGGATATTATGGATGGTATTACTGAGTTAACAGTCAATGAATTCGGTTGTATGAATTTCACTAGGATTATGAGTAGATCTTTGTCATGATTGTATTTTAATAATGTTACATTTGTTATTTAAAACATGGGGAGATGTTAGTATACTATTTTAATCTTGAGGATAAAAATTATTAGAGAGATGTATTTACTATTATGTACATAGTATACTATGGAATTACTACTTATGTTTATTCTGGGTGCTCTATTACTACAGTGTTAATGTCTAAAATAAAAGAAAATGGATGTGTATATTTTTTAGAACATTAAATAAGGATTTGAGAATCAAATTTATGAATATTGGTTGACTAACTAATAGAACATTTAAATTCATACATTATATCAAGATCATGACATTGAACTATAACTTGATAGCCTTACTGTCATCCTTGATATATGCATGGTAAGTTTAAAAGTTGAGATTAAGGGATAATATTTTTGAAGAGCTCTAGGTATTTTATGAGTTGTGCTTGTATTCTATTGTATAGTTGTAATGTAGTTACATGTGTAGGTGAGTTGTTTCAAAATATGAGTTAAACATGTAAAATAGTATTATGTCATTCAAATTTATTGTATTAAATAAGCAATCATTATGTCTTATTTACTAAACCTTGGACAAAGTTGATTTTGGTGAAATTGACCAATTATATGTATTTAGCGTACATAATTGACTTGGGATTCCTTTTATACTAGATTTCACTAACTTTATCCCTATATATTATTTTACTATGACCATGCACATGAAGATTTGGGTTCAATTGTAATAATATGATTATATATTTTGATTTATAAATATATCATTATTATATGGAATCATTACAAGTACTAACCATTAGGGTCACATTTATTATAATTACCAAGTGCAAATATAATCTAGATGATGAATTATACCAATATAATAATTTGGTTTCACCGAAAGGAAATAAAAGAAAAGAATATTATTATTAGTAAAATTATTGGGCATATATCTTCATAAAGAAAGTTTATAATTACTATTGTATGTCCCTCAAGAACCTTAGATGATTCTTATGTGTCATTCTTGATGCATGATGTACGTTTCCAAGAAAGATATATAATATAATATGATTATGATACTTGATATCATTGATCATATTATGTTAGGACTCCACTTGGAGACATAAAAGTATGTTTGCATACTTTTTGTATTGTGACAATATATTGAGTATTTCATTTCCCTTATGCTCTAATACTACCATGCCTATCTTATATTGATTAATCCACATAATTTTTGTGTATGGATTTGATTGTTGTAAGGTTAATAATTGTAAGTATAAAATTGGGTGGGACAATGAAACCTAATTTTTTATAATAAGACTTCCATATAAAGTGGGTATCAGTGTTAGTTGAGCTATATATATGTATACAATTTTATACTTAACATGGCATGATATAATAATTATCACAAATTTTGACATAAATAAATGAAACATTCTTTACCAAGTGGGAAATTTGAAAGGGCTTAAAGAAATCTAGTGTAAAACTCCATTCATCCTAATGGGTATGTGTGGAGACTTGAACTAGTGATTACTTTAGAATTTTGAGCATTATGAGTATTATGAAATAGTCACAATTTTATTGTTTATTATTTAAAAGTAACCAACCTAGCCTATGTGTTAATGTGATGATTTTGTGAGGGACTCTAGGAGGTTCATGTTGAGTTATGAATTATAACAGGGTGAGGTTTAATTTGAGATCTTGATGCCCTTGGATGAAAATGATTTAGGATATGTTTTCTAAACTAGGAACATGCTTGAATTTTTTAGTAATAGGAAGAATTTTTATTTGTTGGGAATCATTTAAAGGAACTTTGTTGAGCTATGAAATAATAATTTAGGATTTTTAATTTTTATTATTAATTAATTAAACTTTAAGAACAATTAATATTTTGAATTGGCCACTGGTAAATGTTGATTTGTTGCACTAGATGGTTTCAATCACTTCTATGGTCTTCCTCATATACTATCTCACTTCTATGAGGACATTTATTGAGTGGTTATCAAAGCTTAGGTTTAGGAATTCTATGTGCTTAATCCTTGAGGGATTAAAGTGAGGAGAATTGCATGTGACTTTGATACCATTTGGAAATGGGCATGTAAATAATCCTTGGGTGAAGGATTCCATGAACCTAAATTGGTAGTGGAAGTTTTAGGGGACAAATCCAAGGCTTGGATTTTTTGTACTTAAATAAATCATTTCTCCATCCAAGTATTCTTTCTATCTTGAGGCTAAAATTTTCCTTGAATAGTTGTGAATTCATATTCCAAATTAATATGTCCCCACTATATAGGTATGAGCCAAAAAAATGCACCCATCCTCATCTAGTTTATCTACTTTGAGGTTTGTAGTGTTTTCTTTTCAAACATATCCTCTATTCTTGGATGTAGTTTTAGATTCACTATCACAATCTAGTCTATCTCTAATGTGAATGTATGAGAATGCTTCTAGAATTGTTAGAACTAAAATAATTAGAATTCATGTGTTGAATGATGAGACAAAAAAATCTCTCATCTATTAGCCAAATAAAAACATATATTTTGCTTAATTATGGAGTTTATCAAGACTAAGCATGATGAGGAAAGTAAAAGATTTTTAGTTACAATAGTTAAAGATTTCATCATATCTTGAAAATTATGATCTGGGTTCTTGAGATTTTTTGATAGAAATTTGAAGACAAGAAGGAAAAAAAACCCATTAAATTTCACAAAATATAGTCTGTGGTTTGAGAGAAAACTTCACCAGTCTAATGCTCCAAAAATTTACTTCCATGCTCTGGAATTTCCATAATTTTTTCATTCATTTGCTTCCATGCTCCAAAATTTTTAGAACTAAGTATGATATAGGTTGAGAAGTTAAGGGACAACAGTTGCAAGAATTAAAGGAAATTGGAGTGACTTGGACAGAAGTTGATAGAATATAGGGGTAGTTGCAAATATCTAGAGAGTTTTTCAACCCAATTTATGAGCAGTTGAGAGCATATAGGAGTAGATTTAAGAGTTTTAATGTTAGAAGAGGTCAAAGAAAGGATTCTTCAACACTCTAACACCTTTTTGGAGTAGTTTAAAGGGCTAAAAAGGAGGGATTATTGTTTTGGACGACCAATAGAGATTGACTCAGCAAAATGGAGTGAAGACTTATCCTTTCTTTCTCCACACATGTTCCTATTTTCTAGCAAGTTGTTGCACAACTATGAGGCTCATATTTTAATTCTATAAATGCATTGTAATCAAGGAATCAAGGGGGAATTAGAAATACTTGTTTTGGCTGAAGAAATATGATAGTTTCTAGTTTTTTCAAGCAATTTATTTCCAAAATTTTTAGAGTAAATTTAATTCAAGCAAGCTTTTCATTTCCAGCAAAGTGTGAAGTAGTTTAGCATTTTCAACTCATGCAAGTGTGCCTTATATTAGTTTCCTTTCATGCAAGTGTGTCTTATATTAGTTTCTTTTCACACAACTTCCCTTTTATGCAAGTGTGCTCCAGAATAGGTTTGATTTTTGCAAGTTCAATTGTAGAATAGACTGTCAAGCAAGTTTTCTCCATTCTCTTTTGCATACAACCATGGACATTTCCTTGGATTGATAAGTTAATTGATGAGGATTGCAATGACCCCATCATTAAACACTATGACACTGTGTCATACCTCAATAAGGAGTATAGGAAGGTATATGTTAGGCTCAAGACTTAGTGAGTTCTATTCTTTCGATAAATAAGAGAATGTGTATAGGTTTATTGATCACTTTATGTTTGTATGTAAAAAAGAGAACCTACCAAGTTCTTGTTGATCCTTGTGATATCCTAATTATGCATACTTGACTATAAGATGGACCCACATGTAAGAGCCGAGTTTGATATAGGTACATGGGTAGTTGGCTATCACCAATACTATATAGGCAATGGATACTATATATTTATTCATAATATATTAAGGATTAGATGGCATTCACCATTATTCTAGACATGCAATATTCTAGGAGCTATGTATGTTATGATACACAAGTGGTTTTATTGGATGTTGACTAGTATTATGTAGGTGAAATATGTTAGGAGTAATTTTCATACCTTAGAGTTTAACTAATTATCACTGATGGAATGCAAATGATAGATGCTAAGATTCACCCATGTTATGACATGGCTTAACTAGCTTTCACTAGTACCATATAGGTGATAGATGGAAAGACCTACCTCATATTGAGTGGGACTAACTTTCAATAGTGGCATTGAGGTAATATCTATTAACATCCATTGACTCAGATGGTTCAACAAGCTATAAAAAATATTATTAATGACCAAATGTGTTGTTTGTTGTTACAGTGTGTCTTTTTTGGTGATTACTACAAGTAGTAAGGATGCTCACTTGTCTTCATACTTGGTAGTGAACATGTATGAATGATTGGACCAATAGTGTAGTAGAAGATGAACTAATACTATTATTTTTGGTTGGGATATATTTAAGGGATTATGCATTAGAGAACTAGGTAAGGGGGGGTTTCTTGTAGTAAGGTTCTAACCACATCTTTTTGTTGGTTTCCCACTATGTGTACATATAATGATACCAATTTATTCACAATGTGCATGTGTGTTGTAAGCATGTGAAAGACACATAACATGCATATGCGATAATCAATGAGTTATTCATATTGTTTATGTGTATCTATGGATGGGATACTCATTATGTATATGTGATGTATGAATAAGCGAGTTGCATGGGGTACATGCATTGTGTTCATGAGCTAGTCACACCATGTTTATGTGATGCATGCATGATCTATTTGCAATATATATATTTGATCCATCAATGAGTTATCACATTTTATGTATATAATGTGTGCATGATATAGTCACGTTGAGTACACATATTTTATATGTATGATATAATCACAATGTGTAAATGTGATGCATGTATCAGCTAATCATTGTATAGATTTGTGTGTCCATACATTGATATTGGTATAAAGGTAATACTTGATTGGAAATTATTTGTTAGAGTACTATTATATATGGATTTATTTGAAGCATTAGTTTAATTATTAGCTTAAATTTAATGAAAGGTTAGAGACTTAATCCCAAATGTGAGGATCATGAATTTATGTTATTGGTGTATGATTTGTAAAGCCTCTAATTCTTATGAAGTGATATATACGAAGGGTCTTATTCAAATTAGTCCTCAATGTTTAGGCCTAGGTCTAGGGATGATCCTAACATTATGGGAATACCATATTTTTGTGCAATTATAAATCATGATATAGAGTTGTTGCCATGACTATGGATAGTAAGGCTTTGAAGTTGGCACTTCCAAATTCGATAGAATATGTTTGGTTGATTAAGATAGTACAAAAGATGCAATGTTATTAGGAAAATAATTTTTTTAGTAAATAGGGCGAGTTATCTATATACATTGAATACCTCATGAGCCTAGTGGACTCAAATGTACCAGCCCAAACCTCCTGGCAACATTGGATAGAGGATCTCAACAAAGTGATGTAGGAGGAGTGGTGAGTACAACTACACCTTGGAGTCGCAAGGAGAAAGGTTGATCAGAGAATTCATCTAATGTTATCGCAAGGTAAGAATTGAATCTAGTGCCATGGAAAAGCTTGAAGATACAAATGATGAAGAGCTCATTTCACTAAAGGATTTCCTACCTATGTTGTGACGGAAGACTAGAGTACCATTTATTGTTCTCCTATGGGACAATATTCTTTTTTATGGTAACCCAAACTTGCACTTGAAGTAGATCAAAGCCACCAAGTAGAAAAAAACACATTATTGTGTAAGAAATTTAGGTTCTCAAAAAATGTACTTAAAAATAAGTGTTATTCGACTACAATTTACCTAGAGAAAATAATGAAATAAAGTATTTAAGAGCTATTAATGGAATTATAAAAATGAAATTTAAATGAACAAAATACAACACTTAGTTAACTTTTGAAGATGGAAAAGTGATATTAAATATGTTAGGAACTCATTAACCATGTTAAATGCTAGAATTTTAGGGTATTTTTTTAAAAATATATTTCAATATTTATAAATTGATTATATGTTTTTCTAGTTTAGATCCATGCCTACAACACACACATAGCAAAAAGAGACCAAAACTCTAAATAGCCTATTTGGTTCTCCTTTGATGACAACAACTAAATAGTATTACTTGGTTAATTTTGGTTCCCTAATGTTTATGGTGAAAGAGAATTGATCTAGTTTAATTCATTTAGGCTAGATCTTCTTTCAACATCTTACATATTCATGGTATCTCTATATTTTATGTGACCAATATTTTAGGTTGCGGATATTATGGATGGTATTATTGAGTTAACACTCATTGAATTTGGTTGTATGAATTTCACAAGAATTATGAGTAGATCTTTGTCATGATTGTATCTGAATAATGTTACATTTGTTATTTAAAACATGGGGAGACGTTAGTATACTATTTTTGATCTTGAGGATAAAAAAATTATTAAAGAGATGTATTTACTACTATGTACATAGTATACTATGGTTGTAAATTAGAATTACTACTTATGTTTATTCTAGGTGCTCTATTACAATGTTGTTAACATTTAAAATGAAAGAAAATGAATGTGTATATTTTCTATAACATTAAATATGGATTTGAGAATCAAATTTATGAATATTGGTTGACTAACTAGTAGAACATTTAAATTCATACATTATATCAAGATCATGACATTGAACTATAACTTGATATTGAGTTTAGAAGTTGAGATTAAGGGATAATATTTTTGAAGAACTCTAGGTATTTGGTGAGTTGTGCTTGTATTCTATTGTATAGTTGTAATGTAGTTACATGTGTAGGTGAGTTGTTTCAAAATATGAGTTAAACATGTAAAATAATATTATACCATTCAAATTTATTGTAATAAATATGCAATCATTATGTCTTATTCACTAAACCTTGGCCAAGGTTGATTTTGGTGAAATTGACCACTTATATGTATTTAGGGTACATAATTAACTTGGGATTATTTTTATTCTACAATTCACTAACATTATCCCTATATAGTATTATACTATGACCATGCACATGAAGATTTGGGTTCAATTGTGATAATATGATTATAAGTTTTGATTTATAAATATATCATTGTTATATGGAATGATTACTAGTACTAACCATTAAGGTCACATTTATTATAATTACCAAGTGAAAATACAATATAGATGATGAATTATACCAATATAATAAATTTTTTTCATCATAGGGTAAGTGCATGGATCTATGACAAAATTTTGTCTCTTAAGATGCCACTTTTTTTTTTTTTTCTTCTTCTGAAATCAACAAAATCTGACTTGCATGAGAAAATGAAGATAGTTACGCTCAAAATTTAAAGATGTAGCAAGAAAAAAAGTTGAAGTGCTCCAAGTCTAGTTTCTAAGCTACTAATTTGTTTTGAAATTAATGAAGAT
>VDFB02000007.1:72598840-72624376 GCA_007258455.2 Sequoia sempervirens
TCCACCCAAATCCTCAAGGGAATTATTATCTTCCATTTTATGTGAAAGAGAGGATGATCAAATTTTTAACAAGTCATGTTTGGATGGCACATGTCATCATTGCGGTGGCATGCAACATTTGCCAATTTTCCAATATATGGTTAGTACACACACAATTGGAGACAAAATTGTCAAATTTGGAAAATACAAGACAGTGGCCTATAGTCTAAAAGATGTGAAAGAAGCAAAGAAGTGTGAATTGGTCAATGATAAGATTTTAGTATATCAATTTATGGGCATTTTCTGTGATCAGGTGGTCTATAAGTATGCAAGGCATACACATAGAGCTCAATGGTTGGACTCACAGTTCAAGTTATGCAAGGACACGTTTCCACTTCATAGAATTGTTTCAGTTGTCGAATTCGCAGAGAACTACACACTACAACCACAAAATGAGCTGCAATCACATTACTACAACTCCACACAAGTTGCTATATTTGTGCATATAGCATTCATTCATGCAAATGATAGTACAAAGGATAGTAGGAAAGTATTGAGGGAGTATCAATTTTACATTAGTGATGATCACACACATTATACCGAGTTTGTGCAAGGTTGCTTTTAGATGTTCTATGCCGATCTAGCTAGTAGGGGCATATCATTCAGTCAACATATCATATGGTCAGATAACTGTACATCGCAATTCAAGAACACCAGAATGTTTTACTGGTTGAGCAGGATGCATAGGATTAGTGGTGTTCAACATATGTGAACCTCGAGAGGGTACGGAAAGGAGCATGACGTGGTTAAAGTGTGGTATCAAAAGAGCCCTTGTGAACGAGAAGAGTTAAAGTACAAAGATAGTGTAAAGTTGACAGATGCAAGATCAATTTTCAAGTGGTGCAATCATGCAATGGGTCCAGGTAGTCAAGGTAATTCTTTAGTTCTTAGATTTTTTCATTTAGTAGATGATACTAATATTTCAAAATATGAGGATTGTTGTACACAATATAACAGATTGAGCTACACTCTTTTAGAATCTCCAATGTAGGTACATGGACTATCCATAGATGGAAGATGGCATGCTTTTGTTCTGCATATACACTTCACCATGGAATGATTACGAGTCATGAGTGGACGAATGGTCCGTGAAGAAGTCTAACCCCACTTGACACTTATCATCTCCTCAAAAGCTCTACAAATCATAGAGATGCAATCATCCATTGACTTTGATCATGTATCAGACCTGTAGAACTAGTAATATATCTTACTTTCAGGTTTTATTTTGATGTTCATTAAATACATCTAACAAGATGAACATATCAATGTAGGGCACATATATGCAGTGATTGTAGATTAAGAAAATGAAGAGGGTACATATTATTACCTGTGTTGTTGTATCAAGGCCAAAAAGAAATTGGAGGCTCTAGTTATAGATGGAGAAAACATAGAATATCCTACAAGTTCAGTGGTTGTTACTGGAACATGGCTTAGAAGGTACCTAGTTAAGAATGTTGCAGTTTGGTTGTTTGAGGACTTTGAAATGCATCTGAAGATTCTTCAATACTCGAACCTTGTCGTTGCCACCAATGTTCATTTGATCAAATATAAGGGCAGACCTGCGAACAAGAACTTGTGGAAAGTGTGAGTCTGACCATGAGGCAATACTTGGCATGATAAAGAGTAGAGAAAACATGAATGGTTCCCTAGATTGATTGGTAAGTATGCACATTGAATTTTTAAATTCATGTTATTTATCATTGCTTTATTTCAAGCATTTAAGTTTGATTGTATAAGGGTTTGCAAAATTGCATTAATGTAGATATGCAAAATGATAGTTATATGTTGCTCTCTATTTGATGCAGACCTAGGAAGCCCAAACTCACTCAAAGTGTGAACCTTCCTTCAAGAGGCATCTAACAAGATTAAAAGGGCCTATTAGACAAATCTAAACAACTCCCAAAGTTTGAAAACAACTAGAAGTAGAATTTCCCACTTTCACCCTTGCAACCCTAGTAGCAGTGCAAACCCAGTTTTAGGCCCTTAAATCCAACACTTCCCAAAACACTTGACAAACCAATGGAAAACAACTATAAGATGTTTCAAAATATATTCTAAACCTTCAAACCAAATGCAAATCACTATTGATTCATGCCACTACAACATCCAAGAGAATTTGTGCAAAGTGTCATTTTTCAAATTTTGAAGTGCAAGAAATGCATAGTGTCTATTTTTCAGTGTTGTAGAAGTCAATTGCATGAGATCGTACTAAAGAGAATTGAATAAAAGTTTTTTGATTTGGTTTGAGGGATGTGATATCCATGTTTTGGTTTTTGTGGCATTGAAATCCATCTTGTTTTGAACTCTTAGGGTGGATTTTACTATATGCGGGTCTGCAAATCTAAATTTTAAGTTTTGAGGTCATCAAGTGATTTAATGCCTCATTCCACCTAATGTATATACTGTAGCTCAGTGGAATGAGTCCATTAGGTGGGGAATAGTTTAGAAGATGATTCTTGGAGCAGGGGAGATCATTTTGGAGTGATGGCATGTAGCCTTGGGTGTGAAAATGTGTGATTTTGAGTGGATTTAGAGTGTGAATAGATGAAATCCTTTGGGGAAGTCATTTGTGAGTCTTTTGAGCATGTACAAACATCATATGGTATGTTTGGGGTGTTGGATGTGAGAGTTAATTGTGGTAAGAGTGATTTTCAATAAGGGTCCTTGGAAAACCTAGGTTTGGTGGCTTGAGAGTGAGGGTTTAGTGGATTGGTAGCTTGGTGAGTGGTTGGAGCTTTAAAAATTGTGAAATATTAAGGTTGGTAACCTATTTAATGATTTTCCATGGTGTTTGACTTTATTGTAGGTGTTTGGGAAGGTGTCTCTTTTGAAAAGAGACCTAATTGGCCTAGTTGCCCCTATAGTATAGTGGGATTTTGGAGAATACATTGAAAAACCCATCTCCAGGCCTCCTATGACCTTATGACCACTTCAAACACCCTTTTTTAAGCCTGCACATGCTTAATAATCCTTAATATTATGCTTCCCCCAAACTTCACCTACTTTTAGTCTCTAAAACCTCAATTTTCCATTAAAAAATGTGCTTCTCTCAACTAGGGCTTCATGCCCAAACATACACATGAACTCCCAAGTCCTTGAAAACCTTCAAAAACATCAAACCCCACCAGAACTCACTAAAACCAACTGGTTCTATCCTTCTTCAAAACAAATTCTTCAATCTGCTACTTCAACCCATGCCTTTTAGGCCTGAATTCATGCATTATATACTTGATTGTCATTTGAATTGTCATTAACGAAATTATATATTAACTTATATGTTTATCTTATTTTCCTCTTGTAGGAGTAGGTGTTGGAACACTTGAAGGAGTAGGTGTTGAAACACCTCAGGGAGGAGGTGTCAAAACACCTGAAAGAGATAAAGAAAATAGATGCCTAAAGAGGTATGTGTTTATTTTATTTTGTGTTTGGTAAATTTATTCCTATTATCGACAATTGTATGCTAATTTGTATCAATTTGATGTTTTTGTGTTCACCTATATAGATTGAAATTGCAATAGTTGGTATGATTGGTTCTTTGAGAGGGGCATATTCTAGGACTCATGGCAGTTTGAAGAGACGTATATATATGAGGTAATCAAGATTTCAATTTTAGAGTTCAATTATAATTCATTGTATATTGATTTTGATGTTAATTATTCAATTTTAAATTATATAATATAACTAATCTCAATTGTGGTTTGAATTTTTCTTGTGCAGTTACCTTTAGAGCCAAAGAGTGCTTCAAAGAGGCTCCACTTTGATGATCCACCAGTAGTTTAGGATGAGATAGACATTTTGGCATGTATATTATGAATAGATATCGAGATGGCATATGCCACACTTTGTAAAAAGCTTTTTGAGTTGGTGTTGATTCCATTTTTGTATATGGACATACACTTGATTATTGGATAATTTGATATATAGAAGTTGAAAATTGAAATAATTTGTTCATGTGCATGTTTAAACTGTTCAAAAATTTAATCTTGAGCAATGGTTAAATATCAATGTACAATAGCATAAAAAATCATGGTTATATTAGATAGTTGACAATCAAAAATAGTGAATAATGTTTGAATTATATCATATATTGCTTAATTATATTATGGTTAAATTATATAGTTTAAACAACTTTGAAGACAAGAACAATGGTAAAGTTTAACATTTTAACTTTAAAGTTTAAATACACAAATGTCATTGTTTCACAAAACACTAAATCAACTAAATCAAAACACCATTGGACAATCATGAGCAGGGTACATAAACACTAAATCAACAATCATCTTCCAATGAAACACTCACCAACACTCCAAAACTCAAAACCCTCACTTTTGACAAGTTTCAAAGGGGGTTTATTGAAAACCTCACCTCCAGACCTCTCCTCACTGTTTCAATGCCTCCAACACCTTCAAATGTGTCTTCATTTTCTTAATTAACTCTTACAAAGTGCTACCCCAAGTGTTTTCCATCACTACCTACTCTTAACCTCCAAATTTCACTCAAAACACACATTCTTGACAACTAGGCATCATGCCCAAACCCCCAAATGGCCACCCATGCTCTTGAAATCATGCACACATGCCCCCTACACCTAATTATTCCATTCCACTAAGTTATAGTAGAATACAATGGGTGGAAAAGACATTTGGTAGAAATTTCCACACTACCCCTGTGGAAAAAGCATGAATTTAGGCCTAGGAGGCATAGCTTGAAGTATCAAATTAAAGCAATAGTTTGGAAGAAGGTTAGAACCTAGTTGTTTCAATGTTATTAGGTGGATTTTGATGTGATATAAGGTCTAAAAAGGCATGGTAGGTCATTTGGATGTTTGGGCTTGAAGCCCTAGTTGAATAAAGAGTGAAAATGGGTGAAATTAAGAGGTTTTAAGAAGGAAATGTGTGAGAAATTTGGGGGAAGCATAATTTGAAGGTGAATTAAGTTTGTGCAAGGTGAAATAAGAGTGTTTGAAAATATTTTGAGGTTGGATGAAGTTTGGAGATGGGTTTTTCAATAAACACCTGCTTATTTGGTGAAAAATGAGGGTTTCATGAAAGAGGGTCTTAGCAAGTGAGTTTTGACTTAGTGGTTGAAGAATTTGTGGTTTTGGAGGTATTTTGAGGACTTTCCAATGGTATTTTGAGTGGTCAGCAAGATTGAAGGAGAGTTCCTTTGTTAAAGTGGGCTAATTGGAGCCCCTTTTCAAACATTCAAGGTCAGTTTGATGGTATTGTTCCAAAGTAAGTACATGTGATCGAGTTTGGATAGTTGTGGACCTACTTTTCATTGCATCACAAAGGACCTTATTCATGACCAAAAACATTAAGACACTCTAAGCACTAACTTGCAAAATATTGCAAAAATTGTAAAATTGTGTAAAAGTTGTCAAAATTGCAACTTATTGTCAAATGGTGGAAGTTCAAGAGTCATCTTGTTGTAGTTCATGGGGAAAGCAGTTGGAATTTTTTTATTCATGTTTATGCATGGTCCTCTTTCGTACCCAAATGCATCGAATAGCTTTGAGCTACGTTCAACCGACTGAATCTCTTAAGAGTCTGAAGTGCAAAATGGCTGCAAACTTCAGCATAGCGTTACTTGGACACTGTGATGCTTAGAAACTTCTCATCTAAGCCTATGGGATTGTGTTATGCCCCTCTACAATAACCTCTCTTGGTTTTCTCTATTTCAGAGGCATTTTCTTGTGGTGGCAAGATTTTAGTTGGGGAAAAAGTTGTCAAATGCAAGTAGTGCAAAGTTGCAAAGTGGTGTAACTTTTGTTCTGCAACTCGTGTGACCAAACTAATTGTTCCAACGAGTCTGAGTGGGTACGTTTACATTACGCATGGTCCTCTTTTGCACCCAAACACGTCGAATCGTTCTATGCTATGTTCAACCGGTTGAATCCCTTAAGAGTCTGAAGTGCAAAAAGGCTACAAATGTCAACATTACTTTACCCGAACACCGTGATGCTTAGAAACTTCTCATCTTAGCCTATGAGATCAATTTTGTGCTCCTCTACAATAATTTCTCTATTTTTTGCTACTCGGAGGCATTTTCCTATGGCGACAAGATTTTGCTTGGGGAAAAAGTTGTCAAATGCAAGTAGTGCAAAGTTGCAAAGTGGTGCAACTTTTGTTTTACAACTCATGTGACCAAACTAATTATTACAATGCATCCAAGTGGGTATTTTTACGCTAGGCATGATCCTCTTTTTCACCCAAACACACTGAATCACTACGAGCTACGTTCAACTGGCTGAATCCCTTAAGAGTCTGAAGTGCAAAAAGGCTGAAACTTCAGCATGACGTTACTCAGACACCATGATGCTTAGAAAATTATCATCTAATCCTATGGGATCATGTTGTTCCACTCTACAATAACCTCTCTCAATTTTTTCTATTTTGGAGGCATTTTCCTATGGCGGAAAGATTTTGGTTGGGGAAAAAGTTGTCAAATGCAAGTAGTGCGAAGTTGCAAAGTGGTGCAACTTTTTTTCTGCAACTCATGTGACCAAATTAACTGTTCCAATGCATCCAAGTGGGTATGTTTACACTAGGCATGGTCCTCTTTCACACCCAAATATGTCGAATCGCTCTGAGCTATGTTCAACTAGCTAAATCCCTTAAGAGTCTAAAGTGCAAAAAGGCTGTAAACTTTAACATGACGTTACTCAAACATCATGATGCTTAGAAAATTTTCATCTAAACCTATGGGATCATGTTGTGCCCCTCTACAATAAATTCTCTTGGTTTTCGCTATCTTGGAGGCCTTTTCCTGTGGCGGCGATATTTCGCTTGGGGAAAAAGTTGTCAAATGTAAGTAGTGCGAAGTTGCAAAGTGGTGCAACTTTCGTTCTGCAACTCATGTGACCAAACTAATTGTTCCAATGCATCTGATTGGGTATGTTTATGTTAGGCATGATCCTCTTTCACACCCAAATGCACCGAATCACTCTGACGTATGTTCAACTAGCTAAATCCCTTAAGAGTCTGAAGTGCAAAAAGGCTGCAAACTTCAACATGATGTTACTCGGAGACCGTGATGCTTATAAAATTCTCATTTGAGCCTATGGGATCATGTTGTGCCCCTCTACAATAACCTCTCTTGGTTTTCGCTATCTTGGAGGCATTTTCTTGTGGCGGTGAGATTTCACTTGGGAAAAAAGTTGTCAAATGCAAGTAGTGCGAAGTTGCAAAGTGGTGCAACTCGTGTGACCAAACTAACTATTCCAATGTGTTTGAGTGGGTATGTTTACACTACACATGGTCCTCTTTCACACCCAAACACGTCAAATTGCTTTGAGCTATGTTCAACCGGCTGAATCCCTTAAGAGTTCAAAGTGCAAAATGACTGCAAACTTTAGCATAACGTTACTCAAACACCGTCATGCTTAGAAAATTATCTTCTAAGCCTATGAGATCGTGTTATGCCCCTCTACAATAACCTCTCTCAGTTTTTGCTATCTCGGAGGTGTTTTCCTGTGGTGGTGAGATTTTTCTTGGGGAAAAAGTTATCAAATGCAAGTAGTGTGAAGTTGCAAAGTGATGCAACTTTCGTTCTGCAACTTGTGTGACCAAACTAACTATTCCAACATGTATAAGTGGGTACTTTTACTCTAGGCATGGTCCTCTTTCGCACCCAAACGCTATGAATTGCGCTGAGCTACATTCAACCGACTGAATCCCTTAAGAGTCTGAAGTGCAAAATAGTTGCAAACTTCAACATGACATTACTCAAACACCATAATGTTTAGAAACTTCTCAACTAAGACTATGGGATCATGTTGTTCCCCTCTACAATAACCTCTCTTGGTTTTCACTATTTTAGAGGCATTTTCCTATAGTGGAGAGATTTTGGTTGGGGAAAAGGTTGTCAAATGCAAGTAGTGCAAAGTTGCAAAGTGGTGCAACTTTCATTTTGCAACTTGTGTGACCAAACTAACTATTCCAAAATGTTTGATTAGGTATTTTTACGCTACACATGGTCCTCTCTAGCACCCAAACACGCCGAATTGCTCTGAGCTACATTCAACTAACTCAATCCCATAAGAGTTTGAAGTGCAAAATAGCTGAAACTTTAGCATGACATTACTCATACACTATGATGCTTAGAAACTTCTCATTTGAGCCTATGGGATCATGTTGTGCCCCTCTACAATAACCTCTCTCATTTTTTTCTATTTCAGAGGATTTTTCCTATGGCGGCGAGATTTCGCTTGGGGAAAAAGTCGTCAAATGCAAATAGTGCGAATTTGCAAAGTGGTGAAACTTTCGTTCTGCAACTTGTGTGACCAAACTAACTGTTCCAATGCATCTGACTGGGTACGTTTATGCTATGCATGGTCCTCTTTTTCACCTAAACATGCCAAATCGCTCCAAGCTACATTCAACCGGTTGAATCCCTTAAGAGTCTGAAGTGCAAAAAGGCTGCAAACTTCAGCATGACGTTACTCAGACACCGTGACACTTAGAAAATATCATCTGAGCCTATGGAATCATGTTGTGCCCCCCTACAATGACCTCTCTTAGTTTTTGCTATCTCAGAGGCATTTTCTTGTGGCGGAAAGATTTTGCTTGGGGAAAAAGTTGTCAAATGCAAGTAGTGCAAAGTTGCAAAGTGGTGTAACTTTCGTTCTACAACTCATGTGGCCAAACTAATTGTTCCAAAAAATCTGAGTGGGTACGTTTACGCTATACATGGTCCTCTTTTTCACCCAAACACATTGAATCACTTCAAGCTACATTCATCCAGTTGAATGTCCTAAATGAAAAATGGTTGCAAACTTCAACATGATGTTACTCAAACACTGTGATGCTTAGAAACTTCTCATCTAAGCCTATGGGATCGTGTTTTACCCCTCTACAATAACCTCTCTCAGTTTTTACTTGGAAGGAAAATAAGCATGTCTAAGTCAAAAGAAAGTCCGCCCAATCTTGGCAAGGCACAAGCAAAGTCCGCCATGCCCATGGTCAAGGAAAATGCCCAAGATTATGCAAAATACGCTTGGGAAAGAAAAGCTATGTCCAAACTGCTGTCAAGTCTTCCCTTGGCTTGAATAATGCTTGTCCAAGACAAAGGTAAAGTCTGCGCAACTCAAAGCATACATGGAAAAGACAATGGAAAATCGACCCAGCTCAAAGCATACATGGCAAAGACAACTTAATGATGGATTTTTTCCAAGCATCCATATAGCTTGTTCGAAAGCACGTATTTTAGAATTTTAGCCATAGTAGGAAGGCAGTGAATTGATTGATAAAATGCTTTGGTAGAAATGTATGAAAAATGTGGTAGCATAGACAAGGCAGTGATCTGTTTGAAAAAAAAATCCTCAAAGAAATGTGTTCTCTTGGTGATGGAATTCCATGACAAGCACATTGAGACCACATTTCTTTGAGGCATTTTTTTTAATAGTTCACTGCCTTGTTGGTGCAGGAGCACCAAGCCTCCTGATATGGTACTGAATGGTCATGGATGGAATTATGGTTAAGATAGGAGAGTTTGAGTTTTTTTTTTTGTTTCAATAAGGTCTACTTAGACCATTCTCATGTTTCCAAAATTATTTGGAGTTTTCATTTGATAATTTGGCCATAACTTGTAATCATGTTAAAAGTTGTCAAGATGGTCAAATGTTGTCAAGGTAAGTAGAATAGGATGTAATTTAAGAGGGTCTAGGGGATTACAAAATAATAGAGTCAGAAGGACGAAAATGTCAAATTTGTAAGTTGCATAAATGCAACAAATTTGAAAACCAACGGCTACCTCCTTTGAAAATTTGTTACTTGGTAGTTATAGATGTTGGGAGAAGTTGGATTTGAATGTAATCATTATAAAAGCCTCAAAAATGGCTCGAGCAGGGTTGTTGAAGGAAGTTTGAAGATTGTACACATTTTGTTTTCATGAAATACAACATTCTCAACAACTTTTTTCCTATTTTTTTGAACTTTGAAGGCTTGGTACGGACCTATACAGCCTGCCTTTTCTCTAAAAATTATTAGATGTTGTAGGTACGTGTGTTGGATCTCTAATGCTTTTGATTTGAGGTCTTAATCATGCAAATTGAGGGAGAAATCTTTATTTTTCTGGGACTGCTCATTTACCCTGTTTTGGGGGTTTTGAAAGGGAACAAAATGGGTTTCTAAGCCTTCCACCCACTTTATAGTCTTGTAACTTGGTGGATAGGCTTAGATAGGTGAAATAAAAATTTATGCATCTTTTTTTGTGCAGGGAAGGCATATTTCTTGATTTGGGTGAGTCCCTAGGGTTGTTTCCATTGGAAAATGCATGAATTTAATTGGTATAGACCTGAATATGATGATGGGGTGTTAGGAAAAGTTATCTTATGAACTTTTAAGCTTGTGGGGGTGAATTCAAGGGTGTTTGAATAGGTGGAAAGTTTGGGAAGGGCCTGTAAGTGTCTTTTTCAATAAACCCTCATCAAAAGTGCACAAAACAAGGGTTTTTGGGTTTGGTGTGGAGGTGGCCGTACAAATGAAATATAATGGGGGATTTTGGGGTTTGATAACCTTCCAATTGCTTCCCTAAAGTCTCAGAGTGTTTTCACAAGTTTAAGAGGGGGGTCCTTTGTAAAATTGACCTATTTGGAGGCCTAAAACAGTGAGAAAGTCAGTTTTCTCAAATTTGTTCCAAAGGAGTCATATGGGGGGCTAAGATATGTTTTGTAACTTTGTAATGGGTGTTTGAATCATCCTTTTTTTTTTCAAGTGTTTTGGGAAGTTGTGGAGTTAATTGCCTAAAAATGGGTTTGCACTACTACTAGGTTTGCAAGGGTGAAAGTGGGAAATCCTACCTTTGATTGATTTAAAACTTTGTGAGTTGTTTGGATTGGTCCAATAGATCCTTTTAATCTTGTTAGATTCCTCTTGAAGGAAAGTTGACACTTTGAGTGGGTTTGGGTCTCCTATCTCTGCATCACTTGTCTATGCTATTGCTTCTTATTATGCTTTGATAGATTTTTTCCAAGCATCCATAACTTGTTTGCAAGCACCTATTTTAGGATTTTAGCCATAGCAGCAAGGCAGTGAACTGTTTGATAAAATGCTTTGGTAAACATGTACGAAAAATGTGGTAGCATAGACAAGGCAATGAATTGTTTGAAAAAATGCCCCAAAGAAAAATGCTCTCATGGTGATGGAATGGCATGGAAATCCATAGAAATTTGCATGTCATGGAATTCCATCACCATGAGACCACATTTATTTCAAGTATTTTTTTCAAGCAGTTCATTGCCTTGTCTATATTATTACTTGCTATTATGCTTTTGATAGATTTTTTCCAAGCATCCATAGCTTGTTCGAAAGCACTTGTTTTATGCTTTTAGCCATAGCAACAAGGTAGTGAACTATTTGAAAAAATACTTTGGTAGACATGTATGAAATATGTGGTAACATAGAAAAGGTAGTGAACTATTTGATAAAAAACGTCAAAGAAATCAGGCCTCATAGAATGCCATGATAAGAAAATGCAATTGGAAGCTACTCCTACTTATTAGTTATGCAATGTGAAGTAATTGCATAACTGCTTAGGGTGACTTTGTGAAAACTATATTGCAATTGAAATTTTGTCATCTATCAGCATCTAGTTATTAGTTATGTAGTGTGAAGTAATGCTTTGACTTTGAAAGATGTGCAATAAAATGTAATCAACGAACTACAAAAAATTATTTTTACAATTCATTAGTTAAAATATTTATTTTATTTGCTCTCTATATCTCTATATGCTATGGAAATACCTTTCAATTTCAAATAAATAGATTTTATCTCTTGGTCTACAATTTTTTACATTTTTTTTAAATACATTTTTTTCCCAACTTTTTAAAAAACTCTTATACTTTTGGTTTGTCAAAATTTTCCCCAAAAGATTTTTGTTGCTATGCATTGGAAGCATGAAGCATACATGTGAATACACACACTATACGTGAAGTATACATGTGAATAAGTGAAGCATACATGCAAATAAGTGAGGCACAAGTAATTGAAGCATTCCAAAGGATACAAACCACTAGGAATGGAGCTTATTTACACAATACACTTTAGATGGAGCTTATTGAGCAATTGATAGTAATTAATTAAGCATTATATGTAAAAAAAATCCATGCCTACAACATTCAAGCATATGATTTACACAATACGCATGATAACATCATTCAAGAATGGTAGTAGAAAAATAAAAAAATATTAATCAAAAAGCCATAAGGTATACAATGATATATATTGATAAAAGTATAAACAATATATCCAAAAAATCCATACAATCTTAGTACAAAGAAGCCATATTATGGACATAAAATGTCATGTATATATCACTTGTACAAAGCATATGTTCCAAAATGACACATAGGAATACAACAAATGACCCTAATACAGTCATTTCCCTGTAGGGGAAGGAAATAGATCCCGTGCTACCTTCAAAATTCAGCTGGATGGAGTGATTGTTGGTTCTCTGGTCTTTCGAACATGCTCGCTAGTCCTCCTCTCTTTACTCTGGACCATCAACTAATACAATAAAATGTAAAGATGTTAATACACATAAATTGAATTGTGGAATGACATATAACAAAATATAATCACTTTCCACATACAGATAGTCATCATTCACATTTACATCATTACCACGTCCATGATCTGTAGTGACAACCACCTGTAGCAACCATCAAGATAGAAATTAAGCTACACAAAAGTATCGTGAAAATTTTCTATAATAGACCATAAAAGAGAAAATATAATTTCAAATCAACTAATCTATTGCATACCTCTCTTAATGGATTAGAACTAGCTATTGCTGCAACAACTCCGTGGTCCATCATGCCACCAACATCACCAAGGTTTTTTGATGTCAACATCTGCAAAAGGTAAATGAAAGATTAAATGGTAGAGTAAACTATTAAATGTTAATGGGATGGGATTAGGAAGGAATAAAGGAACAAAAAGTGAATTAGGAGAAGATAATGTGACACAATCAAGGAATACAAATGCAATGTTTGTGTTTCTCATCAATTTTTTAGATTTGTATATACAAAATTATGAAAACTAGCTAACATTGTTTTACAACACCATTATTGAATAAAGGATACCAGATTGTAAGGTCCTTGAAGAAATGAATTGCGAGGTGTGGAGGTCGAAGGTCCACCAGGAAACTATTTGAAATCCAAAGCATGTTATGAGACAAACATTCAATATCTTTAATACTAGTTGCATACCTATGGACTCAACATCGAGAACAAATAAGGGTTTGTAGGAATGGGGCATGTCTCATGAACACTTTGACCCTGAAATTTCATCAAATCAAAATTCAACTAATTTACTTATTCTTAAATTTCAAAATATAATTTAATAAACAACATTAAATGAACTTGCTGAATTTTACATGATTGTCAATGTGGAATGTATCATTCAGCAAATCATCTGTGAAAGCCATCGCCTCTACAACTGATGTAGGCTGTGTAGCTACATCCCGAGCACTCTAATAATCATATGTGCAAACTGCACCACAAGCACCACGGTGGTGAGGTGGAGCTCGGGGCCTACACGTCTCCTCCACACCAGGCTCTACTAGAGGCCTCACACACTATAAAATGGTCTGGGTGAGTGAGCCAATCGACTCCAATGTGTCCACCTCTACACTATCCTTAATAATGGAAGGAATGACAACATGATCCACCATGGGTTTGGTCAAGGATCTCGGTGCCAACTGTGGATTATGTCATGCAATAGGTCTATCATATGTGGAGCCCCCACCTCTACCCTGAAAGTCTAATATGTCAAAATAATTTGGCATCTTATTGAGGATAAACTCACAATAGAGTTTTCTCAAAAATTATTGTGGTACCTCATGGTTATTGCATGGAGGTTGGTCAAATACCATCCACCACCACTCCCAAAATTTATTTTTAACTAACTCATGGTGGCACCAATGGATGGGGAACCTCCTACATGTATGAGACAAAGGTGCGTTGGTTTTCGGGTCTATAAATAGGGCACACAAGTCAGCTTTGCTAATTCTTTGTCTTTTAACATCTGCATATGAAAAACCTCTAGCATAATATTGTCTCATCTCATGCCTCTTATTTGACCAAAAAATTATTTTCTCACTCATTTCTCCTACATGAGATACAATTTACTTCAATGATTCAACAATCCCTCTCCTATAAGGGTGGGTTTCAACATGCTCGGTTAATCTTCCAATTAATTGTTCAATGTCTCTTTTATTGTTTTCAATTTGATTTAGAATATTTTCTTGTGTTCCTTAAGGATGCCTATGAATTGATGGAGGGGTTTCAGGTTGTTCTTGAATAGGAGGCTCTTCCTAAGGGGGTGACTATGAATTCCCAAAGTTTCGAGGTGGAGATTCATTCCCTAATAATTGGAACAAAATTTTATTATAAAAACCTATTTCAATCTGCATTCTAAATCAAATTTGAAATAAATAGAATAAAAATACATATCTCTTCGCAATCTTAGACGTCTTTGACATGTTGGCGGCATCCTTGTGAAAAATAGCAAGCTAATGATGCAAATAATGGATGATATTTGGCAAGCGCGAGTTGCAGATGTCAAATCCTCCAAGCCAAGCCGTGGGTTGAAGAGAAATGAGGGTTTGAAACATGTTTTTTTCTTTTATTTAGCTTTTCAATTTGGCTCTTTCCAAAATTTGGCATGCACCAAATGGCCAATTTCGCCCTTTTTTTGCAATTTTTTACAATTTGACACCTAAATTGTGTCACAGATTGGTGCACTTACTCCATAGGGAAATGAAAAAAAAAAAAAAAATTATTAGTAAAATTGTTGGTCATATATCTTCATATGGTGATCAAATGGATATAGTGTTGCCCACTATCTTGAGTATGATTTAAGTGTCAATCATGCCCAAAGAAAGTTTATAATTACTATTGTATGTCCCTTGAACCTTAGATGATTCTTATGTGCCCTTCTTGATGCATGATGTGCTTTTTCAAGAAAGGTATATAACATAATATGATTATGCTACTTGATATCATTGATCATATTATGTTAGGACTCCACTTGGAGACATAAAAGCATGTTTGCATACTTTTTGTATTGTGACAATATATTGACTATTTCATTTTCCCCTATGCTTTGATACAACCATGCCTATCTTATATTGATTTGATTGTTGTAAGGTTAATAATTTTAAGTATAAAATTGGGTGACAACGAAACCTAATTGTTTATAATAAGACTTTCATGTAAAGTGGGTATTAGTTTTATTTGAGCTATATATATACAACTTATACAATCTTATACTTAATTTATGGGATGATATAATAATTACATAAATTTTGACATAAATAAATGAAACATTCCATAACAATTGGTAAATTTGAAAGGGTTTAAAGAGATCTAGTATAGAACTCTATTTATCCTAATGGGTATGTACAGAGACTTGAACTGGTGATTACTTTAGAATTTTGAGCATTATGAGTTTTATGAAATAGTCACAATTTTATCATTTATTATTTATAAGTAACCAACCTAGCCTATGTGTTAATGAGATGATTTTGTAAGGGACTCTAGGAGGTTCATGTTGAGTTATGAATTATAACAAGGTGAGGTTTGATTTGAGATCTTCATGCTCTTGGATGAAAATGCTTTAGGATATGTTTGATAAACTAGGAACATGCTTGAATTTTTTAATATTAGGAAGAATTTTTATTTGTTGAGAACCATTTAAAGGAACTTTGTGAGCTATGAAATAATAATTTAGGATTTTTGAGTTTTATTATTAATTAATAAAACTTTAGGAACAATGAATATTTTGAATTGGTCATTGGTAAATGTTGATTTGTTCCACTAGATGGTTTTAATCCCTTCTATGGTATTCCTCATATACTATCTCACTTCTATGAGGAAATTCTATGTGTTTGAACCTAAATTGGTAGTGGAAGTTTTAGAGGACAAATCCAAGGTTTGGGGTTGTACTTAAATAAATAATTTCTCCCTTAAAGTATTCTTTCTAGCTTGAGGCTAAAATTTTCCTTGAATAGTTGTGAATTCATCTTCCCAATTAATATCTCCCCACTATATAGGTATGAGCCAAAAAAAGGCACCCATCCTCATCTAGTTTATCTACTTTGAGGTTTGTAGTGTTTTCCTTTCAAACATATCCTCTATTCTTGGATGTAGTTTTAGATTCACTATCACAATCTAGTCTATCTCTAATGTGAATGTATGAGAATTCCTCTAGACTTGTCAGAACTAAAATAATTAGAATTCATGTTTTGAACACTATGACAATGTGTCATACCTCAATGAGGAATATAGGAAGGTATATGTTAGGTTGAAGACTTAGTGAGTTCTATTCTTTCAATAAATAAGAGAATGCGTATAGGTTTATCAATCACTTTATGTTTGTATGTAAAAAAGACAACCTACCAAGTTCTTGTTGATCCTTGTGATATCCTAATTATGCATACTTGACTATAAGATGGACCCACATGTAAGAGCCAAGTCTGATATAGGTAGATGAGTATTTGGCTATCACCAATACTATGTAGGGGATGGATACTATATATTTATTCATAATATATTAAGGATTAGATGTCATTCACCATTATTCTAGAGATGCAATATTCTAGGAGCTATGCATGTTATGATACACAAGTGGTTTTATTGGATGTTGACTAGTAGGAAAGAAATAGTGCGAATTGTTGAATATGGTATATTATTTAGCTTTTAGAAACCTATGAGACTATGTGTATAGATTTATTGATCACTTTATGTTTGTATGTAAAAAAGATAGCCTACCAAGTGCTTGTGGATCCTTGTGATATCCTAATTATGCATACTTGATTATAAGATGGACCCACATGTAAGAGTCAAGTCTGATATAGGTACATGGGTAGTTGGCTATCAACAATACTATGTAGGTGATGGATGCTCTTTATTTATTCTTAATATATTAAGGATTAGATGTTGTTCACCAATATTCTAGAGATGCAATATTGTAGGAGCTATGTATGTTATGATACACAAGTGATTTTATTGTATATCACTAGTATCATGTAGGTGAAATATGTTAGGAGTAATTGTCATACATTAGATTTTAACTAATTATCACTAATGGAATGAAAATGATAGATGCTAAAATTCACCCATGGTATGACATGGCTTAACTAGCTTTCACTAGTATCATATAGGTGATAGATGGAAAGAGATAACTCATCCTGAGCGGGACTAACTTTCACTAGTGGAATTGAGGTAATATCTATTAACATCCATTGACTTAGATGGTTCAACAAGCTATGAAAATATTATGAATGACCAAATGTGTTCTCTATTACATTACAGTGTGCCTTTTTTCGTGATTACCACAAGTAGGAAGGATGCTCACTTGTCTTTATATAGTTGGTAGTGAATAGGTATAAATGATTGAACCCACAGTGTAGTAGAGGATGAACTAATACTATTATTTTTGGTTGGGATGTATATAAGGGATTATGCATTAGAGAACTAGGTAAAGGGGAATTTGCTTGTAGTAAGGTTCTAACCACATCTTTTTTCTGGTTGCTCACTATGTGTACATTTAATGATATTGAGTTATTCACAATGTGTATGTGTTGTATGCATTCAAAAGCCACATAACATGCATATGTGATAATGCATGAGTTATTCATATTGTGTAAGTGTATTTATGGATGGGCTACTCATTATGTATATGTGATGTATGCATAAGCTAGATGCATGGGGTACATGTGTTATGTTCATGAGCTAGTCATACTATGTTTATGTGATGCATGTATGATAAATTTTCAATATGTATATTTGATGAAACCATGAGTTATCACATTTAATGTATATAATGTGTGCATGATTTAGTCATATTGAGTACATATTTTGTATGTATGAGATAATCAAAATGTGTAAATGTGATGCATGTATTAGCTAATCATTGTATAGATTTGTGTGTCCATACATTGATATCGGTATAAAGGTAATACTTGATTGGAAATTATTTGTTAGAGACTATTATATATGGATTGATTTGAAGTATTAGTTTAATTATTAGCTTAAATTTAATGAAATTTTAGAGACTTAATCCCAAATTTGAGGATGACAACTTTATGTTATTGGTGTATGATTTATAAAGTCTCTAATTCTTAGGAAGTGATATATACGAAGGGCCATTATTCAAATGAGTCCTTGATGTTTAGGCTTGGGTCTAGGGATGATCCTAACATTATGAGAATGCCATAGCTTAGTGCAAGTATAAATCATGATATAGAGTTTTTACCATGACTATGGATAGTAAGGCTTTGAAGTTGGCACTTCTAAATTGGATAGAATATGTTTGGTTGACTAAGATAGCACAAAAGATGCAATGTTATTAGGAAAATAAATTTTTTAGTAAACACAAAGTGATGTAGGAGGAGTGGTGAGTTCAACTACACCTTGGAGTCATAAGGAGAAAGGTTGATTAGAGAATTCATCTAATGCTATCACAAGGTAAGCATTGAATCTAGTGACATGGAAAAGTTTGAAGATATGATTGATGAAGAGCTCATTTCACTAAAGTATCACCTACCTATGTTCTGAAGGATGACTAGAGTACCATTTATTGTTCTCCTATTGGACAATATTCTTTTTATGGTAACCCAAACTTGCACTTGAAGTAGATGAAAGACACCAAGTAGAGAAAACACAATATTGTGTAAGAAATTTAGGTTCTAAAAATAAGTACTAAAAAATAAGTGTTATCCCACTACAATTTACCAAGAGAAAAAAATGAAATAAAGGATCTAAGAGCTATTAATGAAATTATAAATATGAAATTTAAATGAACAAAATACAACAAAGTTAAATTTTGAAGATGGAAAAGCGTTATTAAAGATGTTAGGAATTCATTAACCATTAAATGTTAGAATTTTAAGGTATTGGTTAAAAATATATTTCAATATTTATAAATTGATTATATGTTTTCCTAGTTTAGATCCATGCCTACAAAAGTGAATTGGCACGTATACTTAAACCTATATCAACAAGAATGAATTGACATAAATGTGGTTGATTGAAAACACTTCACCTTGATCTTTTGATGTGTAAATTAATAATATGTGGTGTTTACACACATTTGGGGAATCTACTTAATCATGAAGATCTTGTTCTCCTAAGTCAAAATCCTAGATGAAGTGATTAGAACAAGAATAATGATCGAGGACAATAATCAAGCATTCAATTGATCTAAGATGATGTATCTTTTAATAATGTTGTAGGTGCTCTTGATGTTCTTTGATTATTCCTTTATCATTAGATTCCTAAGATGTCTCCAATGATTTCAAATGAACAAATGAATGGTAAATGCAACAATGTATCACACTTTAATCAACAAAGAAACTACACTAGATTGAACATCAATGGTTGGCAAGATGTAAATGTAAATTTTAAAAGTTTAAAAATTATGATTTAAATCTATAATTACAAAACTACTATAGATCAATTTTACAACTATAAATTTAATGTAGAATGATAAATAAAAAATCTAAAAATTGAAACCAATTTCTAAAAAATAAATAATAATTAGATTATTAAAATGACACTGTACAATAATTTACTACTAATAAATTTGTTATTATATTAAAAAACACACTAATAATAGAAGGGTGCCAAATCGTAAGGGTGCCATTAGGTGTAAAAACTAGATGGATAAAAAAAGCATCAAAAGAAAAAGAAACAATTTAAACGCTCACCTCAAGAAATTAACTAGTCGTTACACCACTGAAGTCTCTTAAAAAATGAGCAGCCTCTCATTCCTTTCATGCTCTCAAATTCTACAAATTAAGCTTTCAAAGCTCTGCATTTATTTATTCTATCATTTGCAGCAACATTCTGATTGTTTTACGGTCTTATTTTTGTAGTTGGGTTGAGATTGTGGTTATCATATTGTGAAGATCCTTGCATTTCATCTTCTCTGCAACACCCACTGGAAGAAATTGCAGATTATCATATTGTGAAGATCCCTGCATTTATATGGTGATCATCAACATACTCTATAGCTATAGGAGTTCTCCTTATGAAGATCCCTTCATTTATATGGTGATCATTTTTTTGAAGGATAAGAGCAAGAGGATTTTGTCATTACCATTACCACTAGGTCCTCTTGGATGGCCCTTCATTGGAAACCTCCCTTAGCTTGGGGACAAACCCCACCAATCTCTTTTTCTTCTTGCAAAGAAATATGGACCTCTCATGACTATCAAATTGGGAAGACATACAAGTATGGTTGTGTAATCTCCATCCATGGCAAAAGAAGTACTAAAGAATAATGACCAGAGCTTCTCAAGCAGGACAATCATTACAACTGCAAGTATGGAGTCCTTATGGACCTCGATGGCACTTGGTTAGAACGATCTGTACCACAAAGATTTTTAGTGTCAAAAAGTTTGATGATCTGTAGCATTTGAGAAGGAACGAGGTATTTACGACTATTGATTACATCTTGAAGGATTCTAAACTGGGGAATATTTAAAATATTGGTGAAAGATCTTTTATGATTTCTCTTGGCCTTGTGGGTAAGATGGTTTGCAGCAAAAAAGTGTCTGAGATAGGCTCTGTACAAGCTACAGAGTTTAAGGAAATGGTATGGGAAGTCCTCAAATTGACGGGGGTTCTGAATTTATTTGAGATGATGACTTAGAAGAGTCGAGGAATGAGAGAATCAACCCAGGGATCTTCCAGCTTTCTTGCTTTTTTTTGCTCAAACTATGGCAGAGGGAGGAGGATAATCAGCCCAGGGATCTTCCAGCTTTCTTAATTCCTTTTTTCTTTTCATGGATTTTTTTCTGAACTCTTCTTTTTACAGCTGCCATTCAGGAAAATGTTGACAACTATACGAGATGGTGGAGCCAACCTATTCTGTCCTTTGTGACCTATTTGGTTCTTACATGTACTATTTTGCACAAGTTGATTTGTTCAAGGGAATATTGTGAAGATGTTGTAGAGGGACAAGACTAATTTGAGGGCTTTGAGAAGATGCAATCAATAGTTGAGAATGAAGGGCGTGAGCTTTTTTTATCTATCAAAAGAGCCTCAGCCTGCTAAGAGGTGGAAGAGCTCGACTGCAAAAGTTAAATTGGGCCCTCTCAGATGGTGCTCTCAATTTTGTCTTTCAATTACCTTAACTTCTATCTCAGGCCTTATCCTATGGTCGTGTAATTTATTTTCTTGCAACTAGCTAGTTGGTAAGATCATTGCATGTAGGGCGATTAATACTTAACAAGAAAATAATTTATAAGACATTTTGCGTAAGGCTTACTTTACTTTGAATTTTGGTGCAGTGACAGAGTAGAAGTGAGATGTCTGATTTGCTTTCCTGGACAACTTGCTGCTCTGATGTCGGTGATTGAATATATTCAAGCCTTGAGGTATGTCTTCAACATCTGACTACAGATCAATGTGTTTCTTGTCAAATGCATTTTCTTTTGATAACAGGGGTAGCTTGCTTTGTGGCTTGAACACAACTGCATTTCACAACATCCTCAAACAAATTGATGCAAAAGGAACACCCATTATCGGGAGTTTTTCATTTCTTTGAAACTAATTGGGAGTGCCAAAGATCATTTTAAAATTTACATTTCCCTTGTTTGAAAACTAGTACCCACTGATAATATCCACTAGGTGTGTTGTCAAAGTGAGAGTTTCATTATTTCCTGGCAATATGTCTAGCATAAGGGTTTTATCAGTCCTCAACAACACATTCTTAGTGAGAAAGCATTGCATACTATTATTTTTTATGTTCTATTATTTGTGAGTCTGCTTCATTCTGCTATTATTTTTGCTTTAATTCTATCAAATATTAAGGATCTACAATAAATTGTTGTTAATTTGATCCTACAATAAAGTAATCTCATTATGGACATTAGCTAATCCATGCTGAAAATAGTTGCCACACCAATAAATTCATTCCCATTATCTCCCTTCAATATCATTTATTATATGTTTTAACATTAGCAAACTGCAACCCTGAGCATCAAGCAAAACTTAGCTACCCCTCCTAAATAGCCTCGAAATTTATCGTACTCTCCTTTTTAGTGTTAAAATACAAGGAAAAAATGAGTGAGCAGAGCAGAAAATTGTTCTTTCCACATTCATAGTGAGAAAGCATTGCATGCTGAATGTTAGCACATTTAAAAGAGCATAGAACTTGGAAGATCAAAGCAACATGTTGCGTTTGAGAAAATCTTTGTTTACAACATAGGTCATAATTTTACTTTCTAACTTAAAAAATGTCAATCATGAACTTTCAACAAATTAAATTATTTATGTTTTAATTATTGTTGCTGTAAGTAAAACTTTTTCATCTTTCTTTTTTCTTGCCATACAATCAAATGTAGTTAAACTTTTATGTAGTTAGCAACATCAATGACATCCCTTCATGCTCATTTAAAGTTTAAGATCACCCTATAAGCCTTGCCTTAATTAAGACAACATAGAGATTGCAAGATCAAAGCAACATGTTGCCTTGAGAAAATCTTTGTTTACAATTTAGGTCATAATTTTACTTTCTTAATTAAGAAAAAATGTCAATCAAGAACTTTCAATAAATTAAATTATTTATGTTTTAATTATTATTGTTGTAAGTAGAACTTTTTCTTCATTCTTTTTTCCTTTCTATACAATCAAATGTAGTTAAAATTTTATGCAGTTAGCAAAATCAATGACATCCTTCATGCTCATTTAAATTTTAAGATCATCCTATAAGGATTGCCTTAATTAAGACAACAGAGAAAGCAGGCAAAAAACTAGCTTCCATAGGTTTTTCAAACAAAGCTCTCAAAAGAGAATACCAATGAGACATCACAATTTAATTTAAAGATGTTGAAATCTGTTCTACAACTAGTGCCACTGGTTTTTCATTAAATTCAAACTTATAAACTTATTCTACTCAAACAAACAAATTCAAAGCACATCAAATAATTGTTGACAATGATTGTTAAACCCTAGTAAATGGTAATCAGAAAACTGTGGAAATCAAATTTATGCTATCAGATTCATGGCGATTATGCTCATTCATTGCACTCAAGTTTAATGAAATCAAGCCACACTCAGCTCCAAGGAAACCTAGACTTGCAACAAAGAAATGTAAAATATCTGAGAAGCTTTTCTACATTACTCCCGTTGAGCTGAATTTGCTCTTCAATCTTTTGCAGCCCAAAGAGTTTGATCCCAGGTGAAGGCCCTGGCCTACAAAGAATTTTAGATTTATTGAGGTGCATATCAAGGAATATATTATGCATTATCTCTCACAGCCCAAAAAATTAGTTTGAACTATTTTTACTTGTTTCTTGGTCTCTCTAATCATTGTCAACCATAGGATTGTATATTAGAGATATATGAGCCTCCCATAACGTATAATGGAAGAGGAGAGTCTGTAAATTGCAGACATTGTTTATAGGTTTGACTCAAAATAATTGCAGCCTACTGGTGTACTGAGGAATACAGGGTTAGAAAATATTATGTTAAATTACACAAATACTATTAGCAGTGAATATTTGTTGATTATTTTTTCAAAGCATGAATTTTTTTGGAGTATTGAACAATCTTATTAATTGATAAATATTGTTCTTAGATTCAATTGTATTAGAGTTTTTACTCAATGTTTTGGATCACATTCTATGATCCATCCTTAGAATAATAGAAAGCTAGAAGAAAATAAATTGTTGTTGAAACTTAATATCATTAATTGAACTAGCATTTTTATTAACCGTAGGATTCCTCAGTTTTGTTTTTGGAGTTGGACATTATAAATTGGTTTTGTAAACATGCAAAGTAGTGATACCAACTTAAGACCAGGATGATAAACACATATTAGGGTAGGATGATAAACAAATATTTTCAGCATTTAAGTTTAGTGGATGTATCCTAGAAAGTAGGCTTTAATACAAACATCCAGAATAAGATTCTTTTTTCTTTGTATTTTGTTTTCAATATTTTGGTGACACAATTGTAATCACCTATCTTTAACGTCATCTAGAAATATATACACCATTTCTATACATGCTCATGGTCCCTGTTAAGCTTTTTTTGGTTTTGATAGAGGACTTTATATTATCTATGGAGTATTAGTTGATATTTCTTCCAAATCATGGAGTCTTCATTTTCAATTCACCTCTGTTTATCCTCCGCCTTCTTCATCAATCTTGAACAAGTTAGAAAATTTTCTAAGGGTCATATGGAAGCGAGTTGTTGTCTCAAGTGTCTTAAACCCATAACCCTAGCTAAGTTGGATGTACAAGTAAGCATGAGGTACATTCAAAATCAAAAATCAGGGATGGGGTATATGGTATTGGAAGTTCTGAAACCAAAGATCAGCTAAGCATGTGAATGGATGTGGTGTAAGCAACTGAAGCCCCTCCCTACTAGCTAAGATTATCTGATTTTTATGGTTATGGCATAAGGAGCAGTGGAATGGCTTATGAATATGTATTCTTACAAGTATTGCTGGCAATATAAAGTTTCACATTTCGTGGAGCTCAGACGCAGAAAGCACCTCCATTAACACCTCACTAGTAAGAGACAAAATTCCTGCTCTTAAAAGATTTAAAATAGGAGAAATAGAGCCCCCCTAAAAATCTGATAAATTCATTGTAAACCACAATGGTGGACTTGCACTAAATGAAGATTTTTTTTAGTAAACTGCTCAATAACTGCAGAAGGCAAGGATGGAAGGATTGAAGGAATGCCCTCATCTTATGATCATCTTAGACCTCAACAAATACCATAGTGCATGTTTTTTGGACAAAGTTTTCTTTTTTGTTGGGCATTCATATTTCTCGTCAGATTTGAATTCGGGATTAATAAATCTTAGCAATGTAATATAAAATCAAAATTTGTAGAGCTTGTTAAGGACTTGTAATTTTATAATCCAATCAATCAAGCTTCCATGGTGGGTACCCAAATTTGATAGAACCTTGCATTCTTGATTGATTTTATGTCGATGCCTCGAGTCACTTAAATCTGTTGGTTTTAAGATTATTTTTATTTGTCAATTTTAGTATTTGCTGGGGTTTTGTTTCATAAATTTTTCTTGCAGTGGTACTGTCCTAAATTTGAAAACACCAGAAGGAGGAGGAGTTTGATACTGTGATTTTTGCAACTAGATAATAATATGTAACCACATGATGATAACCTTAAGTTTTTTTAACTTCTTAGAAAAATTGAGTTATATATCTATTGAAGCAAATTATCTACTTTTATCTTTTGAAAATGATTAGTGATGCTTTGATCTACCTTATATTTATATTTGTATATGTAAATGTACTAGCATTTATATTTACATTTGTATATTTATATTTAAATAAATAAGTATATTTATATATTTGTATTTGTATTTTTATTATATATATTATAATTTTAGGTAAACTATTTGTTATAAAATATAAATTATTATATATATTGTATTTGTAAATATATATATACTTGAGGGAGTGAGAGGGAGAGGGAGAGGGGGAGGGGAGGAGGAGAGAGATGGAAGG
>VDFB02000007.1:72624476-72685065 GCA_007258455.2 Sequoia sempervirens
ATAGATAAAGACCTAAGAGAGGGAGAGGGGGTAGGAGGGAGAGACTTGAGAGAGAGAGAGGGTAGAGGGTAGAGGGTTTAAGGGTTTAGAGTTTAAGGGTTAAGGGTTTAGGGTTTAGGGTTATGGGTAGAGGGGAGAGAGATAGAGGGATTTAGTCAAAGAAAAAACCCCAACCTTAGGATTTTCCCAATACCATAAAAGACTAGTAACATAAGATAGGATAGGAAAGGAAGGATTCAAAATATGCAACATATTGTGTTGATATGTCCTTCAATCTTCTTAAGAAGATCCATGATATGTTTATAAAGGAAGTGACTTCATAGATGCATCAAGTTCAATTATGCATCTTTTAAACAATGAGGAATAATTTCAAGTTGTTGTCAAGCCCCTCTCACCATAACCCTATTAAATAGTCACACATCACATAGGAAGGTGAGTTGTTAGGTCACCCACATATGTGACAGGTGGCTGTCCAATAAAGATAAAATGAGGAGACTATGTGTATTTATTACACATAACAAAATAAGAGCAATGGTTGAATCAAGGTCATGATACAAGTACAAGGACAACACCTTTGCAAGAGCTACAAAAGGCAAAGGGGATTGATATTATTCTTTCATGGGTGTACTGGTGAAAGTGAATGCAATAGGTAAAGGTCATTGTCATTGATAAGGACAACCAACAATGCATGCTACAATGGTCTCATGAAGGACAACAACAAAATCAAAATCTAAAGTTTCACAAGGCTCTATTAAAGGCCTTCACAATCAAACATTAGGCAAACAAGTTGCCAAATAAAATTCAATGCATGATGTTTTAAGGAAAGGCATAAAAGGAAAAGACATTCAAGAAATATCAAATCTAGTTGACACAAATAATATTCCTATTGAAAACATGTCATTACAAGAGGTTTATGACAGCAATGGAACCCTCATATCATGTGATCGAGATACAATTTCTATGCTCATAACCTTTCATGTAGGGGTTTTGGTCATCATGATTGATCCAACATGGATCATGATTGCATACAAGAAACAAAAAGTTACAAATGACAATTAAGTAGTTATGATTAAGGAGAGGTCTCATTTTGGAAGCCAAGGCCATAGTACAAGTGTATATGAACAACAACTATGAGGTTATGCTACAAGACAGCCATGCAAGTTCATCTAGGACATCAAGCATTACAATAGTACAAGTGCATATGAACAATAATCAAATATCAGCAACAAGTAGTGAAGGAAGCAAAGAACAGTTATATTTTTACCTTTTCATACCATTGATCATCCATTCCAGCAATAGGCTATAATAGTGAAGGCATATACTTGCACAGGGGTGTTTTAATGAAGATATTCAACATAAAAACCATCATAAATCATGGTGCTTCAAGGGAATAGAGCATATTCATGAATAAGAGCAGTACCATTAAAGGCTACAAGTTTGTCTTCATGTTATCTATGAATTTGAAAAAATAAATCTACACTGGGTGACAACATGACTATAGCCATGAAATGGATTGCAGTGAGATAAATAATATAAATGGTTGTTGCCACTATCTCATTTTCTCTTTGGATAGTCATTACTAAGTCCTAACAAGTGAATAGAAAAGGGATAGGTGTCAATAATATACCTTCATTTGACAAGTCCTAGACTTTTGGTGATCTCATTGACCCAATAAGGCATTGCTTAGAAATCATTTCATATCTTTTTGACAAAATCAAAAGGAGGACTGATGTATCAATTGTAAGAGAAGAGAGCAATGTCAAGGGAGGGTAGTACCATCATCTTAGGTACCACTGCAAGATGATAAATGACAATCCTTGTGTTTGTATGCATGGAGGTCCTAAAGCATACTTTGGGTAAGGTGCATTCATGGCATCTTTTGGTGAAAGGTTTCCCAAGCACGAGCAAAGATCCAGTGTTCCATCAGGCTATGTTGGAACAATTATACACTAATCCCTCCCCTAGGGTGTTTCCTCACATCAAAACTAATCCCTTCTTCCTATCATTTGTTGACAAGGGAAATTAATTAAAATGCTTAAATGGGATTATAGGCGGATATGTTCTGTATAAGGATTTGATAAATAGTATTGGGTTAGAATACATATTGATGAGATTAAAATGCAATGTTATCAGGGATCATATATGTTATGTGTTAAATCTGTCATAAACCCCTGAATACTTATGAATTTGACTCCCACAATGGATATATGGCACTGATCTAAGTTGTATGATTTATTATTTGTTGTCTTTACCTAGAGCTTGCTAAAAATTGCAAATCAATGACCTATTTTATCTTGGGATTGTGTTGTAGTTATCTCATGCTCCAAATAGCTGATAATGTCGATGAATAGCCAATTCTATTTGATATTATCCTATTATGTTGAAATATTAAATGAGATTATCTGTTATTGTTAATTTTGAACATGATATTGATAGGAGTTGTAAACACATTAAGGGATCACCCTCCCGAGTCTTGCAGAGCCCAAAGTGTAGGAGGCTTTTTTAAATTTCTCGTCAATTGGTCCAGGTCCTTCGAGCTGCCCTTGATTGGGATTGGCAATTCCATAGGTAGATTAGAAGATCAACCTAGTTACATTGTAAAACAAAACCAACACTTCCCTCTACCCATAACCCTAAACCCTAAACCCTTAACCATAAGCCTTAAGCCCTTATGACCATCCACCCTCTGCCTTAACCCCCCTCATCTCATCCACTCCTCCCTCTCCCTCTCTCTCTCTCAAGGTCTCTCCATCACCCCTCTCCCTCTCTTAGGGCTCTCTCAACCTTAACCCTCTCCTTCTTGTCTCTCTCTCTCTCTCAAGTCTCCCTCCTGGCATCAATCCCTCTCTCAGGGTCTCTCTCTCTCACTCCTCCTCGCCATCTCAGGTCTCTCCTCTACCCCTTCTCCCTCTCTTGGGTTTCTCTCAACCCTCCAACCCTCCTTCAGCACATCTCTCTCTCTCTCTCTCTCATCTCTCCTCCTAGCACCACTCCCCTTGGGTCTCTCTCACTCACTCACTCTATCTCAGGTCTCCCTCCTGCCCTTCTCCCTCTCTTAGGTATTTCTCTCATACTCACTCACTCCTCTATCTCTCTCCCCTCCACCCTTAACCTAAACCCTTAAACCATCTGCCCTCACCCTTAACCCTCCCTCCTCCTCTCTCCCACTCCCTCCTTCTCTCTCTCTCAAGTATCTTCAATATCCTACCCCTTTCCCTCTCTGGTCTCTCTCTCTCACTCCTCCAGTCTATCTCTCTCCCATAACCCTAAACCCTAAACCCTAAAACCTTAAACCCTCTACCCTCTACCCTTAACCCTCCCTTTCTTTATCTCTCTCTCTCTCTCTCAAGTCTCTCCCTCCTAGCACCACTCCCTCTCTCGGGTCTCTCTCTCACTCCCTCACTCTTTCACTCTATCTCAAGTCTCTCCCTCCTACCCCTTCTCCCTCTCTCAGGTCTTTCTCTCACTCACTCCCTCCCTCTATCTCTCTCCCTCCACTCATAACCCTAAACCCTTAAACCATCTACCCTCTACCCATAACCCTCCCTCCCTCTATCTCTCTCCCACTCCCTCCCTCTCTCTCTCTCTCTCAGTACCTTCAATATCCACCCCTCTCCCTCTCTTAGGTCTCTCTGCTCCTCCTCCCTCTATCTCTCCCATAGCCTAAACCCTAAACCTAGGCTCTTAACAACCCTTAAAACCCTCTACCCTCCTGCCCTTAACCCTCTATGTACTCTCTGTATCTCTCCTCCTCCTCTCTCTCACTTAATCCCTCTATATCTCTCCCCTCTACCCATAGACCTAACCTTAACCCTTAAACCCAAAACCCTTAAACCCTCTACCCTCTCTCTCTCTCAAGTCTCTCCCTCCTACCCCCTCTCCCTCTCTTAGGTCTCTCTCTCTCCCTCACTTTCTCTATCTCTCTCTCCTCTACCCCCTCAGCCCTGACCTTAGAGCCCTTAATATCAAACTCAAACCTTAAACCCTCCACCCTCTATCTCTCCCAATGCTCCCTCCCTCCCTCTCTCTCTCTCCTCTGTAGGGTCTCTCCACTCTACCCTTAACCCTTAAATCCTTAAATCCTCTACCCTTTATCTCTCTCCCACTCCCTCCCTCTCTCGGGTCTCTCTCTCTCACTCACTCCCTCTATCTCTCTCCCCTCTGATGGAAATTTATATTTTTGCTCCTTATGTTTCATTCCTACCTTGCTTGGTGTTACTGGTCTTTCATGGTGTCAAAATTTTCCTTGGCTTGGTGGTTTTATCTTTGTTTTCATATAAAACCCTTGTGTTTATTTTACGCCTTGGTTGGGATCTATTTCGATGTTACTTTTTGAGGGGTTTTAAAATGACTTATGTCCTATCGTTCCGTCTAGGCTGAGTCCCTTTGTTTTAATATTTTATTTCCTCTGCACGGTTTTATTTTGCTAAATCTTGGTTGGCCCCATGTTTCATCAGTTAAAAACAACTTATGTCGTCATTTACCATCCACCTAGTGATGTCCCCTTGTCCTTTTAATAAATGTTTTTTTTGGCAGAAGGATGAAGTTCACACGACCATTGATCAACTATCGTTTGATCTTAGCTGCTCCCTGCCATCCCACGATGAGCCCACCACACTGCTTTGGTTGATCGTGATATCACAGGTGGGTGCCACGTGTCCTATTTGGTGAGGCCGAAGGTGATAAGTTTGGTTGACCATCAATCAATTGTCATCAGATCTTAACGGTTGACTGCCATCATGTGATCGAAAGTTGCAAGGTTTTTACTGATCGCAATATCACGGGCGGGCGCCACGTGTCTCATTTGATGAAGCTGAAGGAATGAAGGAAATACTGTGGTAAATTAATCTAGCCTTAATACATTAAAAGGTGGGTTACTAAAGTGTTCTTGAGGTGCACATGTTTTAAATCAGTGGATATGTTATAATCTTGATGAAAAAGTTGCTTGACAGTTAATAATAAGGTTGGTGACTATGTTGAAGGAACAAGATCACGAATGCTCAAGATCTATGATTTCTCACCATCGCGTGATCCAATGTTGCAGGATCTTTACTAATTTTGATATCACAGGCGACCAACACGTGGAATTCCTTGGAAACGTATGGTATGGTGCACCTCTTATTGCCACGTTGGCGATTGTGTCAGCTTGTTTTGAAGACGACCGTTCAATGATTTGATCTAACTAAAGGATCGATGGCTAAAATTTAAATCTGCATCAAATATGGTTGGAGCCATTCATGTAGTGCACGAGTGAGCTTTAATGGCGGATGAGACATTTGCTAGCATGATTTGATCGAGATAAAATCAATTCTCCTATTTTATTTGTATCACAAAGAATTCAAGTATTTTGCGGAGCAGTTTCAGAGCCGAAAGCGAAGTTGTGAATCTTTGCAGCCAAAATTTGGGACTTCTACAAACAAAGTCGTGAGTTAATTTATGTGCTTCTTGGTCTTTCTGCACTTGAATTTGGGAAAATATTTGTTGTGCTTGTGATTGAACTTGTTGATAAACGTGTTAGGGCTATAGTTTAATTATAGTTGTGAGAAATTGCAGTGTTTTGTTCTGTAATTTCCTATCTTTGGTTAGTCCTAGCTATTCAAAGTGTGAAATTGTAAAAAGACCCTAGTTTGTCCAAGATGACACTGCCAAAGCAAAATTTTGGCCAAGTGACCAAGAACCTTTCAGATTAAACTGTTTTGCAAATCATTTCTTGGCCACTTTCTATTCATTGTGTCAGATTTTGGATTTCAGTCTTGGTGCGGTGATGCCTATTGCATACATGTTCATGGGGGTGCAAATACAACACCCTAACTTCTCTGTGACATATGACTTTGCTTCTTTCTTGGCTAAGAGGATACATGAAGGGTTGTCAAAGTTGTAGAAAAATGATACTGACACTTAATTCTTTTGGTATTCTATGCTGATGCATATGTTCTTGTTCAAGAATGTTGACTTTTTCTCTAAAAAGATGGAATTACGACAATCGGTTGATGGAGAAAGATTTCCAGTACAATTATGGGCTACAAATTTATCTTGCAATAAGGAAAGCACCAGTTATGTGCAATTTTATAATTTCTTTCATTCTAGATTGAGGGATAGACTGATGGTGAATGTACCTAGGATCCCTAAGGAATTGTATGATTTCCTCAGGCCAAAAAGGAGGAAGCCAAAATTGAAAGTTTTCCATAACTGGGGTGACATTATCCCATACCCAGTCAACATTATTTTGAGAGTATATGGTTTTCAAGGAACCCCCCATATATTGCCAACAATGTGCCACCAAGAGTGGGGTTTGCAGAAGTTATGTGGCAAATAGGTTGTATCCATGAGGACAACCTCAGAGGGAGGGGTAAGGGAACATTTTTCCCTAATTATACAGTGGTGTCTGATTTTGCCTTTTCAAAAGGAGGTTGGGTGCATTTTGAGAAATTCTTTGATGATTACCATTTGAGGTGTGGTCCAAAGTGACAACATGATCCTGAGGGTTTCTTTTCCCTTTTCAGACAAAGAATAAAGGCTAGAAAAATTGTGCATGAGTTCAACTTTCTCGAGGATTTGATCAAAAATGAATTTGATCTAAATAGGCAGGAGTTGAACAAGGAGAAATGGATAGCTTATGATAAGCTATTAGATATTGTGCAGAAGATGGATCTGAAGTATAATCCATTGTTGGAGTTCAATCCATACCATAAGAAGATTGACTTTCTAATGGAGAACTTCAAGGAAATTATGGGCACATTGAGGACCAAAAAAATAAATTTAGAACTGAGTCTGGGTGTACAAGAACAAGGTGCCAGGCCAATTGAAACAAGGCCAGCATACCAACCTACAGAAAGGTGGCCTATTTACAAGAGGAAAAAGGATGATAGCAGTGATGAAGAGGAAGTGGATAGAAAAGGAAAGCAAATAATGAAGTTTCCTTCACAACCGAGTCCAAAATTCAAAGTGTCTGGGGCAATTAAAATAATTGATTTAGAATCATCACCAGAAGAGAGTCCCTCATCACCACCATCCGAGCCAAGCCCTAAAAGACAAAGAATTGATCAACCACAGGAGGATCTAATGGATGAAATTATTTTTATTGATCAAGACATGTAGGTTGGTATTCCTTCCCCTCCTAGGCCAGCTGAATTGGTTCAATCTAATTTAGATATGAAAGGAAAAAGTGTACAAGATGCAAGAATGGAAGATGTAAGGAGTTTCTAGATGACAATACATTTGTAAACACTCCTATATTCTTACAATTGGTATGGAGGATGAAATTTGAAGAATATCAAGAGAAATGTAAGAAGAGAAGAGAACTAAGGCCTGACAAGTCAAACCAAGATAATGATGAGGAGGTAAAAGCTGAATTAATGGAGAAATTTAAGAACATCACTCCTTAAGAGGGAAGAAGACTGGTGAGTTAGGCTGGTGTGTTGCTTCTGATTGAATGAGACATTGTATATGTTGTAGCATTTAATGCTATTTTAAAGTCCAAGCATCCTTTGCAAGACTCTGAAGAAGAAGTCAAGGCAGCATTGCAAGATTCTGCCTTCAGTGAGGAATATAAAACTTTGGCAATTTGGGCATTTTCCCCTGAAGGAAGAAAGCCAAATGTTACAGATATTAATCCAAATTTTAGAGGAGGATTAATAATAAAGAGAGCTTCAAAGACCTCAACCACTGAGGCCACTAATTTGACTATGAATGTGGCCAAATTGGCCCAAAAGACTGCTGAAAGGGAGGAGGCTGAAAAAAAGAGCCTAATGGAGAAGTATAACCTTTTGATTGAGGAATACAACAAGATGCAATAGAGGAATGTTGATTTGCAGACTGAGGTGGAAAGGTTTAGGTATACACATATTGGGGAGACATCAAGTGCTCCAGGGACTAGTACATTACCTTCCACAGTAGGGTCAGTACCTCCTGCTTCTCCAATTGTTTCCACACTAGGGTCTCCCAGTCAGAATCTTTCTCTCACCCCTCCTTTAGAACAAATTGATGAAGAAACAAAGTGCTCTGTTGATCCTACAAAGAAGCAACTCTTGCAAAGAATTGATGAATTGCATACATCATTGAAGGTAAGTGAGGAGGGATCTTTTTCAAAGCAAAAGGAGATTGTTACTACTATCTTGAGGCATTTAAATGAAAAAGGTTGATAGTGAATTGCTATCTATACATTTTTTATATTCTTTGTTGTTAGATGCAATAAAAAATATTGATAGGGATTAGGAAGTAGTGATAACATTGATTGAAAATTGGATCTCTAAGGCCAGTGATTTGGATGTCATGTATAAGGCTTCAAGGTTTGATACAAATAATAGGAACCAATCATTAAAGCCTACTCAAGTGTTGGTTAAATCATTGCAAGGTTTTCAGACCCTACCAAATGATTTGAGTAGGAAGATCAGGAAATTGGTGAAGAATTTTAATGATTGGGGTAACACATTGTTACCAGATATAATTGATGAGTAGGGAAAAATCAGGTCACTCCAGTAGTGGTAGGATCAAGCACGTGAAGTCATCAATGATAAAATTAAATTAATTTGTGATGACTCAGATTATGACTTGTTGGTGAGCTGTATGGATAAAATCATTAGTACCTGCTCATTTTTGGAAGCTTTTGAAAGAGATGCAAATTAGGTAGTGGTAAAATACACACCTTATAATGCCAAGGTGAATGAGGTTATTAGTTTTGATTGGCCGACTGATGAAGAATACTAGAAATGGGTAACTAAATATTTGACTGAGGAAGAGTAAAAGGAATGGACTACTAACAGGTGGTAAATCGGATGCTGCAGTTACAATGGTTTCCAGTTTTGCTTTGATGGCATTCTTGACACTGATTTCTTGTGGTTTTTTGTTGTTGCATCAACTTTTCTCAGTTGACATGATGAACAAGAATATTCTCCAAGGTGATGGTTGTTGTAACAATTTTTGGAATATCACCAGGTGTGCCAACTGGCTGGTGACATGTGTACTTTCTGGCCCGATGCTTGTTTGCTCCTTCATTTTCGATAAGAAGGATTTCAAGACCAGAAGTATGGGTTAGCAAGTTAGATAATTTTTTGTTGAGTCTAGGTGAAGTTGCAGAGAAAATTGTAAAGTCTGATGGTTTTAGAGAGAAATACAATTTAGGTTCTGAGTTATTCTGTAATCGGTTTTGAATTCATGGGGATTTAATGTTGTATAATAGTACTTGCATTTGAGTTGAAATGATAAATTCAAACTCATGTTTCTCCACTGTACATGCATATCCAAATTTTGAATAAGATGACTAAGGGTTGTTTCATTCATCTCACTATTGTGGTGTGTATAATCCTTATTTTAGCTTTAATTCAAAGAATTAATTAAAATGCTTAAATGGGATTATAGGCAGATATGTTATGTATAAGGATTTGATAAGTAGTATTGGGTGAGAATGCATCTTGATGAAATTGTAATGCAATATTGTCGGGGGATCTTATATGTTATGTATTAAATCTGTCATAAACCTTTAGATGCTTATGAATTTGACTCCTGCAATGGATATATGGCACTGATCTAAGTTGTACTTATTTGTGTAGTTCAATAATTGTTTGTCTTTCCTAGAGCTTGCTACAAATTGCAAATTAATCACTATATTTTACTATGGATTGTGTTGTAGTTATCTCATGCTCCACATAGTTGATATTATCGGTGAACAACCAATTTTATTCGATATTATCCTATTGTGTTGAGCTATTCAATGGGATTATCTATTGTGTTAATGTTGTTTATGATATTGGTGCAGAGGTTGTAAACACATTAAGGGATCACCCTCCTAGGTCTTGCAAAGCCCAAAGCGTGGGAGACTTTTAAAGTCCGTCAGTTGGTCCAGGTCCTTCGAGCTACCCTTGATTGGAATTGGCAATCCCATAGGTAGATTAGAAGACCAACCTTAATGTAAAACAAACCAACACCCTCTACCTTTAACCTAAACCCTAAACCATTAACCTTAAAACTCTACCCTCTAAACCCTCTCCCTCTATCTCTCTCCCACTCCCTCCCTCTCTCAAGTCTCACCCTCCTACCCCCTCTCCCTCTCTCAAGCTCTCTCTCTCTCACTCACTCTTATCTCCCTCCCTCTACCCTTAACCCTCTACCCTCTATCTCTCTCCCACTCCCTCCCTCTCTCTCTCACTGAATCCCTCTATCTCTCTCCCCTCTACCCGTTGGTTGTTTTTACTATAACCAGGTTGGTCTTTTAATTTACCTATGGAATTGTCAATTCTAATCAAGGGAAACTTGAAGGACCTGGACCAACTAACGAGGATTTTAAAGACCTCCTACACTTTGGGCTCTGCAAGACCCAGGAGGGTGATCACTTAATGCGTTTACAACCTCTGCACCATTATCGTAAACAACATTAACAACAACATATAATCTCATTTAATACCTCAACATAATAGCATAATATTGAATATAATTGGTTGTTCATCAGTAATATCAACTATTTGGAGCATGAGATAACTACAACACATTCCACAGTGTAAAATAGTCATTGATTTGCAATTTGTAGCAAGTGCTAGGTAAAGAAAAACAAAATACTAGACCATAAAAATTAGTACAACTTACATCAGTGCCATATATCCATTGAGGGAGTCAAATTCATAAACATCTAAGGGTTTATGATAGATTTAACACATAACATATAAGATCCTTGAGAACATTTCTTTACAATTTCATCAACATGTATTCTAACCCAATACTACTTATCAAATCCTTATGCAAAACATATCCACCTACAATCCCATTCAAGCATTTTAATTAATTCCTTGAATTAAAGCCAAAATAGAAATCATACACACCACAAGAGTGAGATGAACAAGACAACCCTTGATTATCTTATGCAAAATTCAGATATGCATGTACAATGGAGAGACATGAGTTTGAATTAGTCATTTCAATTCAAATGTCAGTACTATCATAAAACATCAAATCCCCATGAATTCAAAACCTACTACAGAATGACTCAAAACCTAAATTGCATTTTCCTTAAAGCCATTGAACTTTACAATTTGCTCTGCAACTCTACCTAGACTCAACCAAAAAATATCTAACTTGCTAACTCGTACTTCTAGCCTTGAAATCCTTCTTATAGAAAATGAAGGAGCAAACAAGCATCGGGCTATAAAGTACCTCTTATTTCACATGCTTTTCTTCACAAAACTCTTGAGGACAACAGCCATACCTTCTTTATTTCTCATCCTACGCCCTATTCATGCATCCTACAATTACAACAGTATCCATGGGGCCTCTTACACAAGCTACAGTAATAAAAAAAAATTTAAGAGCCCCTTTATATCATGTTTGGACTACAAAACCCTAAAAAATAGGGTAACCGGGTTGTATGCAAAAAAATGAAGTTTTCTAACTCAAATCAATGCCTTAAGCCCTCAAATTAGAATCAAATCAAAGCTAACACATATCTTCATGACCTGGAATTGATTTCACATCAAAATATGGTTGCACGTGACCGTATAGTGTGCTGTATAATAGGAAAAATACAAATTTTTTGAAGAAAAACACAGAATTTTGAATGTCAAGAGCTTGTATTTTAAATCCTCAACCATCAACAACCATTACAATAATCACTTTATGCATTTTAAAGGTCTTTACACATCAACCACTGAACAACCACCTCTACAACTGACTTTTTTAATCTTTTATGATCACATGAAACATAAAACACACTAATTTCAAGGTTGTTAACATCACTATTGAAATGTTTTAATTTGTTGACCTTTAAAACATTAAAAAGTACATCATTAAATTAATTATGTAATGGCATAAAAATTAAAAACATCATGAATTAATTATGTAACCGTATAAGTCAAATATAATTCTATCAAGAAATTAATATCAAATAGATAATATAATTGCATAACTCATACATTTCAATGTCATTGATCTTTTTCATCCAACTCTTTGTCTGTATCATCTGATCTAGATTCGACATTGTAAGGATTGGTCATATCATCATCATCATCATCGATATCAGTTTTGATAATGTCATCATCCACATAGATATCATCTTCATGAACATTAACTCCTACATCATCATGATCTAGTTCCTCCTCTTTGACATCTTTGTCAGGGACATCATCAACTAACTATTGATCTTGATCATCATCTACATCATCTTCTAGTTCTTTGATATCTTCTTCTTCCACCACATTATATTTTACCAGCCTTCCTCTTGGATCATGTCTAACAACAAATGACCAACCCGGTTTACCTGGAACCTCTGAGTAAAATACTTGCTCACATTGGCTTGGAAGAACATAGGGCTCAATTCCAGCTCCCTCGATCAACCTTGTATTAACCATGGTAAATCCATTATCAAGTTCAATAACAGTTCTCTTATGATCATTTTCATTCAATCATAGCCTATACCATAGGATGACGAACAAAATTAATTTGAAGGACTTAAATTCAAACTCACATATATCATCCAAAATCCCATAGTATCGATTTTCTGAGACTTCTGGATGTATGTCGCTTCTAGATGAAAAATTAGTTACCTAAAAGACTGCAGTTATACCAGAATCACAAGTTTTCTTCATGTCATCCAACATTTTGATTCAAAATTTACGACCATTGCACCACATAGCCTTGTGGTGTTTCACCTGCAATATGTCAAACATGTAAAAATTATTACAATATCATCAGTTGATAAACATATTTATTCTTGGCCGAATGGATGCAAAGAAAACAATCTCAACATATATATACATCAATATAATTGAAAATAATTAAATAGTATGGGTGATTAATATATTTATATGTACCTGTTTATCTCTTAAACCATATGCTAAATCAATTTCCCTTTGTGTAACATTGGAATCTCCATTATGATGAGCTTCTTTAACCAATGAAGCCACACCTTCCCATGTTAATGCATGGCCAGATTGTTAACATCATTCAATCCATACCATCATCCAATCAAGATTGTTTGTGACGTACAAATGTAGTGCATCCTACTCTCGACTAACTGTATCAAAAAAAATTAAAATTCAAACGATGTATAATTAGTTAAATACCACAGTATACGACATTAATTTATAGTTGATGTATATTGAAGATTAAAAATTAAATAAGTACAATATACATAAAAACCATATGTAAAATGTATTCCAATTAATCTCCATGACCATCTTATAATTACCTCTCACTTTCTTCAATCTACCTTTCCCCATCAGGTACTCCCCTTCAAATTTGTTAATGGAGTTGGGATCCCAAATCGATCTACATGGATCTTTGCTGCAAACTTAGGAAGATATTCACTAATGTACACCATGGTTTGGTATACCATATATCCCTCCACCATGGAACCCTCAAGATGTGCTCTTTTTCTAATCAAAGCCTTCAAAAATTTCAAGTGCCTCTCAACCATCCACATTGACCTTGTGTGTACAGGTCCACACAATTCAATCTCCTCAACTTGGTGTATGAGGTAGTGTTCTTGTGCATTGAAATTTTTTGAAGGTAGACACTTTTGCATTTCACACATTAGACGAGGAATTTTTCTCTTCCAATAATTTATATCTTCTTTATGGATTTGTTTAGATGATAGTCATCTACAAGTGATTCAAGGCGCAAATATATTAACGAGATTTAACAAAAATATATAGTATATTACATAACAAGTAAAACAAATGGCAATTATAAGATGTATACAACGAATTGAACAAATATTGCTACTTACCTCATGTATTTTCCAAGATCATATATAACTTGCTTGACATTGTTGTCAAAGTTGTCTGGGAGAGATAGAGGTAGAACGTACTGCAACAATTATAAAATGATCTTTTCATTATTTTTCCAAAAGTAGTAAACACAATACACTAAAAAGTACATGCATTATAAAAGTGTATATAATACACCAGAATAATTACGTTAATGAAGGTATGCCAATCATGCGTTTTCATCCCATACCCAAATTCACCTTTCTTTGTTATTATATTGTTTATGTTTGCAACAAATCCTATAAGAAATCAAATTTTTCATATGACTTCTTTTATAGCATTGATTTGTTGCTTTGTTAATAACCAAAGAAGGGAACTTATATTAATTTGGTATCCATTGCTATTTAATTGAATGACATTTTTCATTGCATGATTGGCTTCCTGAATGTCACTACAATTTTTGACAATTTTTTCTTTGTCATGCCTTCCATCTAATATTTTCCATAACGTTTCTATTATATTCTTTCCGATATGCATTGTATTAAACAAATTCACAATTTGTAGCTACTCATAGTAGGGCAACCTACTAAATTGTCTGAGATAACTTTTTAGTCCCTATGGAAGCTAGCCATTAATGCCTTGACAACCTTCATGAAGCATATAAGTTAAACAAATTAACAATGACAATCATTGTCAATTACAACATGAGTAAACACAACACAATATAAAAATATAAATTCAAAACATATCCTATATGATAGATAAACAATTTGATCCAATGTATAACCTTGACGATTAATTCTATTATATTCCAACTTCCATAGGTGAGGTGTCATTCTTCGTGGTTTTGATGTAGTCTCCTCTTTCCCATTGAAAATATGTTTTTCAGTAGTTCGATAGTTATGATTTCTATGGAGGAAGTGCCTATACTCATTAAACACCTACTTTCCTAAACTTTTTGAATGATGCGATTTCATCTTTGGACCACAAATTGGACATGCAAATTTTCTCTTTGTTTGAAGACCTGCAAGATCATATATAATTGGATTAAATATGTCAATTTTTATAATTATATATAATGAATATATTATTTTAAAAACATGCATGATATCTACTTCATCAAATTAAAGATTGTTAAAGTGCAGTCAAACATTATAACATACCACAAAAATGTGTTAGCCCTGGGGCATCATGAATTGTCCATACAAGTATTGCATGGAATTGAAATTTTCTTTGTCTTATTGGTCTAGAGACGTCATACATAGTGACGCCATTCCACAACATTAGTAACTCGTCGATAAGAGGCTCGATATATACATTCATATTTTTAACTTGGTACTTAACTAGTTGAATGAACATAAACATTACATAATTATTATAACCATTTTACTGCAATATATATAAATTAATGTACATGACTATTGAATGAAAAAAAATGTCATTATGCAACAAATAAAACAAATGAGGTGCTACTACGTTAAAGAAAATTGATGTAAACAAATACCTGGAACAATCATTGACAACATTATGTGCTCCCTCTTTATTGAGATCCATGGAGGAATGTTATTGTTGATAACAAAAATAGGCCACACCGAGTAACTAGATCTCAGCTCTCCAAATGGGTCACTTGCTCTTACTAGCTCTCCAAATGGGTCAAGGCATTATGCAAGATAACATTGTGAATTGTTTGTTGTGTATGATTTGATTTTCTTGCGCATTTACTGCTTTGCTAACTTCCTTTAAGACTAGGTATTGCACCCTCAGCTGCAATCTCAAACAACTCACTCACTATCACTTGAAGATTCCTTTCATGAGCATCCTTCTATAAAATCAAACTATGCCCTATAGACTGCCTACTTACTACAGGGGACTCATTGTTTCATGGTATTGTAGATCTTAAGATCCTTCAACCTTATTGACACTACTTCACATTCCACAAGGTATTATTCACTATTCTCCCATCTTTGATGAGTCTCAAAACACTGCTCAAACATGCAATCCACTACCTCCATTATACATTAATGGCTAAGAAGAAACATTGAACCTATGATTACCACTATTACTTTTTGGACAATCATTCCCTGATTGCATTTTCCTTGTCTAACACTACCAAAAGCATTTGAAAAACCCTTAAGGTCAACAAGGGGGTAAGGAAACTCACTATTAAAATCTCCACTTTACTATGCAAGGTTTGAGCTTTATTATCTTGTCACTGCTCAGCCTCTTTTTGACTATCACATCTCAAGTGACTATCATTCTTCTTACCATAGATTGCATTTACAAATGTCACTAAGCTACATAGTGTGCTTGTTATTGGCTGCAATCTTTAGATTGCAAGATTTTGTTATTAGCTACAATGTCTCAATCTTTCTGGTATTGCAACCTCTCTAATCCGCTAGAGTTATTGTTTATGTTTCTAAAGAGGCCTAGGGTTTGTATCCTAATCATGCTCTTACCAATGCTTCTGTTGGTATTAAGAAACAAACTTAAATCTTGGGTCAGAAAATTAGTTGTATTGACAAAGTTGGGGTATGATCTTGGATTGTATCCTAGAGTGTGTGGGAAGCTTGTGTTTGATCATTAAGGTATGTAAACTTGATCAGGGAAATGTATCCTATATAGCATGGGTCTTGCTTTAATACTTTCCATAATGGTTATTAGCAAATCACATTATTATAGTTTGTGGTAACCCAAGATTGCATTCAAGTATGTAACAAACTTGGTTTGTTGTTTAAGCTATACACTTTTAAGTAACATTCATAAGTTTTAGAAAATATTGATCACTCTCTAGAATATCCCATTAAACATGGTTTGTGCTTGAATGCACTACATAATTGATATAACACAACCACTCTGCAATCAGAGTTATAGGCTCTTTATTGCAACAAGAGGTAATCACTCTTCGATCATGCTATAATTACATCCTAACCTGTTAAACTTGAGACAACCTGAATGCACCCAATGATGATTGACACCTACATTATACAACCTTAACTACATTATATGAGTGCCTCCATTTCTATCACAACATAGCCACATTAAACTTGGGTCACACATGAATGCATCTTGTATTTTTTATAGCACAACTGTGCCACATGACCAATAGAGTTATGGATCACATAATTACAGTCACAAGAATCTATTCCTTGGTTGTGATCTTATGGTGATTCCACACAACAAAATCTGGACATGAAATTCTAAAAACCCTAAACCTCTAAAAATGAAATCTGATGAGATGTTGCTTTAAATTATGATTTTCAAACTTGGAACTACAAATCTAACTTCACAATTGAATTATGCAAAAAGACAATAACTACCCTCAACCTGGTGATATCTTCTTGAATTTTTTTTAATTTTTCCCAAGAAAATCATCCTTAGTTCTCTACAAACTATCTCAAGTAGAGAAAAACACTGTTGCAATAAATCAACGAACTCACTTTTCTTTATGTCGGCCACAATTTGTTTTTTTTCTATTTTTCATGTTTGTCAAAATTTTGATGAAACTGATAGTTGAAATTTTGACGAAACCCAGGTTCGTTGAAATTTTGATGAATGTCAGGGATAAACTTTCAAAAAATTGAAAATTACACATCAAATTTTACAAGCACCCGATGATACATCAAATTATACATATTTCGTCAGACATTTTCGTCAGATTTTGTAGTCAAATGAGTTAGTGGAGGATCATGATTTTGATCTATGTGGATTGCTAAAAGATCAATTGATGGAAAATGTGCAACTAACAAAGGAGGCATATTACCCTTTTAGGTTTGGTACCTTGGTCATATGTATTGTGATGTATTTTCTGAGTTGCTTGCCACAGATTGATAATGTTGTATGGAAATAAAATGAACTAGTTTCTAAACAAATTTTTGAACACTCTAATACTTTGGAAAATTGTGAGCAAGAGTATGCTAATTTCTTTAAAGAATTACTAGGGAAGTTTGGATAAATTAGCATTTCTATTTCGGTAAGAGCACTTGAAGTTGGATCTTCTTCTGATGAGATGGAGAGAAAGAATAAAATAGCACAAGAGATTGTTGATTACACTCCTCTGACACACAAAACTCCAAAAATTGAAGGAAAAAGGTAAAGATCTAGTTATTGCGAACATACCAAATGAAGAATTTGATGAGTACACTCCAAGAGAAGAACTAGAATTAGTTGAACCAGATGTAGTTATGGTAGAAGGAAGTGAAGAAGAAGGTATTTTATCCAAAGAAAAGATACTATAGCTTGTTCAGGAGAAAGATGGGATGCAAAGAATTGTAGACATATGGTCTGATAGACCCTCTTCTGAGCAGGACCTGATCAAGAGCACACTAAGTACTTATTTTGTGCACAATAAAATTGGTTTGGAGAGTTTGCATAATGTGTTTCCTAAAGAGATGATTGACTGCATTAAGGATGCCATAGTAGCTGAGTCTCAAGATAGGAAAGAGGAAGAAATAATTCTACATCTGAAGGAGTAGTTTAGGTTATCTATTACCAAACTAAAAAGGAAAATGAATGTGTTGAGAAAATGCATAAATATAACCAATAATATCTACAACTATTGTCTTCGTTGGCCTCATGCAGTTGGGAAATACAAAGATAAGTTGGAGTAGATTGAATCTGAGCTAAAAAAATAGACCTCAAGATTAAAACATGTTTCAGGATCAAGATGGCGTGGTCAAGAAAAGGATTCAAGTGTTTCAATCTAAGCATACAAAAGCTTTGTTCACCAGAAAAAACCTTGTGGACACCTTTTGGAAAGTGGAGGATTTAACCAAATGCAGATTGGAGTAGTTGATTGAGGTTCTTAGGAAAGGAGAGAAATTAGAAGAGGCAATCACAATTTTGGAATCCCTCATCTAGATTATCAACCGGACATCAAAGAACACTAGCATGATCATAATCATTGGGATTAGAGTAGAAGCTTGGAGGATATTTCTTTTGGAAATGAAAGATAAGTACAAGATAATTTTCTAACTCGAGTATAAGCAGTTGTACTTCTTCAAATTTTGAAAGGGAGAGAGAGTGCAGTGAAAAATATTCTTGTCATTGATGTCAAAGGGGGAGAGAGAGAGAAGTGAAACATGCTTTATCATTCTAAGGGGGAGATGTGTTTTGAAAAGAAGTGTTTGGAAATTTTGAACTTTGGCAGCATAATCATATTGGTTCTGACACTTAGTCATTTTTCACTAAGTGTTTCCATCAATTCCAAAGGGGGAGATTGTTGGTATATGTCTTCTAGTGTTTTCATTGATGGAAACCTAAGTCATTATTCTGGTCTACAGATCAAAATTTGTTCCTACCAGTAGGCAGAGTGAATAACATAGTTTTACCTAAAGTAAGAATGAAGAACAAGGTTTCCGATTAGTTTGTCGATCCATATGCTTCACCAGATTATCATTTTAGGTTGTGGATCTTGGGGAAGGTTTTTGAGCATCTATTTTATCTTATTTTTAAGTTTTGTGTTGTCACATTAATTGGTGTATGAGTTAGGAGATCCAGTAGGATGATTTTTTTGTTTATTTGCTCATGGTGGCTGACTTGGTGAATGTAGCATGTTGCGGATGTATAAGGAGTAATTTTTTTATTTTTTCTTATGTTGGACATTTTTTTTTTGGTCCTAGCCTAACATTATCTGACTATGATGGGTTTGCATTAAATATAATTTGTGATTTGAGCCGACCATTGGAGAATTTTTCATATTTCACTTAAGTCGACCTGAAGTGATTGAAATCCTTGATAGCAGATATATATGTGAGTTCGGGTAATTCATTTAGATGTGTGAGTGTGTGTGAAGAGCAGAGAAGATGTGTGTGCGAATATTAGAAAATAAGTTGAGCAAATTTTTCTTGTGCAAAAGAGGATTTTGTGAAGTGAATTAAGGTAGAGCAAAGCAAAGTGTAGAATCAGACAAAAGGTCCAAAATCTGATCTATGAGCTTCACCAAAACTAATACTAGGAATTTGCAGATGCTACTTTCTCAGTTCAACCTTTTGTTGTAATCCAAATATTTTGTAAGGCAGTAAGCCTTCCTAATTTTGAGCAGTGAGCTCTAGGAAGTGCGCCTAAATGCATGTCCATTCCCTTTTTCTTCATACTTTTAACAGAGTATAAATTATGGATTAATCTCCACCGTGGTTTTTCCCCTAATAGTGTTTCCACATAAAAATCTTGGTGTTATGGTGTTTTTATTGTTTCCTTCATGTGCTTGTATCTTTACTTCTATTGAAATGTTGTAAATGGGTTAAGATCTAAAATGAAATTTGAATATTTTTGCAAACTAATTCACCTCCCCCTCTCAGTGTTCCTTGAGTCCAACATATCTACCTTCATGCACATGTGTCTTGTTTTTCACACCCTTTTTTAGTTGAAAGTATTATCTTGTGCACATTCTAATGATGTATTCTCCTTCATTCACTACATTGTGACACATAATTTTAGTGAGCCTATCATCCCTCTCCCTTGTTAGCATCAAAGAGTGGTTTTCATATTTTTGGTGCTAATTTTTCTTTGGTTTTGATGCAAGAGCATCGCTCTCCCTAAATTTTTGTTTATGTTTTTGTTTCTCTTTTTCTTTAGTTTCAATAGTTTTGGGCTTTTATTATGTTTTGGTTTGATGGGTGGTCACTGCAGCTTCCTGTCACTTCAACATTCTATCTTCCTGTCACTAAGAAACGAATGTTTGAACTTCTTGTTGCCTATCATGAAGGAACATAATGGGATGTTAAAATGAATAATTGTTGAATCCTCTTGATAGTTGTTGAGTCATTTCAATTATTTTGAGGTGACTGCTGGTTGCTTGATGGTTGGGGATGAAGTTGGACCATTGCTAAAAAAAAGAAGACTAGGAGAAGATTCAGGAATACAACTGATTGAGAAGATTGTTAAATAGCCAAGTGTAGAGAAGGAGAAGCATTGTCATGGTGAGAAGGAAAAGCGGTAAGAATAGGGTCAAGGAAACGTAACCCAATTGAGAGGGTAGAATCCATGGGTTGGTGGTTGGAGGAGATAAGAGATCGCCATTAAGTTCTAGAAACAAAACAACCTGATTAAAAAGAAGGAAGGGTCGACAGTCAGCATAGGATAGTTGGGATGCAAGAAAGTTTTGGATTTATGTTTTTTTATTGTGTGATTACAATTTGATCCCTAGTAGGATCACATTCAATGTAAACTAGTGATGATGCATTTGAACAAATTCTAATTAAATAATCCAGTGACTTGTTTATGTTAAAATAACATTTCTTGAGTCTTGTTTTCTATGGTATTTTTTTGTATCTGTGATTTGAGTAATTTAATGAGGGTTATTGTTGTCTTGTTGGGATTTGAGCGCATATGTGTGAAAGATCTGTCATCAAGTGGTATCAAAGTGCAAAGGGTTTTGAGCACAGAGTAGATCACTAAGTGAGGCAACTTAGCCAGGACCTACAGGTTGAGTAGAGAAAGAAGTGTCTAAGTGTGTGTGCAAATTTTTGAGTGAGTGGAAAAGTATTGCAACAAGGAAGAGGATGAAGATCTTTGTTAGAAGACCCATGATAATCCCATCTTGGGATAGATATTGGGATGGCATGGAGAAGAGAAATCTATATGATAAATTGCAAATGATTTCAAGTCAAATGGATGCATTGGAAAAGTATTATTTTCCCAACCCTGTGGTGATTGTAGGACATCCAAAGAAAGCCAAGGAAAGAGAGCCTGAAGTAGAACCAAGTCATGTGGAGGACCTTACAAACAAGGATGTTGATTATGAAGACTACGCACATTCTGTAGATGTTAAGGAAGATGATTACCAAGTGACAAAAAATGACAAAAATTTGGATCATATTGATACTTTGATGGAAGATGGTACTCAAATTGATGTAGAGCTTGATAATCTTGTTCATGAAGATGAGAACTACAATAAATATGTAGAGATATCCGTGGTTGAAAAATATAATATGCAGCTTAGCTCGTATGGTGAAAATGTAGATCTGATAAAAGAAGTTGCAACAGAAGGCAAAGTAATTGATGAAGATGTAAATGGTTTAATGGTTCTAGTTGCAACAGTAAAGATTTAGGAAGTAGTTTTGTTTTCATTTGAGTTGATGCCAACGGGAGACCATGAAGATGAGTCAGCTTGGTGGAGATTTGGAGTTGATAAAGAGAATCGAAGGAGAAAGTATGCATTGAGAGAAAGAAGCCAACAAATGTAGACAACTAAACTTCTAAGGCAACAATGCAAGTATTGAAGTGTAGAATCAAGAAACTAGAAGGTGAGGAAAAAGAAATTGAAGTTGGAAGTTGACATTGCAGATTCCATGTGCAGGAGCACATGATTTCTTTAGTCTCTTCGGGAGTCTAATGCAGGAGCATCGCTCTCCCTAAATTTTGGTTTATGTTTTTATTTATTTTTTACTTTAGTTTTGGTAGTTTTGGGATTTTTTTATGTTTTGGTTTGATGGGAATTCATTGCAGCTTCATGTCACTTCAACATTCTATCTTCCTGTCACTAAGAAGTAGATGTTTGAACTTCTTGTTGTCTGTCGGGTAGGAACATAATGGGATGTAAAAATGGATAACTGTTGAATCTTGTGACAGTTGTTGAGTTGTTTCAGTTATTTTGAGGTGATCCTTGGTTGCTCGATGGTTGGGGATGAAGTTGGACTGTTGATAAAAACAAGAAGATTGAGAGAACATTCGGGAATACAACCATTTGAGAAGATTGTTAAATAGTCAAGTGTAGAGAAAGAGAAGCGTCACCATGGTGAGAAGGAAGAGTATTAAGAAGAGGTTCAAGGAAATGTAACTCAATTGAGAGGGTAGAATCCATGGGTTGGCAGTTGGAAGAGAGAAGAGATCATTGTTGAGTTCCAGAAACAACTCAACCCGATTAAGAAGGAAGGGTCAACAGTGAGTATAGGATAGTTGGGATGCAAGCAAGTTTTGGATTTATGTTTTTTTATTGTGTGATTACAAGTTGGTCCCTAGTAGGATCGCATTCAATGTAAACCAGTGATGATGTATTTGAACAAAGTCTGATTAAAGAATTCAGTGAATTGTTTATGTTAAAATATCATTTCTTGAGTCTTATTTTATGTGGTTTTTTTTGTTGTATGTGTGATTTGAGTAATTTAATGAGGTTTACTGTTGTCTTGTTGGGATTTGAGTGCATATGTGCGAAAGCTCCATCATCAGGTTTTAATTTTGTAATGACTATGTATTTATTTTTTGTTCCTATGTACTAAGTAGATGCAACAACTAGTTTCCCATGCATTTTGGTTTGATGGAACACATACCATATAGAATCTCTTGCATTCTTTTTTAATGGAGGTGACCTTCCATCCTCAATCAATCAAATTATTTATACTATTGGAACTTATATTTTTGACGTGCAATTAATCTTTGTACTAGTTGAGTAGCATCATTCAAGTCACTTGTGAAGAGTATTGTCTTGGTTTTCCATCTGATAATTATTTGACTAGTGTCATTTGGGTCACTCACGCAAAGTCTTATCTTGTTATTCCTAATCATCATCTTGAATCCAGAGAAGGTTCTTTAGTTTTAACACTATAGTAGTTATTTTTAATAGTTATTTATAGCTTCTTCATAATTCAATGGTGTTCTTCATGTTCCTATTCTTTTTATTATATTTTTTTTGAGCTTTCTTAGTCCTCAATATATCTTTGTCTCTTTTGGAGAGGAGTTTTTTCCATGAGGTTTTCTCATTTTATCTCTGGTTATGAGAGATCTTTTCATTTGTACATGGGTACCTCATCAGGCCTAGTTGTTGAGACCCATCTTTTACTTTTTATGCATTCGTCATTTAGAGGTTTTAGCTTCTCCTTAAGTTGCACTTAAGGGGGTGCTAGAGTAAAAGGGTATTTACCTAAGTAATTATTTAATTAGTTAGGTCCATTTTCATACTAGCTGCTTAAGCTTACTTGGGTCATGTGCTTTTTATGTTTCACATATGATAAGGACACATGTCATGATCTATTTTTATCTTCACCTAGAGTTTCATCCAAGGTTGTTTTTTTCTTCTTCCTTTTGTAATGATTCATTATTGTATCATTCATTGAGTGAGTATTACACGTTCATAATAACTCATGATTTTTTGGATATATAGCTCTTGGCCTCCATAGCTTTATTTTTTCTCTCTTTTTGTGATAGGTGTTTTATTGTAAGTGATTCTTGGAAGTTTTAGGGTTGAGGAATCAACTCGAACAATACAAAATGCATATTATTGTATTAAAATAAATGCATTTGCAGATTAATTTTGTTGTGTTTTATATATGTTCTCTTTGTAATTTATATTTTATTTAAAGACATAAATCTATTCTATACAATATACTCTAAATTTCCCCAAGTTTTTAGTAGAGAAATATAAAAAAATCAAATTTGGCATGACTTATACAAATGGTTTTCATTGAAAATCAATTTTATAAAAAATAAAAGGGATAAATCCCCCATTGGTTCATTAGGTATATTTTCAACACACCTCATAGATCAAAAATAAATTGATTTTGTATTAACCCAATTGATGTTTTAGATCATGGATAATAACATTGGTCATTCTTTAGAACTACCATGGGTGTGGATGGGGATAATAGTAGAGTGGAAAAGAACATTGATGTGTGGGACTATGATTATGCTTTTGCATTCCAAGAGAGGATTATGATTCCTAAGGATAAGATGACTTACTATGATAATTTTGTAGAAATGTATATAGGAGATGATGCTTCATCTAATTTTTATATTTGGTTGTTCCCTAAATGTGATCATGTAGCAATGGGTACTAAGATTGTGATTTATAATCTCGCCATTACACAACACTGGTTGGCTACTAGGTACATGGCTAAGGAGAATATTGAGGGGAGAAGAACATAAGAGTAGAAGCACATCCTATTTTTGAGCATCCAAGGCCTAGGAGATAAAAGGTCAAATTTTTTTTATTGGATATGTTGCTAGATATGTGACTAAGTGTTTTAGTGATGGTATATATTCAACTATAAATTTTGGAAGGATGTGTAGAAAGGCTATAATTAAAGGATCTAAAATATCACTACGATTGTTGATGAATCAAATTTGAGAAAGTATCTTAAAAGTGGGATAAGCTATATTGACCCACCTAGATTCAGTTTTGGTCATTCTTAAAAAGGTGTTATATAGATCGAATCCCATAAGAGAATCCATAATAAAGATGTGTATAGATGATTATGTGTTGAAGATGACTTTTGAAAATTACCTTTATAACATTTTATGCTAAATGGCACTACTTTGTATTATTGTTTATTTAATCATTCTATTCTTTTATATTTTAAGAAAATATATATTTGATAATAGACATGATGTTAATTTTTTCTTTATCATGGAAGGTATTTTGATCTAGAGAAAAATACTCACAAGTATTTTGAAATAAATTGATGAAGATAGAAAACCTGATCCTAAACCAATTCTTCAAGAATCAGAGTACACAAGACTCAATAAACGGTTAAGTCTAAAATCGACAATTAGATGTTTCAATTTAAATTGATCCACCATTGTATACAATATAATCTGATTAAAAATAAATCAAACAACTTTATTTAATCCAATTTCATGAAATTTACATTTAATTACTAGGAAACTTTGATGCCTTTGCATTCTTTACCCACCACCTTTGTTCATCTCTTCTAAAGATCACAACCTCTTTGTATTTGACTTCAACTCATACAATCTGCTCAAATATATGTAGTCTTTGTATTTCTCCTCTTCTCCTGCTTTAATTGGATGAATTCAATCTTCCTATGCACCTATGCTAGCACTCAATTTCTCATTTGAGTCTTTATTTTCCTCCTATGAACTACTAAATCAATTCCCACTTCTCACCTTTTTGCTTATGTAAATTTCCTTAATCATACAACCTCTCATCTCAATCACCTCCCTACATTCTACATCTCTCCTTATATTATGTACCCCATGTCCTCTATTGACCTGTATTAACATTATTATCTAGGCATTAACAATACATTTCACTATATTATGTTGGATATCACACCCCTCCAACTATCTCCTTGGGTTGAGAACCACAAAAAAGGTTGAAGTGTCCACCTATTATGGAGTGGAGGTTGTTGGGTAGGAGAAGGAGCAGGGCTCCTAATTTGAATTCTTCAGGTGAAGCAGGCAAGGGAGATGTAGACTCAGAGGAAGATGATGATGATCTGTGGCTCGGTGTGGGTCTCTTTCATAGTTCCCTGGCACTAGGCATTTGCAGGAGGCTACAATGGTTTCTATGGTTTGTTGCTATGTTTTGTGCATTGGCCTTTCTGGTTGGTGCCCTTGTGGTGGGCGGGTCCCTGGTCCTTGTTGGAGCTATTTGTTCTCTCCTTCTTAGTTTGGAACTATTGTTTTTTGGTGGCCTGGTGGAGTCTTCTTTGGCTCCCCTGTTGGTTTTTTGTGCTCTTCGATTCCTATGCTCTTGGTCCTTCATGGCTAAGGATTGTTCCAAGATTTTAGTGTGGGGATTCGACTTCCTATTTGGGATGACTCCTTTGTTGTTTCTTTTTTATCATTTAGATTTGTTTTGGAAGTTCTAGGTTTGGGCTAGAGGCGGGGTCTACCCTTCACACTTTGGTGTTTTTCCTTTGCAGTACTTTTGGCTTTCTGTCATGAGCTTGGTGTGCCTCGAGAGGGTTGTGATTCAAGGTTTATTTACTTGGGAGATTGTTGGGGATCTGGTGGTTTCCCTCCCTAATGTTGCTTTGGATGTTCTTCGAGTTTGTGTTGGGTGTTCCCCTACCTTGGGGTGGCCTTTTTTGGGTTTCTTCTTGTTGGAGGTGTTATCCTCTCTGTTCTCTTTGGTTTGTGGGGAGGCTTTGTTGCCTCTGCCTTTGTGTCTCTCCTAGTGGCTGAGCAGAGTTTATTTAAGTTCTTCTTTTGTTCCTAGTTCATGGATTAGGGTGTTCCCATGATGGTTGAGTCCCTTTTGGTGCTAATGCTTAAGGATTAGATCTTTCTTCTCTCTGGGATGTTGTCTGAGGAGTGTTTTTTGGGGGTTTGTCAATCTATTTTTTGTCTTGGTTCCCTGTTGGGATTTTGGCTTATGAGATCTTTTAGGTCTCCTATGAATGGTTTGCTCCTATTGTGTATCTTGTTTTCCTAGGTTCTTTTGTGGAATGGTGTGTTTTGGATTTCCCCTATGCTTCTCTCGTTGGCCCATCCTCTTGAGTTGTCAGTGGCTGTCATGTTTTTCCTTGCTGCTAGTTGGGTGGCTATCTTCCTGTTTCTCCAATCTATGTATTCTATTGAGGTGAAGACTTCTTCTGCTATGGTGGAGTCCTCTCTTTTAGAGGTAGAGAGGGGGTCTGTGGATTTGTGAAGGTGCTTCCCATGCTATTGGCTTCTACTATTACAACACCTGCTGAGGTGGTGTATGTTCCTATGGAGGTGAAGCTATTTTTTGTTATAGTGTGGTTGTAGTGGTGGTAAGGGTCTTCATGGCATCTGCTCCTCTAGAGGGAAGCCTACTCCTTTTAAGGTGGAGTATGATTTGACTATTCATGTTTGGTGGTGCTACAAGAGGTATTCTTCTGCTTCTTACCTAGTGGAGCTAGGTTGTGATCATGTGAATAGTGGGTTTAAGGTCCCCGTTACAACCTGGTATGTTTTTGGATGTAAGTGGTTTTCAGGTTCCCTTCTAAACCTGGTTTGGGTTCAAGATCCCTTGTAAAACTTAGCTTTGTTGGGTTTAAGGTTCGTGTCAAAACCTTTTGTGTAGTGAAAATATGGGTAGTCATGCTATTCTAGTGATCTCATGTTGGTTCGTTGCTGGTTGTCTTTGTTCTATCCATGAGCAACTTGTTCTTCTTTGTGTGGGTTTCAAGTCCCAGTCAAAACCTATTTGTTAATGGTTTTAGGTCCATTTAAAACCTGTTGTAAATGGTTTTGGGTCCATTTAAAACCTATTGTAAATGGTTTTGGGTCCATTTAAAACCTATTGTAAATGGTTTTGGGTCCATTCAAAACCTATTGTTAATGGTTTTGGGTCCATTCAAAACGTTCTTTTACCCCTTAATCAAAACTATCTCCTTGGATTGCACAAAAAATTCTTTCTCCTTTCACAACACAATGACCAAGCCTCCACTTTGTGGCCCCCTTCTTACTTTCCACCTGCAAATCTTCATCGATACTATCCTTCCACTATGGAGTGGATTGAATTATTTTAATTTTCAATTACTCCTAGTGTGTGCCTTGCTATCTTGTGTATGTGGGATTTAATAGTCCTCAAGAACCTATGTGGGATATTTGTTTAGGCACCTCTTCATTTCCTCCATTGACCTTTTAATCTCCTTGTCTATTCCAAAGGTCATACCATTATATGGCTGTGTATTTGTTTCTTTAAATATGTATTTTTTAATTAAATCCAAGATACTATTTCCCGACTAAAATTAAACCTTGATTGTCAAAGATTTAAAATCTACATTTATCCTTTTGCATGCCAAGACCTATCTTGGTTGATTGAATTTATTTTGTCAATTCTTCTCTCAATTCCATAGACGACCCTTTCAATTTTTATCAATAATATTTTTCCTATTAATTTTTCTAAATCAAACATCCCAATTTGATAACCAAATCTCTAATTAAATATATAGAGAATCAATAAATAAACAAGATGTGTGGAGGTTTGAATTTATTGCTATAGGAAACCAACTCCAATGCCAAAAATGCCACAAAGAAAAATTAAAAACAAATTGAAATGGAAGAAAATCAAACCAACTATTTTTTTGGTTGATGCAAATTCCTTACAAACCCAGATGCTCCTACATTAGACATGTTGGGTAAGAAATTTGTGAGCATGGGCTCACAAAGTTGGAGCCGAGTGGTAGAATCACCCTTCTAGATTGTAAACAACCTACAACGAACTCCATCACTGGTAGCTCGACCTCCTCCACCAAGTAGCCTGACCTCCTCTACAAATTAAATACTTCCTCTTCCTCTCTCCATGCCCTCCTCATGACATATATTCGCTAAAACTCAACCCTTGCAGCCTCTTCACATTGCATCATCGACAATCCACCTTGCATTTACATCCACAAATCACTGCATTTGTTGTAAACTACCACTTCCACAACAACTTTCTCTACACTTGCTAGCCCTCAACTGCTTAAGACTTCACACCTGTAATGATACTTTTGAGCTCTTCAATCACACTCGCTCAATCCATAGGTTCCACCATAAGCTGCCTCATAGTCAATGATCTAATTATGCCCCCAAAACCTCTGGTCACCTCCTTCTCCACCCGCAGGTCCTAGTGCGAACTACCTCATAGTCGCTGCTCCATCTGCACACTCAAAACCTTTGGCTCTGATACCATTTGATGAAGATAGAAAACCCAATCCCAAATAAATTCTTCAAAACTCAAATTACACAAGACTTAGTAAACGGCTAAATCTAAAATCAAAAATTACATGTGTCGATTCAAATCGATCCACCATTGCATACAATATACTCTGATTAAAAATAAATTAAATAACTTTATTTAATCCGATTTCATGAAATTTACATTCAATTACTAGGAAAATTTGTTGTCTTTGCATTCTTTACTCATTGCCTCTGTTCATATCTTTTGAAGATCATGACCTCTTCGTATTCTGACTTCAACTCATACAATCTACTCAAATCTATGCGGCTTCTATATTTCTCCTCTTCTCCTGCTTTTACCTAGTGGAGCTAGGTTGTGATCATGTGAATAGTGGGTTTAAGGTCCCCATTACAACCTGGTATTTTTTTGGATGTAAGTGGGTTTCAGGTTCCCTTCTAAACCTGGTTTGGGTTCAAGATCCCTTGTAAAACTTAGCTTTGTTGGGTTTAAGGTTCATGTCAAAACCTTTTGTGTAGTGCAAATCTGGGTAGTCATGCTATTCTAGTGATCTCATGTTGGTTTGTTGCTGGTTGTATTTTTTCTATCCATGAGTAGCTTGTTCTTCTTTGTGTGGGTCTCAAGTCCCAGTCAAAACCTATTTGTTAATGGTTTTAGGTCCATTTAAAACCTATTGTAAATGGTTTCGGGTCCATTTAAAACCTATTGTAAATGGTTTCAGGTCCATTCAAAACATATTGTTAATGGTTTTGGGTCCATTCAAAACCTTCTTTTCCCCCTTAATCAAAACTATCTCCTTGGATTGCACAAAAAATTTCTTTCTCCTTTCACAACACAATGACCAAGCCTCCACTTTGTGGCCCCCTTCGTACTTTCCACCTACAAATCTTCATCGATACTATCCTTCCACTATGGAGTGGATTGAATTATTTTAATTTTCAATTACTCCTAGTGTGTGCCTTGCTATCTTGTGTATGTGGGATTTAATAGTCCTCAAGAACCTATGTGGGATATTTGTTTAGGCACCTCTTCATTTCCTCCATTGACCTTTTAATCTCCTTGTCTATTCCAAAGGTCATACCATTATATGGCTGCGTATTTGTTTCTTTAAATATGTATTTTTTAATTAAATCCAAGATACTATTTTCCGACTAAAATTAAACCTTGATTGTCAAAGATTTAAAATCTACATTTATCCTTTTGCATTCCAAGACCTATCTTGGTTGATTGAATTTATTTTGTCAATTCTTCTCTCAATTGCATAGATGACCCTTTCAATTTTTATCAATAATATTTTTCCTATTAATTTTTCTAAATCAAACATCCCAATTTGACAACCAAATCTCTAATTAAATATATAGAGAATAAATAGATAAACAAGATGTGTGGAGGTTTGAATTTATTGCTATAGGAAACCAACTCCAACACCAAAAATGCCACAAAGAAAAATTAAACACAAATTGAAATGGAAGAAAATCAAACCAACTATTTTTTTGGTTGATGCAAATTGCTTACAGACCCAGATGCTACTACATTAGACATGTTGGGTAAGAAATTTGTGAGCATGGGCTCACAAAGTTGGAGCCAAGTGATAGAATCACCCTTCTAGATTGTAAACAACCTACAATGAACTCCATCACAGGTAGCCCGACCTCCTCCACCAAGTAGCTTGACCTCCTCTACAAATTAAATACTTCCTCTTCCTCTCTCCATGCCCTCCTCATGACATATATTCACTACAACTCAACCCTTGAAACCTCTTCACATTGCATCACCGACAATCCACCTTGCATTTACATCCACAAACCACTGCATCTGTTGTAAACTACCACTTCCACAATAACTTTCTCTAAACTTGCTAGCCCTCAACCGCTTAAGACTTCACACCTGTAATGATTCTTTTGAGCTCTTTAATCACACTCGCTCAATCCATAGGTTCCACCATAAGTTGCCTCATAGTCAGCGATCTAATTATGCCCCCAAAACCTCTGGTCACCTCCTTCTCCACCCGCAGGTCCTATTGCAGACTACCTCATAGTCGCTGCTCCATCTACACACTCAAAACCTTTGGCTCTGATACCATTTGATGAAGATAGAAAACCCAATCCCAAATAAATTCTTCAAAACTCAAATTACTCAAGACTTAGTAAATGATTAACTCTAAAATCGACAATTACATGTGTCGATTCAAATAGATCCACCATTGCATGCAATATACTCTGATTAAAAATAAATTAAATAACTTTATTTAATCCGATTTCATGAAATTTACATTCAATTACTAGGAAAATTTGTTGTCTTTGCATTCTTTACTCACTGCCTCTGTTCATATCTTCTGAAGATCATGACCTCTTCGTATTCTGACTTCAACTCATACAATCTACTCAAATCTGTGTGGCTTCTGTATTTCTCCTCTTCTCCTGCTTTAACCGCACAGCTTCAAAAATTAGATTACAAAAGACTCACTGATCATTTAAACTCAAAATTGCCAATTACTTGTGTCAATTTAATCAATCACACAATTACACAAAAATTCAATCAAATTTGAGAAAAATCCAATGCATTTATTTATCAAAATTTCAAGGAAGATACATTACAATTATTTGACAACTACATCCTTTCATCGCTGTCCTCTAGAAAATATTTCTTTCAACCTACAATGCTCCACCTTCTTCTTCCTTTCCTTCATCTTCCATTCATTTGGGTTGTTCAAGAATCACTCTACAACTTTCCTAGATCATACGTGGGCTATGATATCCTAACCCATATGCCATGGTCCCATTATTTCTCTCTTGCAGTTGCGAACCTTTTCTTTAAACAAGTCTTCATCCTTTTTATCACAAATTTTACAAGCAATAAATACTGATTTAGTGCATCTCCATTATGCTAGTTAATAACCCCATCCCATAGATGCCCTATGTGTTTATTATGATTCATTATGAATGTTAAAGACAATTGTTAAATTGTAGCCTACCTTTCCAAATTAAAATCTGTAAACTTATCTCCTTAAGATAGTACGACCCCTTATTGTCAACATTTTGATGCTTCTTGACAATTCAATTGATCCCAAACGTCATAGTTTGAAAAATTACGAAATCCTATAGAGGTGTGTAACTCATCATTTTGATGCTTCCCGACAAGTCATTTGATCCCAAACGTCATAGTGTGCCAAATTTTAAAACTTTTCCAGATCACCAGTGGAAGATAGAAAACACTCAATTCTCCAAATTCTCTAGCAATTTAACTCCAAAACTTTGTCCAACAAATCTACAATAGAGCCAAAATTCTGCCTACAAGAAATTTTTCCATGAAATATTTACCGAACTCGTGAAATAATTATTTTTTGGGGATGTTGATCCCACGTTCACTTGGATGGTCCTGCATCATAAATCCAAGTTCAAATCTCCTACTACACATGTAAAATGTCAAACTAGGTAGTCCCCATTTAAAAGGAGCCCTTCTAATTAAAACCAAAGAAAGTGTTTCAAAATAAACATGTATACTAGACAATTTCTTCAAAAACTACTCATCCATAGTAGTTGTCTATAGTTCCATAATTGAATATCACTAAAAATTAACCATAGGGATGAGTCTGATGTAAAATGGAGAATCCATTGGAAAGATGCAAGATCCTAAGTTCATTCTTTGCCTAAGAATAGGAATGTGACATTGTTATCTCAACTATATTGTTTATGAATTCATTTTAGTTAGCAAATGAATACATCAAAGAATACAAGTAGAACATTCCACAACACATAGCAATACAATTCAATCAATTAAATCACATCTACATTACAAGAGTAAAATATATAAATTTATAGCATGGGTAACCAATATGCAATGCTTAATGACCATCAAGATAAGCCACTTCAATTCTTTGTTAGAGTAATCTACATAAAGTTACAATATGGGATAATAACCTACATGTAATTTGAAACGACCATCAAGATGAACAAAGTGTAATTTGAAACATGGAAATATGCATAAACCTATTAATATAACAAACCTATGATCTCCAATATTCATAAAACATAATAGTTGAATCCCAATAAAACATGTACATTAGAAAAATAATTATTATTTTTTTATCATGGACTATTGAATTCATCGATGATTTGCAAGTTGGGCATAAAATTCTAGGGCAAGAAGATCAAGGGAAGGCATCACAATACCTCAAATTTCAATGGAGGAATCCTTAGCCTTCCTTCATAAGTTTGTCTCTCACATGAGTAAGTGGTCTCTTGCCCATTTTGTAGACCTAACTCTATATACGACTAGATGTGGATTATACTTGGTTTTTATTCTCCATTATTTATTTTTTATTTGGCTAGAGCCCTCAACTCTTATCTGTATCTCTAGCTTATTGTTCAATTAAATATATGGTGAAAAGAATGACCCCCTTCGACCTCCCCCAAGGGGGTTTCTATCAATCCAAAGGAGGATAGAACATTTCAAGATGCTTTTGCAGAGGAACCTAGAATTATCCTACCTTCAGCTTCATTCGTTGTGAATCCCCTTTGAAAATATGGAGTCATTGATAGAGAGGGAGTGGGGGAACATTAAAAATCTAATTCTAATATAGATAATAATTTTGGTGTCTTCCTTGACAAGATGGAAAAAATTCCCTCTTTGGGTGGAAAGCCTAAACCCATGCTTATAGACAGCTTAGCTTCACTAAATTAAATTTCTAAAATAAAGTCTTTCTTCTCCTCATGATAAAAGTGGTTCCTCTATTCTTTTGAGTGGGGACCCTGGTAAAAATGATCTTGTGGACTCAATATCTGAAAATGATGGAGAGGATGTTCAGAATTCAACCCCACCAGAGGTGGACTCTACAAATCCCTCTTCTACTAAAGATTCTAGAATTGGAGTTCATGATGGGGGGATGACACCCTTCTAGCCGAAGGCATTTGAATGGTTGATACCTCTAACCTATCAGCCTCTCTCAAAGAAATACCACAGGGTAAGATGGATGTGCAGGGGGCTCCCACCTTGGGAAATTTGGATAGTGCTCATCTAGCTTCAATAAATAATTGTAAAAAAAATGCATAGCAACTAGTGATGGAGAAATCTATCAAAATATTACATTAAGAAACAACCCTAAGGCTTCTCAAGTGGAGTAGGGTACCTGGGTTGCAGCTAACCAAGAGGATGTAGTATCCAGTGAGCATCCATATTCTAAAGAGTTGGAGGCTACCAATAATTCTAACCCCAATCTTTAAATAAAGTTGACTCAAAAGTTAAAAACATGGTTTTTGAAATTGAAAATAATAATCATATCCTTGGACACTTTCACATGCCAAAATTTGATTCACCTTCTCAACACCGAGAAGAAGATAGAAACAAAAGGGGAAACCCTCAAGGTTCACCACCCAATGAACCAATTAAGCAAAGATCTCAATCAGATTGTGAGCTCAATTATGAGAAAGTGTAGGTGCATGAGGATATGAGTTTGGATAAGAAAATAAGCCCAAAAATTCTCACTGGAAGCTTACCAAGATTGAAACAAGATACTAAGTTAAGAATAAAGTCAAACTTAGGTAATCAACTTAGCCCATCTTATGCAATGGAAAATGAGAGCAGCAAAATTTTAGGGTCCTCTCCAATAGGGAAAATAATAAATATTGTCCTTAATATCTTGTAGAATCTATTGGAAATGAATTAATCCTAGGTTATTCCAAGTGGAATTCTCCTCCCATCAATATCTCTATACTCAGCACTGACATTTTGGATAAAGAAAAAAATACTCTATCTGGCAATGGTGTCCCAAATGTCACTAAGTTTAAGAGAAAGAAAAGGAATAAAGAGTCCCCATACCCCTTGGTCAAAAGGAAGGGCACTCAAAGCAGTCTTCCTAAATGCTATGATAGCTTTAGGAAAGCAATGCATACTTCTTAATTTTGTCTTTCATGGATTTATAATGTTCCTCCTAGAATGTCAGGGGACATAAATCCACTAATAGAAAATATATTGTGAGGAAGTTCTTAAATCAAATAAAGGAGAAAAATGTGAATTTTTCTACAAGAGGTAAAGGCCATAAAATTCACACTTGAAACAAATTTTAACTTTATATGGAAAGACTCAATGCACTTTGTAACAAATCATGGAAGAGGTAAAGTTGGCTCAGTCATACTGCTAGCTAATAAGTGGGATAGATTTGTGGTGGATAGTGGCTCATCCCCTTATTAGAGAGCTGCCAGGATAATAATAGGAAAGGATGGATTTAGGTTTAGCTATGCTCAGTGTATTCCCCCAATGACTACAAGAGTAGAATTCATCTTTGGTAGTCGATGTATAAGCTCCAAAATATCCCTTGGATATTTGGGGGTGACTACAACATGATAGAACATTGGGAAGATAAGAAAGGTGGTAAGAAATTGGATTGGAAAGGTGATGAATTATACTTCTAGACATTGCTGAAAAGTAAACTCAATCTCTTAGACCCATTATTTGGCAATAAAAAAGAGAGAAAAAGGAATTTGGTATACCTAGTGCAACTTCCAAAGAGGCATCTACAAAATTTACTGCAGATTGGATAAATTTTATGTAAATAAAGAATATTTTAGCTTTGAAAAATATGAAGAGGGGAAATTTATTAGAGTGTACCCCTACACTCTGTCTGATCACCACCCCATATTACCAAAAATCCTCTTAAACAAAGGGGCCAACAAGAATCCAAAAGGGAAAACATGTTCAAACTTAACACCAACCTACTAAGAGATAATGATTGCAATGATACAATATTCACTCTTATGGAGATCATTAATTGGATCCATAAGTATAAGACTATGATTGAAAGATGGGAGAAAAATGTGAATGGCTGGAGGACTATCTATCAAACTGTGGGCAAGAAAAGAGTCATGGATAGTAGGTAAAAATAATTACATCTACACAAGAATTTGCTAACCACTAAATCCAATCTCCAAAATGATCCATCTAATTTAGTCGTATCAAGAGAGGCTAATCTTACCAAGGATTCAATAAGAATAATACAAACCAAAATAATCCAAGGGATAAGGGTAAGAGAAAGATTAAAATTTATAAAGAATGGGGATAGAGGAACCAAATTCTTGTCCAATCTACTAAAAAGTGAGGAGGCAAAAGAAAGTATTGAAAAAATTTGGGAGGATGACAATGTCATAATGGATCAAGATTAGATTAAAGAGTCCTTCCTTAAGTTCTATAGGAACCTATTCTCTTTAGAAGGTAACAAAAGGGACACCCTCAAGGAAAGATAATTATGTAATCAGGTCATCCCAAAGAAGATAACAAAGGAATAGGCCACTAATCTAGAGAAGGAAATCAATAGAGAGGAAATTATAATTTTCATCCAATATTTAAACAATGATAAGTCCCTAAGAGTGGATACCTTACTAGTGGATTTTTGCAAAAAAAAAATGGAATGGATCAGTGATGATCTTCTCTAGTTGTACAAAGAAGTTGTTCTAGCTAGGTCTTTGAGGAAAAACATCAATAAAGGGATAATCCAGCTATAAGAAAAATAAGGGGACAAGACTCTTCTAAGAAATTGGAGACCGATTACACTACTAAATGTCTCCTACAAGATTTTGGCCAAAACACTAGCTAACAGATTCATGAAAATCCTACCAGAAATCATAAGTAATACCCAAACTGGCTTCATTAAGGGTAGATACATCCTAGAAAACTTGATAACTAGTTGGGAGGTCATGAATTGGGCCAAACTCTCCAATCATAAGGTATAAATGTTTCTCTTGGGCTTTGAAAAAGCTTATGATAGGGTTGAATGGGACTTTGTGCTCTTGGTATTAAATGCCTTTGCGTTCCCTAGCAAGTTCTGCCAACTTGTAAATAATCTCATGAAGGATGTTCTGGCACAGATAGAATTAAATGGCTCTCTAACTAACGAGTTCATCCTTGAAAGGTCAATTAGGTAGGGTTTCCCCCTTGCTCCTACCCTATTTATAATTTCCTCTGATGCAATATATTACCTCCTAAGGGAGAGCTTTTATTCTCCCAAAATTAGAGGCATGCCCCTCCCCAACAAGAATGAACTTTTATATCTGTTGTTGGCTGATGACATAGCTCCCTTCCTGGGACTTGAGGAAGAAAATATGGAGGCCCTAATAAAAAAATTGAACATATTTTACAAGGCTTCAGGGGGGCTAAACTATTAAATGCTAAGTTTGTTATGTTGAGATGGCAAGAAGCCCGCCCCACCAAGTTGGTTAGGAAATTTTGAATTTCAATGGGGAGGTCCCTCCAAACAAGTAATGTACCTTGGAATCCCTTTTGCTATGAGAGCATGCCTTAATGACATGTGGAAATGGATTAAAGGAAAAATAGAAAAATAAACTTGATAAATGGGACAAGTAATACCTCTCACTAGTAGGAAAGATGAAAGTATGCCAAAAGTTCCTTGCATCATATAGTTTATATTATTCCTTTGTGTGGTTATTTAGTAGCTACTAGGGAAATAAAATTTAGAAAAAAATTCACAAGCTTCCTTTGGTTAGATGGTAGAGGTAATAAAAAGAAACACACAATTAATTGACAAAGGTTTTGTGTAGAGAAAGGCAGTAGGGGTTTGGGACTAAAGGACGTCAAACTTCATGGGATAGCCTTGGCAATCAAATGGTCTTTGAAATCTATGGAAAGAAATGAACCCTAGAAAGTGCTTAAAAGGAATAACATTTAGTTAGTTGTGCCCAAACAATCAAAATCATGGAAGGCACTCACACTTAGTGACCTATTAGCTATCCCATTTCTAATAGTCCCTGCAAGATTTGCAGTCTTCAAGAGCATATGGAAGGATTAGGAATCTATCTTTAGAAACATTATCAATAGGGATATCTTTGACAGTAATCAAAACCTTCTTGAAAATAGCTCCATGTGTTAGAACTTTAAGCATAAGGATAAGCCCCTTTCACTTATACATGGATTTTTAGCAAAAAGTTGGGAAGCCAAAGGTATAAACTGCTTTAAGGGCATTTTATTTGATGGTCAAATGAAGTCTTAGGGATGCCTAAGTAGTGAATATAACATCCCTCCTCTAATTGGAGAACTCATTACATGATTAGAGGGGCCTGTGAGGTGCTTTAGTTACCCAAGGTGTGTAGTAAAAAAAAGACCGTTATAAACTCTTTAAATTGAAATATGGTACCTTTTTTCATAATATGAACTCAAAAATTATTTATAATCCCTTAAGAAACAATAATGATGTGTTTGATTATTTCAACCAAAAGTGGAGTCTCTCTCTAATAGAAAGTAGTGGACTATTTTTTATAAAAAATTGGTCTAATTACATTGAGCCAAAAAAGGCTTTCTTTAAATGGTTATTAATTCTTCAAAATTTACCTTATAAGATTAATCATTCTAATATTGACTTGTGCAACTCTTGTAAGCAGCTTGAAATTGTTAAGCAGGTTGGAAAGGTAACATAAAATGGATTGAAATTTTACTTGGAAATATAGAGAGTCTAGATAAGGAATGCAATTTATTTTGGCTAATACTTACAATTGAAATTTTGTGGAAAATTTGGATCAAAAGGAATGAGGAAAAGCTATAGGATTTCAAGAGATTGCTTACTAAGTTTTATAAAAAAACTCATCTTTCACAATGTTGTTGTGTAGGTTACCTTAACAACAAAGATATCTAGGCACAAATTCCTAAGGTTGTTAGAGGATGACACAGTTTAGATAAACACTGAGGAAATCAAATTTGGGCACACTTGGGACCTCAATAAGGAGAAAAGCATTCCCCTTCTTAAAGGAATGGAAGAGCTCGTTAAGAATTACAAGGAGAAATAAAACCAAAATGAGAAAGAAAAACACAACACAAAGTTCCAAGTTAAAGAAGACCTCTCAGGCATTGATCCCCCAATTGGATGGTCAGAGCGGGAAACATACATGAATGAAAAGCCTTAGTTTTTACATCTATTTTTTACCACTAGTAGTATACCAAAAGAATTTGAAATATTAGGTTTGTGTTTTGTTGAAGGTTGTTTAACATAAATTGTGTAACCAACAATGGAAAGGCTTATAGATCAATAGTTATAGTAGGCTTCCAATCAGAAATACTCAGTTGATCATTATAATCAAGCTTGGCATATGATGCATAATGCATCAAAAATTAGTGTATAAATGTTTATTCTATATCTTTAATACAAAAAAATATACATCAAGTTTCTAAAAGAATACATAAAATTCTAAATAAACATAAAGGTTACCAATAGGCTTCTAAAGAATCTTGAAATTGATATTTTTTAGAAAGGAATTTTAGTACCATGGTGCTTTTGTTTAGTTGATATTTGAGTCTCCTTTAAAAAAATATAATATTTTATAAAATTATTTTCCAATTTAAAAAAGTATAAGTTGAAGACATGCCTCTCCCACCATCTCTCTCTCTCTCTCTCTCTACCTCTCCCTCTTCCCTCCATCTCTCACTCTCACTCTCACTCTAACTCTCCCTCTCTCTCTCTCTCTCTCTCTCTCTCCTCTCTCCCTCTCCCTCTTTCTCTCTCCCTCCTAGCTCTCCCCCCCCTCTCTCTCTCTCTCTCTCTCTCCTCTTTCCTCCTCCCCATCTTCCTTCCCTCCCTCCTCCCCTCCCCCTCCACCTCCACCCCCATCCATCCTCCTCCACCCTCCTTCCTCCTTCCTCCTCGTTCCCTCCATTCCTCCCTCTGCCACTCCCACCGTCTCTCTCTCTCCTCTCTTTCATATATATATATATATGTATATGTAATATCTTCCTCATCTACATTCCTTTCCATCCTCCTCCTCGATCCTCCACTCCCCCTCCCTCTCCCACTCTATTCCTCCATCCCCTCCTCATCCATCATATCTCTTCCATCTCATTACATCTATCCCATCATCATCTCCTCCCAGATCTCCTCTCCTCCCTCCTCCTCCTCGATCCTCCTCCGTCCTCGTCTCCATCATCTGATCATCACTCCATCTTCCTCTCCCCGTCTCCTCCTTGCTCCATCATGTTCTCCTCCCTCAACCATCTGCCTCTTATGTCATGTTTTCCATCATGTAAATAAATATAAATATAAATATAATGTCATGTATGTCATGTCCTCATGTCTCATCTCCTCATCATGCTCCATGTCATCATCATCATCATCATCATCACCTCTTCCCTCCATCCTCCCTCTTTCCTTCCTCCCCTCCCTCCCTCTTCCACCTCACCCTCCCCTCCACCTCCTCCACCTCCATTCCACTCTCCATCCACTCCTTCCCTCTCCTTCCTTCTCTATCTTTGTCCCTCCCTCCCTCCATTCCTCTCCCACTCTCCATTCCTTGTCCTCTACCATCCACCATGTGTCATATATATATATATATATATATATATATATATATATATATATATATATATATATATATATGTATGTATGTATATGTATGTATGTATGTATATATATATATGTATGTATATGTATATATGTATATGTATATGTATATGTATATATATATGTGAGTCTTAAAATATAAATAAAATAAACAGTCATGTAAAAATATTAAAGGTTTCTTAATAAAATCATGCATCATGTCATCTGTTTTGTAAATGTAATAAAAAATAGCATCTCATCATGTCATCTTTGCCATGCAAAATATGTGTTTTAAATGTTTTAAATATGTCATGCATGTAAAAATATGGCATTGCATCTTGTCTCGTAAAATGTCTGGATCATGTAAAATAGCCATCACATGTCATCATCTCATCCCCAGGTCATGTTGTCTGTGGGTCCTCATGTCATCATCACATCATCATCATCAATCTTTAGGTGTCATCATTTGCATCATCATCATCATCTTATGTCTGATCTCATCATGTCATCATACATCATCTGGATCATCCCTAAGATCCACATCATCATCTCATCATCATCATCATCTCTCTCTCTCTCTCATCTCATCATCTTTCTCATCCCCGTCTCATCCCCCTAAAATTCCTCTCGCATCATCGTTTCGTCATCATCCCATCATCATCACATCATCATTTCATCATCTGGTTTCCATTTTGCATCATCATCCATCATCGCGTCTCACTCCGTATCTGATCGTTAACATCGTTCATCTTTATCGCATCTTCATCTTACTCATCATTGTGCATTTCATCTTTATCAATATCATGGTCTCTCAAAATGTCATCATTACAATGCCATCATCATCAAAATCACATCATCTGGGTTCATCGTTCATCGGCATAATCATCATCATCAATACATCATCATTTCGACCATCATGCATCACATCATGTCATCATCATCATCATCATCGTGGTATTTGCATCACATCATGCATCGATCTTGTTTTGCATCATCACTGTACATCATTGTCATGGTTTTCATCATCATCATCAAAATGCATAAAATACATCGCCAGCATCATCATCATCATCGCCATCATCATCATCGCTGGGGTCATCACATCATCGTAGATCTGCGACCGCGTAAATATCATCATCATCATTTAAAATATCATCGATCATCTTCGTGGCGACCGCAATCACATCATCGGCGCATCGCTTTGCTCTCTTGTCATCATCATCGTCGATCATCTTTCGTCTGCATCATCATCATCATCATCATCATAAATATTCCATCTTCCTCCTTCCTCCCCCCATCCTTCCTTCCTCCATTCCTTCCCCTCCTCCTTTCCTCCATTCCTCCATTCCTTCCCTTCCATCCCCCCTCCATTCCCTCCTCCTCCCTCCATTCCTTGTCTTCCCTCCATTTGTTCCTTCCTATCCCCTCCATCCATCCATCTGATCTCCATCCCGCGGCATCGGCCATGCATCATCATCACATCTCATCCCATCCATGCCATCCCTCCCTCCTCCTTTCCCTCCTCTTTCCCTCCCCTTCCTCCTTCCTCCACTGTCCTCCTTCCCCTCTTCCTCCCTCCACCCCCCTCCCCTCCATCCCCTCTCCCTCCCCTCTCACCCCTCCTCCTCCCCTCTCCACCCTCTCTTCCATCCTCCTCCTCCCTCCTCTCCCTCACTCCTCGGAATTATGTATGTCCTTTCCCTCTCCCTCTCCCTCTCTCCCACTCCCTTGTCCTCTCACTCCTTTTTCCCCCTCTCTCTTCCACTCCCACTCCCTCGCCCTCTCCCTCAATCACCCTCCCCCTCTCTCCCTCCATCACCCTCCCCCTCTCTCCCTCTCTCCCCCTCCCTCTCTCTCCCTCTCTCTCACCCCTCTCTCTCACTCCCACTCTCTTGCCCCCTCTCTCCCACCCTCTCTCCCCCCTTCCATCTCTCTCCTCCTCCCCTCCCCCTCTCCCTCTCCCTCTCACTCCCTCAAGTATATATATATTTACAAATACAATATATATAATAATTTATATTTTATAACAAATAGTTTACCTAAAATTATAATATATATAATAAAAATACAAATACAAATATATAAATATACTTATTTATTTAAATATAAATATACAAATGTAAATATAAATGCTAGTACATTTACATATACAAATATAAATATAAGGTAGATCAAAGCATCACTAATCATTTTCAAAAGATAAAAGTAGATAATTTGCTTCAATAGATATATAACTCAATTTTTCTAAGAAGTTAAAAAAACTTAAGGTTATCATCATGTGGTTACATATTATTATCTAGTTGCAAAAATCACAGTATCAAACTCCTCCTCCTTCTGGTGTTTTCAAATTTAGGACAGTACCACTGCAAGAAAAATTTATGAAACAAAACCCCAGCAAATACTAAAATTGACAAATAAAAATAATCTTAAAACCAACAGATTTAAGTGACTCGAGGCATCGACATAAAATCAATCAAGAATGCAAGGTTCTATCAAATTTGGGTACCCACCATGGAAGCTTGATTGATTGGATTATAAAATTACAAGTCCTTAACAAGCTCTACAAATTTTGATTTTATATTACATTGCTAAGATTTATTAATCCCGAATTCAAATCTGACGAGAAATATGAATGCCCAACAAAAAAGAAAACTTTGTCCAAAAAACATGCACTATGGTATTTGTTGAGGTCTAAGATGATCATAAGATGAGGGCATTCCTTCAATCCTTCCATCCTTGCCTTCTGCAGTTATTGAGCAGTTTACTAAAAAAAATCTTCATTTAGTGCAAGTCCACCATTGTGGTTTACAATGAATTTATCAGATTTTTAGGGGGGCTCTATTTCTCCTATTTTAAATCTTTTAAGAGCAGGAATTTTGTCTCTTACTAGTGAGGTGTTAATGGAGGTGCTTTCTGCGTCTGAGCTCCACGAAATGTGAAACTTTATATTGCCAGCAATACTTGTAAGAATACATATTCATAAGCCATTCCACTGCTCCTTATGCCATAACCATAAAAATCAGATAATCTTAGCTAGTAGGGAGGGGCTTCAGTTGCTTACACCACATCCATTCACATGCTTAGCTGATCTTTGGTTTCAGAACTTCCAATACCATATACCCCATCCCTGATTTTTGATTTTGAATGTACCTCATGCTTACTTGTACATCCAACTTAGCTAGGGTTATGGGTTTAAGACACTTGAGACAACAACTCGCTTCCATATGACCCTTAGAAAATTTTCTAACTTGTTCAAGATTGATGAAGAAGGCGGAGGATAAACAGAGGTGAATTGAAAATGAAGACTCCATGATTTGGAAGAAATATCAACTAATACTCCATAGATAATATAAAGTCCTCTATCAAAACCAAAAAAAGCTTAACAGGGACCATGAGCATGTATAGAAATGGTGTATATATTTCTAGATGACGTTAAAGATAGGTGATTACAATTGTGTCACCAAAATATTGAAAACAAAATACAAAGAAAAAAGAATCTTATTCTGGATGTTTGTATTAAAGCCTACTTTCTAGGATACATCCACTAAACTTAAATGCTGAAAATATTTGTTTATCATCCTACCCTAATATGTGTTTATCATCCTGGTCTTAAGTTGGTATCACTACTTTGCATGTTTACAAAACCAATTTATAATGTCCAACTCCAAAAACAAAACTGAGGAATCCTACGGTTAATAAAAATGCTAGTTCAATTAATGATATTAAGTTTCAACAACAATTTATTTTCTTCTAGCTTTCTATTATTCTAAGGATGGATCATAGAATGTGATCCAAAACATTGAGTAAAAACTCTAATACAATTGAATCTAAGAACAATATTTATCAATTAATAAGATTGTTCAATACTCCAAAAAAATTCATGCTTTGAAAAAATAATCAACAAATATTCACTGCTAACAGTATTTGTGTAATTTAACATAATATTTTCTAACCCTGTATTCCTCAGTACACCAGTAGGCTGCAATTCTTTTGATTCAAACCTATAAACAATGTCTGCAATTTACAGACTCTCCTCTTCCATTATACGTTATGGGAGGCTCATATATCTCTAATATACAATCCTATGGTTGATAATGATTAGAGAGACCAAGAAACAAGTAAAAATAGTTCAAACTAATTTTTTGGGCTGTGAGAGATAATGCATAATATATTCCTTGATATGCACCTCAATAAATCTAAAATTCTTTGTAGGCCAGGGCCTTCACCTGAGATCAAACTCTTTGGGCTGCAAAAGATTGAAGAGCAAATTCAGCTCAACGGGAGTAATGTAGAAAAACTTCTCAGATCTTTTACATTTCTTTGTTGCAGGTCTAGGTTTCCTTGGAGCTGAGTGTGGCTTGATTTCATTAAACTTGAGTGCAATGAATGAGCATAATCGCCATGAATCTGATAGCATAAATTTGATTTCCACAGTTTTCTGATTACCATTTACTAGGGTTTAACAATCATTGTCAACAATTATTTGATGTGCTTTGAATTTGTTTGTTTGAGTAGAATAAGTTTATAAGTTTGAATTTAATGAAAAACCAGTGGCACTAGTTGTAGAACAGATTTCAACATCTTTAAATTAAATTGTGATGTCTCATTGGTATTCTCTTTTGAGAGCTTTGTTTGAAAAACCTATGGAAGCTAGTTTTTTGCCTGCTTTCTCTGTTGTCTTAATTAAGGCAATCCTTATAGGATGATCTTAAAATTTAAATGAGCATGAAGGATGTCATTGATTTTGCTAACTGCATAAAATTTTAACTACATTTGATTGTATAGAAAGGAAAAAAGAATGAAGAAAAAGTTCTACTTACAACAATAATAATTAAAACATAAATAATTTAATTTATTGAAAGTTCTTGATTGACATTTTTTCTTAATTAAGAAAGTAAAATTATGACCTAAATTGTAAACAAAGATTTTCTCAAGGCAACATGTTGCTTTGATCTTGCAATCTCTATGTTGTCTTAATTAAGGCAAGGCTTATAGGGTGATCTTAAACTTTAAATGAGCATGAAGGGATGTCATTGATGTTGCTAACTACATAAAAGTTTAACTACATTTGATTGTATGGCAAGAAAAAAGAAAGATGAAAAAGTTTTACTTACAGCAACAATAATTAAAACATAAATAATTTAATTTGTTGAAAGTTCATGATTGACATTTTTTAAGTTAGAAAGTAAAATTATGACCTATGTTGTAAACAAAGATTTTCTCAAACGCAACATGTTGCTTTGATCTTCCAAGTTCTATGCTCTTTTAAATGTGCTAACATTCAGCATGCAATGCTTTCTCACTATGAATGTGGAAAGAACAATTTTCTGCTCTGCTCACTCATTTTTTCCTTGTATTTTAACACTAAAAAGGAGAGTACGATAAATTTCGAGGCTATTTAGGAGGGGTAGCTAAGTTTTGCTTGATGCTCAGGGTTGCAGTTTGCTAATGTTAAAACATATAATAAATGATATTGAAGGGAGATAATGGGAATGAATTTATTGGTGTGGCAACTATTTTCAGCATGGATTAGCTAATGTCCATAATGAGATTACTTTATTGTAGGATCAAATTAACAACAATTTATTGTAGATCCTTAATATTTGATAGAATTAAAGCAAAAATAATAGCAGAATGAAGCAGACTCACAAATAATAGAACATAAAAAATAATAGTATGCAATGCTTTCTCACTAAGAATGTGTTGTTGAGGACTGATAAAACCCTTATGCTAGACATATTGCCAGGAAATAATGAAACTCTCACTTTGACAACACACCTAGTGGATATTATCAGTGGGTACTAGTTTTCAAACAAGGGAAATGTAAATTTTAAAATGATCTTTGGCACTCCCAATTAGTTTCAAAGAAATGAAAAACTCCCGATAATGGGTGTTCCTTTTGCATCAATTTGTTTGAGGATGTTGTGAAATGCAGTTGTGTTCAAGCCACAAAGCAAGCTACCCCTGTTATCAAAAGAAAATGCATTTGACAAGAAACACATTGATCTGTAGTCAGATGTTGAAGACATACCTCAAGGCTTGAATATATTCAATCACCGACATCAGAGCAGCAAGTTGTCCAGGAAAGCAAATCAGACATCTCACTTCTACTCTGTCACTGCACCAAAATTCAAAGTAAAGTAAGCCTTACGCAAAATGTCTTATAAATTATTTTCTTGTTAAGTATTAATCGCCCTACATGCAATGATCTTACCAACTAGCTAGTTGCAAGAAAATAAATTACACGACCATAGGATAAGGCCTGAGATAGAAGTTAAGGTAATTGAAAGACAAAATTGAGAGCACCATCTGAGAGGGCCCAATTTAACTTTTGCAGTCGAGCTCTTCCACCTCTTAGCAGGCTGAGGCTCTTTTGATAGATAAAAAAAGCTCACGCCCTTCATTCTCAACTATTGATTGCATCTTCTCAAAGCCCTCAAATTAGTCTTGTCCCTCTACAACATCTTCACAATATTCCCTTGAACAAATCAACTTGTGCAAAATAGTACATGTAAGAACCAAATAGGTCACAAAGGACAGAATAGGTTGGCTCCACCATCTCGTATAGTTGTCAACATTTTCCTGAATGGCAGCTGTAAAAAGAAGAGTTCAGAAAAAAATCCATGAAAAGAAAAAAGGAATTAAGAAAGCTGGAAGATCCCTGGGCTGATTATCCTCCTCCCTCTGCCATAGTTTGAGCAAAAAAAAGCAAGAAAGCTGGAAGATCCCTGGGTTGATTCTCTCATTCCTCGACTCTTCTAAGTCATCATCTCAAATAAATTCAGAACCCCCGTCAATTTGAGGACTTCCCATACCATTTCCTTAAACTCTGTAGCTTGTACAGAGCCTATCTCAGACACTTTTTTGCTGCAAACCATCTTACCCACAAGGCCAAGAGAAATCATAAAAGATCTTTCACCAATATTTTAAATATTCCCCAGTTTAGAATCCTTCAAGATGTAATCAATAGCCGTAAATACCTCGTTCCTTCTCAAATGCTACAGAGCATCAAACTTTTTGACACTAAAAATCTCTGTGGTGCAGATTTTTAAACCAAGCGCCATCGAGGTCCATAAGGACTCCATACTTGCAGCTGTAATGATTGTCCTGCTTGAGAAGCTCCGGTGATTGTTCTTTAGTACTTCTTTTGCCATGGATGGAGATTACACAACCATACTTGTATGTCTGCCCAATTTGATAGTCATGAGAGGCCCATATTTCTGTGCAAGGAGAAAAAGAGATTGGTGGGATTTGTCCCCAAGCTAAGGGAGGTTTCCAATGAAGGGCCATCCAAGAGGACCTGGTGGTAATGGTAATGAAAAAATCCTCTTGCTCTTATCCTTCAGAAAAATGATCACCATATAAATGAAGGGATCTTCATAAGGAGAACTCCTGTAGCTATAGAGTATGTTGATGATCACCATATAAATACAGGGATCTTCACAATATGATAATCTACAATTTCTTCCAGTGGGTGTTGCAGAGAAGATGAAATGCAGGGATCTTCACAATATGATAACCACCATCTCAATCCAACTACAAAAATAAGACTGTAAAACAATCAGAATGTTGCTGCAAATGATAGAATAAATAAATGCAGAGCTTTGAAAGCTTAATTTGTAGAATTTGAGAGCATGAAAGGAATAAGAGGCTGCTTGTTTCTTAAGAGACTTTAGTGGTGTAACGGCTAGTTAATTTCTTGAGGTGAGCGTTTAAATTGTTGCTTTTTCTTTTGATGTTTTTTAATCCATCTAGTTTTTACACCTAATGGCACCCTTACGATTTGGCACCCTTCTATTATTAGTGTGTTTTTAATATAATAACAAATTTATTAGTAGTAAATTGTTGTACATTGTCATTTTAATAATCTAATTATTATTTATTTTTTAGAAATTGGTTTCAATTTTTAGATTTTTTATTTATCATTGTACATTAAATTTATAGTTGTAAAATTGATCTATAGTAGTTTTGTAATTATAGATTTAAATCATAATTTTTAACTTTTAAAATTTATATTTACATCTTGCCAACCATTGATGTTCAATCTAGTGCAGTTTCTCTATTGATTAAAGTGTGCGACATTGTTGCATTTACCATTCATTTGTTCATTTGAAATCATTAGAGACATCTTAGGAATCTAATGATAAAGGAATAATCAAAGAACATCAAGAGGACCTACAACATTACTAAAAGATACATCATCTTAGGTCAATTGAATGCTTGATTATTATCCTCGATCATTATTCTTGTTCTAATCTCTTCATCTAGGATTTTGATTTAGGAGAACACGATCTTCATGATTAAGTATATTCCCCAAATGTGTGTAAACACCACCTATTATTAATTTACACATCAAAAGATCAAGGTGAAGTGTTTTCAATCAACCATATTTATGCCAATTCATTCTTGTTGATATAGGTTTAAGTATACGTGCCAATTCACTTTTGTAGGCATGGATCTAAACTAGGAAGACATATAATCAATTTATAAATATTGAAATATATTTTTAACCAATACTTTAAAGTTCTAACATTTAATGGTTAATGAATTCCTAACATCTTTAATAACGCTTTTCCATCTTCAAAATTTAACTTTGTTGTATTTTGTTCATTTAAATTTCATATTTATAATTTCATTAATAGCTCTTAGATCCTTTATTTCATTATTTGCTCTAGGTAAATTGTAGTGGGATAGCACTTATTTTTTAGTACTTTTTTGAGAACCTAAATTTCTTACACAATAATGTGTTTTCTCTACTTGGTGTCTTTCATCTACTTCAAGTGCAAGTTTGGGTTACCATAAAAAGAATATTGTCCAATAGGAGAACAAGAAATAGTACTCTAGTCATCCTTCAAAACATAGGTAGGTGATCCTTTAGTGAAATGAGCTCTTCATCAATCATATCTTCAAACTTTTCCATGGCACTAGATTCAATGCTTACCTTGTGATAGCATTAGATGAATTCTCTTATCAACATTTCTCCTTATGACTCCAAGGTGTAGTTGTACTCACCACTCCTCCTACATCACTTTGTATTTACTAAAAAATTGCTTTTCCTAATAACATTGCATCTTTTGTGCTGTCTTAGTCAACCAAACATATTCTATCCAATTTAGAAGTGCCAAATTCAAAGCCTTACTATCCATAGTCATGGTAATAACTCTATATCATGATTTATACTTGCACTAAAATATGGAATTCTCATAATGTTAGGATCATCCCTAGACCCAAGCCTAAACATCAAGGACTCATTTGAATAATGGCCCTTTGTATATATCACTTCCTAAGAATTAGAGGCTTTATAAATCATACACCAATAACATAAAGTTGTCATCCTCAAATTTGGTATTAAGTCTCTAAACTTTCATTAAATTTAAGCTAATAATTAATCTAATGCTTCAAATCAATCCATATATAATAGTCTCTAACAAATAATTTCCAATCAAGTATTACCTTTATACCGATATCAATGTATGGACACACAAATGTATATAGTGATTAGCTAATACATGCATCACATTTACACATTGTGATTATCTCATACTTACAAAACATGTACTCAATATGACTAAATCATGCACACATTATATACATTAAATGTGATAACTCATGGTTTCATCAATTATACATATTGAAAATTTATCATACATGCATCACATAAACATAGTGTGACTAGCTCATGAACACAACACATGTACCCCATGCATCTATCTTATGCATACATCACATATACATAATTAGTAGCCTATCCATAAATACACTTACACAATATGAATAAATCATGCATTATCACATATGCATGTTATGTGTCTTTTGAATGCATACAACACATACACATTATGAATAACTCAATATCATTATATGTACACATAGTGAGCAACCAGAAAAAAGATGTGGTTAGAACCTTACTACAAGCAACTTCCCCTTTACCTAGTTCTCTAATGCATAATCCCTTATATACATCCCAACCAAAAATAATAGTATTAGTTCATCCTCTACTACACTGTGGGTTCAATCATTTATACCTATTCACTACCAACTATATAAAGACAAGTGAGCATCCTTACTACTTGTGGTAATCACAAAAAAAGGCACACTGTAACAATAGACAACACATTTGGTCATTCATAATATTTTCATAACTTGTTGAACCATCTAAGTCAATGAATGTTAATAGATATTACCTCAATACCGCTAGTGAAAGTTAGTCCCGCTCAGTATGAGTTATCTCTTTCCATCTATCACCTATATGGTACTAGTGAAACTACTTAAGCCATGTCATACCATGGGTGAATTTTAGCATTCATCATTTGCATTCCATTAGTGATAATTAGTTAAAAACTAATGTATGACAATTACTCCTAACATATTTCACCTACATGATACTAGTGATATACAATAAAACCGCTTGTGTATCATAACATACATAGCTCCTAGAATATTGCATCTCTAGAATATTGGTGAACAACATCTAATCCTTAATATATTAAGAATAAATATATAGCATCCATCGCCTACATAGTATTGGTGATAGCCAACTACCCATGTACCTATATCAAACTCGACTCTTACATGTGGGTCCATCTTATAGTCAAGTATGCATAATTAGGATATCACAAGGATCCACAAGCACTTGGTAGGCTATCTTTTTTACATAAAAACATAAAGTGATCAATAAATATATACACATAGTCTCATAGGTTTTTGAAAGCTAAATAATATAGCATATTCAACAATTCTCACTATGTCTTTCCCACTAGTCAACATATTTCACCTGCATAATACTAGTCAACATCCAATAAAACCACTTGTGTATCATAACATGCATAGCTCCTAGAATATTGCATCTCTAGAATAATGGTGAATGACATCTAATCCTTAATATATTATGAATAAATATATAGTATCCATCCCCTACATAGTATTGGTGATAGCCAACTACCCATGTACCTATATCAGACTCGACACTTACATGTGGGTCCATCTTATATTCAAGTATGCATAATCAGGATATCACAAGGATCAAAAAGAACTTGGTAGGTTGTATTTTTTACATACAAACATAAAGTGATCGATAAACCTATACGCATTCTCTTATTTATTGAAAGAATAGAACTCACTAAGTCTTGAGCCTAACATATACCTTCCTATACTCCTCATTGAGGTATGCCACATTGTCATAGTGTTCAACACATGAATTATAATTATTTTAGTTCTAACAAGTCTAGAGGCATTCTCATACATTCACATTAGAGATAGACTAGATTGTGATAGTGAATCTAAAAATACATCCAAGAATAGAGGATATGTTTGAAAGGAAAACACTACAAACCTCAAAGTAGATAAACTAGATGAGGATGGGTGCCTTTTTTTGGCTCATACCTATATAGTGGGGAGATATTAATTGGGAAGATGAATTCACAACTATTCAAGGAAAAATTTAGCCTCAAGCTAGAAAGAATACTTTGAGGGAGAAATGATTTATTTAAGTACAACCCCAAACCTTGGATTTGTCCTCTAAAACTTCCACTACCAATTTAGGTTCAAACACATAGAATTTCCTAATAGAAGTGAGATAGTATATGAGGAAGAACATAGAAGGGATTAAAACCATCTAGTGGAACAAATCAACATTTACCAATGACCAATTCAAAATATTCATTGTTCCTAAAGTTTTATTAATTAATAATAAAACTCAAAAATCCTAAATTATTATTTCATAGCTCACAAAGTTCCTTTAAATGGTTCTCAACAAATAAAAATTATTCCTAATATTAAAAAATCCAAGCATGTTCCTAGTTTATCAAACATATCCTAAAGCATTTTCATCCAAGAGCATGAAGATCTCAAATCAAACCTCGCCTTGTTATAATTCATAACTCAACATGAACCTCCTAGAGTCCCTTACAAAATCATCTCATTAACACATAGGCTAGGTTGGTTACTTATAAATAATAAAATATAAAATTGTGACTATTTCATAAAACTCATAATGCTCAAAATTCTAAAGTAATCACCAGTTCAAGTCTCCACACATACCCATTAGGATAAATAGAGTTTTATACTAGATCTCTTTAAACCCTTTCAAATTTACCAATTGTTATGGAATGTTTCATTTATTTATGTCAAAATTTATGTAATTATTATATCATCCCATAAATTAAGTATAGGATTGTATACATATATATAGCTCAAATAAAACTAATACCCAGTTTATATGAAAGTCTTATTATAAACAATTAGGTTTCATTGTCATCCAATTTTATACTTAAAATTATTAACCTTACAACAATCAAATCCATACACAAAAATTATGCAGGTTAATCAATATAAGATAGGCATGGTTGTATCAAAGCATAGGGGAAAATGAAATAGTCAATATATTGTCACAATACAAAAAGTATGCAAACATGCTTTTATGTCTCCAAGTGGATTCCTAACATAATATGATCAATGATATCAAGTAGCATAATCATATTATGTTATATACCTTTCTTGAAAAAGCGCATCATGCATCAAGAAGGGCACATAAGAATCATCTAAGGTTCAAGGGACATACAGTAGTAATTATAAACTTTCTTTAGGCATGATTGACACTTAAATCATATTGAAGATAGTGGGCAACACTATATCCATTTGATCACCATATGAAGATATATGACCAACAATTTTACTAATAATTATTTTATTTTATTTTTCATTTCCCTATGGGGTAAGTGCACCAATTTGTGACACAATTTAGGTGTCAAATTGTAAAAATTCGCAAAAAAAGGGCAAAATTGGCCATTTGGTGCACGCCAAATTTGCAATCGCCAAATTGAAAAGCTAAATAAAAGCAAAAAACACGTTTCAAACCCTTATTTCTCTTCAACCCGCGGCTTGGCTTGGAGGATTTGAGGTCTGCAACTCACGCTCACCAAATATCATCCATTATTTGCATCATTAGCTTGCTATCTTTCATGAGGATGCCACCAACACGTCAGAGACGTCGAAGATTGCGAAGAGGTATGTATTTTTATTCTATTGATTTCGAATTTGATTTAGAATGTAGATTGAAATAGGTTTTTATAATAAAATTTTGTTCCAATTATTAGGGAATGAATCCCCACCTCAAAACTTTGAGAATTCACAGTCACCCCCTCAGGAAGAGCCTCCTATTCAAGAACAACCTGAAACCCCTCCATCAATTCATAAGCATCCTCAAGGAACACAAGAAAATATTCTAAATCAAATTGAAAACAATAAAAGAGACATTGAACAATTAATTGGAAGATTAACCGAGCATGCTGAAACCCACCCTTATAGGAGAGGGATTGTTGAATCATTGAAGTAAATTGTATCTCATGTAGGAGAAATGAGCAAGAAGATAATGTTTTGGTCAGATAAGAGGCATGAGATGAGACAATATTATGCTAGAGGTTTGTCATATGCAGATGTTAAAAGACAAAGAATTAGCAAAGCTAACTTGTGTGCCCTATTTACAAATCCAAAAACCAATGTACCTTTGTCTCATACATGTAGGAGGTTCCCCATCCATTGGTGCCACCATGAGTTAGTTAAAAATAAATTTTGGGAGTGGTGGTGGATGGTATTTGACCAACCTCCATGCAATAACCATGAGGTACCACAATATTTTTGAGGAAACTCTATTGTGAGTTTATCCTCAATAAGATGCCAAATTATTTTGACATCTTAGACTTTCAGGGTAGAGGTGGGGGCTCCACACATGATAGAACTATTGCATGACATAATCCACAGTTGGCACTAAGATCCTTGGCTAGATCCATGGTGGAGCATGTCATCATTCCTTCCATTGTTAAGGATAGTGTAGAGGTGGACACGTTGGAGTTGATTGGCTCACTCACCCAGACCATTTTACAGTGTGTGAGGCCTCTAGTAGAGCCTGGTGTGGAGGAGACGTGTAGGCCCCAAGCTCCACCCCACCATTGTGGCGCTTGGGGTTCAGTTTGTACGTACGATTATTAGAGTGCTCGGGATGCATCTACACAACCTACATCAGTTGTAGAGGTGATGGCTTTCACAGATGATTTGTTGAATGATACATTCGGCATTGACAATCATGTAAAATTCAGCAAGTTCATTTAATGTTGTTTATTAAATTATATTTTGAAATTTAAGAATAAGTAAATTAGTAGAATTTTGATTTGATTAAATTTCAGGGTTGAAGTGTTCATGAGACGTGCCCCATTCCTACAGACCCTTATCCATTCTCGACATTGAGTCCACAGGTATGCAACTAGTATTAAAGATATTATTATTACATTTGAACAGTTGAATTTTATATTTGAATGTTTGTCTCATAACATGCTTTGGATTTCAAATAGTTTCCTGGTGGACCTTCGACCTCCACACCTCGCAATTCATTTCCTCAAGGACCTTACACTCAAGTATCCTTTATTCAATAATGGTGTTGTAAAACAATGTTAGCTAGTTTTCATAATTTTTCATATACAAATCTAAAATTGATGAGAAACACAAACATTGCATTTGTATTTCTTGATCGTGTCACATTATCTTCTCCTAATTCACTTTTTGTTCCTTTATTCCTTCCTAATCCCATCCCATTAACATTTAATAGTTCACTCTACCATTTACTCTTTCATTTACCATTTGCAAATGTTGACATCAAACAACCCTGGTGATGTTGGTGGCATGATGGACCATGGAGTTGCTATAGCAATAGCCAGTTCTAATCCATTGAGAGAGGTATGCAACAAATTAGTTGATTTGACATTATATTTTCTCTTTTATGGTCTATTATAGAAAATTTTCACGATACTTTTGTGTAGCTTAATTTCTATCTTGATGGTTGCTACAAATGGTTGTCACTCCAGATCGTGGATGTGGTAATGATGTAAATGTGCATGATGACTATCTATATGTGGAAAGTGATTATATTTTGTTATATGTCATTCCACAATTCAATTTATGTGTATTAACATCTTTACATTTTATTGTATCAGTTGATGGTCCAGAGTGAAGAGAGGAGGACTAGCGAGCGTGTTCGAAAGACAAGAGAACCAACAATCACTCCATCCCGCCGAATTTCGAAGGTAGCACGAGATCTATTTCCTTCCCCTACAGGGAAATGGTTGTATTAGGGTCGTTTGTTGTATGCCTATGTGGAATTTTGGAACATATGCTTTGTACAAGCGATATATACATGACATTTTATGTCCATAATATGGCTCCTTTGTACTAAGCTTGTATGGATTTTTTGGATATATTGTTTATACTTTTATCAATATATATCATTGTATACCTTACAACTTTTTGATTAATATTTTTTTATTTTGCTACTGCCATTCTTGAATGATGTTATCATGCGCATTGTGTAAATCATATGTTTGAATGTTGTAGGCATGGATTTTGTTTACATCTAATGCTTAATTAATTACTATTGATTGCTCAATAAGCTCCATCTAAAGCATATTGTGTAAATAAGCTCCATTCTTGGTGGTTTGTATCCTTTGGAATGCTTCAATTACTTGTGCCTCACTTATTCACATGTATCCTTCACTTATTCACATGTATACTTCACGCATAGTGTGTGTATTCACATGTATGCTTCATGCTTCCAATGCATAGCAGCAAAAATATTTTGGGGAAAATTTTGAAAAACCAAAAGTATAAGAGTTTTTTAAAAAGTCAGGAAAAAATCATATTTAAAAAAAACGTAAAAAATTGTAGAACAAGAGATAAAATCTATTTATTTGAAATTGAAAGGTATTTCCATAGCATATAGAGATATAGAGAGAAAATAAAATAAAGATTTTAACTAATGAATTGTAAAAATAATTTTTTGTAGTTCGTTGATTACATTTTATTGCACATCTTTCAAAGTCAAAGCATTACTTCACACTGCATAACTAATAACTAGATGCTGATAGATGACAAAATTTCAAGTGCAATATAGTTTTTACAAAGTCACCCTAAGCAGTTATGGAATTACTTCACATTGCATAACTAATAAGTAGGAGCAGCTGCCAATTGCATTTTCTTATCATGGCATTCTATGAGGCTAGATTTCTTTGACGTATTTTATCAAATAGTTCATTGCCTTTTCTATGTTACCATATTTTTCATACATGTCTACCAAAGTATTTTTTCAAATAGTTCACTGCCTTGTTGCTATGGCTAAAAGAATAAAACAAGTTCTTTCGAACAAGCTATGGATGCTTGGAAAAAATCTATCAAAAGCATAATAGCAAGTAATACTATAGACAAGGCAATGAACTGCTTGAAAAAAATGCTTGAAAGAAATGTGGTCTCATGGTGATGGAATTCCATGACATGCAAATTGCTATGGATTTCCATGCCATTCCATCACCATGAGACCACGTTTCTTTGAGGCATTTTTTCAAACAATTCATTGCCTTGTCTATGCTACCACATTTTTCGTACATGTTTACCAAAGCATTTTATCAAACAGCTCACTGCCTTGCTGCTATGGTTAAAATCCTAAAATAGGTGCTTGCAAACAAGTTATGGATGCTTGGAAAAAATCTATCAAAGCATAATAAGAAGCAATAGCATAAACAAGTGATGCAGAGATAAGAGACCCAAACCCACTCAAAGTGTCAACTTTCCTTCAAGAGGCATCTAACAAGATTAAAAGGATCTATTGGACCAATCCAAACAACTCACAAAGTTTGAAATCAATCAGAGGTAGGATTTCCCACTTTCACCCTTGCAAACCTAGTAGTAGTGCAAACCCATTTTTAGGCACTTAAATCCACAACTTCCCAAAACACTTGACAAAAAAAAGGATGATTCAGACACCCATTACAGATTTAGAAAACATATCGTAGCCCCCCATATGACTCCTTTGGAACAAATTTGAGAAAACTGACTTTCTCACCGTTTTAGGCCTCCAAATAGGTCAATTTTACAAAGAACCCCCCTCTTAAACTTGTGAAAACACTCTGAGACTTTAGGGAAGCAATTGGAAGGTTATCAAACCCCAAAATCCCCCATTATATTTTATTTGTATGGCCACCTCCACACCAAACCCAAAAACCCTTGTTTTGTGCACTTTTGATGAGGGTTTATTGAAAAAGACACTTACAGGCCCTTCCCAAACTTTCCACCTATTCAAACACCCTTTAATTCACCCCTGCAAGCTTAAAAGTTCATAAGATAAATTTTCCTAACACCCCATCATCAGATTCAGGTTTGTACCATTTAAATTCATGCATTTTCCAATGGAAACAACCCTAGGGACTCACCCAAATCAAGAAATATGCCTTCTCTGCACAAAAAAAGATGCATACATTTTTATTTCACCTATCTAAGCCTATCCACCAATTTATAGGACTATACAATGGGTGGAAGGCTTAGAAACCCATTTTGTTCCCTTTCAAAACCCCCAAAACAGGGTAAATGAGCAGTCCCAGAAAAATAAAGATTTCTCCCTCAATTTGCACGATTAAGACCTCAAATCTAAATCATTAGAGATCCAACACACATACCTACAACATCTAAGAATTTTTAGAAGAAAGGCAAGCTGTACAGGTTTGTACCAAGCCTTCAAATTTCAGAAAAATAGGAAAAAAGTTGTTGAGAACGTTGTATTTCATGAAAACAAAATGTGTACAATCTTCAAACTTCCTTCAACAACCCTGCACGAGCCATTTTTGAGGCTTTTATAATGATTACATTCAAATCCAACTTCTCCCAACATCTATAACTACTAAGTAACAACTTTTCAAAGGAGGTAGCCATTGGTTTTCAAATTTGACATTTTCCTCCTTCTGACTCTTTATTATTTCGTAATCCCCTAGACCCTCTTAAATGACTTCCTATTCTACTTACCTTGACAACATTTGACCATTTTGACAACTTTTAACATGATTACAAGTTATGGCCAAATTATCAAATGAAAACTCCAAATAATTTTGGAAACATGAGAATGGTCTAAGTAGACCTTATTGAAACAAAAAAAAAACTCAAACTCTCCTATCTTAACCATAATTCCATCTATGACCATTCAGTACCATATGTACCATATCAGGAGGCTTGGTGCTCCTGCACCAACAAGGCAGTGAACTGTTCAAAAAAATGCCTCAAAGAAATGCGGTCTCAATGTGCTTGTCATGGCATTCCATCACCAAGATAATACATTTCTTTGATGATTTTTTTTTCAAACAATTCACTACCTTGTCTATGCTACCACATTTTTCATACATGTCTACCAAAGCATTTTATCAATCAATTCACTACCTTCCTGCTATGGCTAAAATTCTAAAATAGGTGCTTTTGAACAAGCTATATGGATGCTTGGAAAAAATCCATCATTAAGTTGTCTTTGCCATGTATGCTTTGAGTTGGGCCGACTTTGCATTGTCTTTTCCATGTATGCTTTGAGTTGGGCATACTTTACCTTTGTCTTGGACAAGAATTATTCAAGCCAAGGGAAGACTTGACAGTAGTTTGGACATAGCTTTTCTTTCCCAAGCGGACTTTGCATAATCTTGGACATTTTCCTTGACCATGGGCATGGCGGACTTTGCTTGTGCCTTGCCAAGATTGGGCGGACTTGCTCTTGAAGTAGACATGCTTATTTTCCTTCCAAGAAAAAACTGAGAAATGTTATTGTAGAGGGGCAGAACACGATCTCATAGGCTTAGATGAGAAGTTTCTAAGCATCACTGTGTCCGAGTAACATCATGCTGAAGTTTGCAACCATTTTGCATTTCAGACTCTTAAGGGATTCAGCTGGTTGAATGTAGCTTGAAGTGATTCAATGCATTTGGGTGCAAAAGAGGACCATGCCTAGCATAAACGTACCCACTCGAATGTGTTGGAACAATTAGTTTGACCACATGAGTTGCAAAACAAAAGTTGCACCACTTTGCAACTTTGCACTACTTGCATTTGACAACTTTTTCCCCAAGAGAAACCTCGCCGCCATAGGAAAATGCCTCTGAGATAGAAAAAATCGCGAGAGGTTATTGTAGGGGGGAAAAACATGATCCCATAGGCTCAGACGAGAAGTTTCTAAGTGTCACGGTGTCCGAGTAACGTCATGCTGAAGTTTGCAGCCTTTTTGCACTTCAGACTCTTAAGGGATTCAGCCGGTTGAACATAGCTTGGAGCGATTTGACGTGTTTAGGTGTGAAAAAATACCATGAATAGTATAAATGTACCCACTCAGATGCATTGGAACAATTAATTTGGTCACACGAGTTGCAGAACGAAAGTTGCACCACTTTGCAACTTCACACTACTTGCATTTGACAACTTTTTCCCCAAGCGAAATCTCGTCGCCATAGGAAAATGCCTCTTAGATAGAAAAAACTAAGAGAGGTTATTGTAGAGGGGAAGAACATGATCCCATAGGCTTAGACGAGAATTTTCTAAGCATCACGTTGTATGAGTAACGTCATGCTGAAGTTTGCAACTATTTTGCACTTCAAACTCTTATGGGATTGAGTCAGTTGAACGTAGCTCGAAGCAATTCGGCATATTTGGGTGTGAAAGAGGACTATGCATAAAGTAAATTTACCCACTTGTATGTGTTGGAACGGTTAGTTTGGTCACACGAGTTGCAGAACGAAAGTTGCACCACTTTGCAACTTCGCACTACTTGCATTTGACAATTTTTTCCCCAAGCAAAATCTCGCCACCACAAGAAAATGCCTCTGAGATAGCAAAAACCAAGAGAGGTTATTGTAGAGGGGCATAACATGATCCCATAAGCTTAGATGAGAAGTTTCTAAGCATCATGGTGTTTGAGTAATGTCATGCTGAAGTTTGCAACCATTTTGCACTTCAGACTCTTAAGGGATTTAGTCAGTTGAACGTAGCTCAGAGCAATTTGGCACGTTTGGGTGCGAAAGAGGACCATTCCTAGCATAAACATACCCATTTAGACATGTTGGAATAGTTAGTTTGGTCACATGAGTTGCAAAATGAAAGTTGCATCACTTTGCAACTTCGCACTACTTGCATTTGACAACTTTTTCCACAAGCAAAATCTCACCGCCACAGGAAAACATCTTCGAGATAGCAAAAACTGAGAGAGGTTATTATAGAGAGGCACAACATGATCCCATAGGCTCAAAAGAAAAGTTTCTAAGCATGACGGTGTCCAAGTAACTTCATGTTGAAGTTTGCAGCCATTTTGCACTTTGAACTCTTAAGGGATTCAACCGGTTGAACGTAGCTCGAAGCGATTTGATGCGTTTGGGTGTGAAAGAGGACCATGCATAGCATAAACATACCCACTTGAACACA
>VDFB02000007.1:72685165-72697808 GCA_007258455.2 Sequoia sempervirens
CTATGCATTCAAAGCATGAATCATATACATGAATACACACACTATACATGAAGTATACATGTGAATAAGTGAAGCATACATGTGAATAAGTGAGGCACAAGTAATTGAAGCATTCCAAAGGATACAAACCACCAAGAATGGAGCTTATTTACACAAAACGGTTTAGATGGAGCTTATTGAGCAATTGACAATAATTAATTAAGCATGTTAGATGAAAAAAAAATACATGCCTACAACATTCAAGCATATGATTTACACAATACGCATGATAACATCATTCAAGAATGGCAGTAGCAAAATAAGATTTTTTTTAATCAAAAATCCCTAAGGCTATACAATGATATATATTGATAAAAGTATATACAATATATCCAAAAAATCCATACAAGCTTAGTACAAAGGAGCCATATAGACATAAAATGTCATGTATATATCGATAGTACAAAGCATATGTTCCAAAATGCCACATAGGCATACAACAAATCCACCTTTAATATAGCCATTTCCCATAGGGGAAGGAAATAGATCTCGTGCTACCTTCGAAATTCGGCGGGATGGAGTGATTGTTGGTTCTCTTGTCTTTCGAACACGCTCGCTAGTCCTCCTCTCTTCACTCTGGACCATCAACTGATACAATAAAATGTAAAGATGTTAATACACATAAATTGAATTGTGGAATGACATATAACAAAATATAATCACTTTCCACATATAGATAGTCATCATGCACATTTACATCATTACCACATCCACGATCTGGAGTGACAACCATTTGTAGCAACCATCAAGATAGAAATTAAGCTACACAAAAGTATCGTGAAAATTTTCTATAATAGACCATAAAAGAGAAAATATAATGTCAAATCAACTAATTTGTTGCATACCTCTCTCAATGGATTAGAACTGGCTATTGCTATAGCAACTCCATGGTCCATCATGCCACCAACATCACCAGGGTTGTTTGATGTCAACATTTGCAAATGGTAAATGAAAGAGTAAATGGTAGAGTGAACTATTAAATGTTAATGGGATGGGATTAGGAAGGAATAAAGGAACAAAAAGTGAATTAGGAGAAGATAATGTGACACGATCAAGAAATACAAATGCAATGTTTGTGTTTCTCATCAATTTTAGATTTGTATATGAAAAATTATGAAAACTAGCTAACATTGTTTTACAACACCATTATTGAATAAAGGATACTTGAGTGTAAGGTCCTTGAGGAAATGAATTGCGAGGTGTGGAGGTCGAAGGTCCACCAGGAAACTATTTGAAATCCAAAGCATGTTATGAGACAAACATTCAAATATAAAATTCAACTGTTCAAATGTAATAATAATATCTTTAATACTAGTTGCATACCTGTGGACTCAATGTCGAGAATGGATAAGGGTCTGTAGGAATGGGGCACGTCTCATGAACACTTCAACCCTGAAATTTAATCAAATCAAAATTCTACTAATTTACTTATTCTTAAATTTCAAAATATAATTTAATAAACAACATTAAATGAACTTGCTGAATTTTACATGATTGTCAATGCCGAATGTATCATTCAACAAATCATCTGTGAAAGCCATCACCTCTACAACTGATGTAGGTTGTGTAGATGCATCCCGAGCACTCTAATAATCGTACGTACAAACTGAACCCCAAGCGCCACAATGGTGGGGTGGAGCTTGGGGCCTACACGTCTCCTCCACACCAGGCTCTACTAGAGGCCTCACACACTGTAAAATGGTCTGGGTGAGTGAGCCAATCAACTCCAACGTGTCCACCTCTACACTATCCTTAACAATGGAAGGAATGATGACATGCTCCACCATGGATCTAGCCAAGGATCTTAGTGCCAACTGTGGATTATGTCATGCAATAGTTCTATCATGTGTGGAGCCCCCACCTCTACCCTGAAAGTCTAAGATGTCAAAATAATTTGGCATCTTATTGAGGATAAACTCACAATAGAGTTTCCTCAAAAATATTGTGGTACCTCATGGTTATTGCATGGAGGTTGGTCAAATACCATCCACCACCACTCCCAAAATTTATTTTTAACTAACTCATGGTGGCACCAATGGATGGGGAACCTCCTACATGTATGAGACAAAGGTACATTGGTTTTTGGATTTGTAAATAGGGCACACAAGTTAGCTTTGCTAATTCTTTGTCTTTTAACATCTGCATATGACAAACCTCTAGCATAATATTGTCTCATCTCATGCCTCTTATCTGACCAAAACATTATCTTCTTGCTCATTTCTCCTACATGAGATACAATTTACTTCAATGATTCAACAATCCCTCTCCTATAAGGGTGGGTTTCAGCATGCTCGGTTAATCTTCCAATTAATTGTTCAATGTCTCTTTTATTGTTTTCAATTTGATTTAGAATATTTTCTTGTGTTCCTTGAGGATGCTTATGAATTGATGGAGGGGTTTCAGGTTGTTCTTGAATAGGAGGCTCTTCCTGAGGGGGTGACTGTGAATTCTCAAAGTTTTGAGGTGGGGATTCATTCCCTAATAATTGGAACAAAATTTTATTATAAAAACCTATTTCAATCTACATTCTAAATCAAATTCGAAATCAATAGAATAAAAATACATACCTCTTCGCAATCTTCGACGTCTCTGACGTGTTGGTGGCATCCTCATGAAAGATAGCAAGCTAATGATGCAAATAATGGATGATATTTGGTGAGCGTGAGTTGCAGACCTCAAATCCTCCAAGCCAAGCCGCGGGTTGAAGAGAAATAAGGGTTTGAAACGTGTTTTTTGCTTTTATTTAGCTTTTCAATTTGGCGATTGCAAATTTGGCGTGCACCAAATGGCCAATTTTGCCCTTTTTTTGCGAATTTTTACAATTTGACACCTAAATTGTGTCACAAATTGGTGCACTTACCCCATAGGGAAATGAAAAATAAAATAAAATAATTATTAGTAAAATTGTTGGTCATATATCTTCATATGGTGATCAAATGGATATAGTGTTGCCCACTATCTTCAATATGATTTAAGTGTCAATCATGCCTAAAGAAAGTTTATAATTACTACTGTATGTCCCTTGAACCTTAGATGATTCTTATGTGCCCTTCTTGATGCATGATGCGCTTTTTCAAGAAAGGTATATAACATAATATGATTATGCTACTTGATATCATTGATCATATTATGTTAGGAATCCACTTGGAGACATAAAAGCATGTTTGCATACTTTTTGTATTGTGACAATATATTGACTATTTCATTTTCCCCTATGCTTTGATACAACCATGCCTATCTTATATTGATTAACCTGCATAATTTTTGTGTATGGATTTGATTGTTGTAAGGTTAATAATTTTAAGTATAAAATTGGATGACAATGAAACCTAATTGTTTATAATAAGACTTTCATATAAACTGGGTATTAGTTTTATTTGAGCTATATATATGTATACAATCCTATACTTAATTTATGGGATGATATAATAATTACATAAATTTTGACATAAATAAATGAAACATTCCATAACAATTGGTAAATTTGAAAGGGTTTAAAGAGATCTAGTATAAAACTCTATTTATCCTAATGGGTATGTGTGGAGACTTGAACTGGTGATTACTTTAGAATTTTGAGCATTATGAGTTTTATGAAATAGTCACAATTTTATATTTTATTATTTATAAGTAACCAACCTAGCCTATGTGTTAATGAGATGATTTTGTAAGGGACTCTAGGAGGTTCATGTTGAGTTATGAATTATAACAAGGCGAGGTTTGATTTGAGATCTTCATGCTCTTGGATGAAAATGCTTTAGGATATGTTTGATAAACTAGGAACATGCTTGAATTTTTTAATATTAGGAAGAATTTTTATTTGTTGAGAACCATTTAAAGGAACTTTGTGAGCTATGAAATAATAATTTAGGATTTTTGAGTTTTATTATTAATTAATAAAACTTTAGGAACAATGAATATTTTGAATTGGTCATTGGTAAATGTTGATTTGTTCCACTAGATGGTTTTAATCCCTTCTATGGTATTCCTCATATACTATCTCACTTCTATGAGGAAATTCTATGTGTTTGAACCTAAATTGGTAGTGGAAGTTTTAGAGGACAAATCCAAGGTTTGGGGTTGTACTTAAATAAATAATTTCTCCCTTAAAGTATTCTTTCTAGCTTGAGGCTAAAATTTTCCTTGAATAGTTGTGAATTCATCTTCCCAATTAATATCTCCCCACTATATAGGTATGAGCCAAAAAAAGGCACCCATCCTCATCTAGTTTATCTACTTTGAGGTTTGTAGTGTTTTCCTTTCAAACATATCCTCTATTCTTGGATGTAGTTTTAGATTCACTATCACAATCTAGTCTATCTCTAATGTGAATGTATGAGAATTCCTCTAGACTTGTCAGAACTAAAATAATTAGAATTCATGTTTTGAACACTATGACAATGTGTCATACCTCAATGAGGAATATAGGAAGGTATATGTTAGGTTGAAGACTTAGTGAGTTCTATTCTTTCAATAAATAAGAGAATGCGTATAGGTTTATCAATCACTTTATGTTTGTATGTAAAAAAGACAACCTACCAAGTTCTTGTTGATCCTTGTGATATCCTAATTATGCATACTTGACTATAAGATGGACCCACATGTAAGAGCCAAGTCTGATATAGGTAGATGAGTATTTGGCTATCACCAATACTATGTAGGGGATGGATACTATATATTTATTCATAATATATTAAGGATTAGATGTCATTCACCATTATTCTAGAGATGCAATATTCTAGGAGCTATGCATGTTATGATACACAAGTGGTTTTATTGGATGTTGACTAGTAGGAAAGAAATAGTGCGAATTGTTGAATATGGTATATTATTTAGCTTTTAGAAACCTATGAGACTATGTGTATAGATTTATTGATCACTTTATGTTTTGTAAGTATGAGATAATCACAATGTGTAAATGTGATGCATGTATTAGCTAATCACTATATACATTTGTGTGTCCATACATTGATATCGGTATAAAGGTAATACTTGATTGGAAATTATTTGTTAGAGACTATTATATATGGATTGATTTGAAGCATTAGATTAATTATTAGCTTAAATTTAATGAAAGTTTAGAGACTTAATACCAAATTTGAGGATGACAACTTTATGTTATTGGTGTATGATTTATAAAGCCTCTAATTCTTAGGAAGTGATATATACAAAGGGCCATTATTCAAATGAGTCCTTGATGTTTAGGCTTGGGTCTAGGGATGATCCTAACATTATGAGAATTCCATATTTTAGTGCAAGTATAAATCATGATATAGAGTTATTACCATGACTATGGATAGTAAGGCTTTGAATTTGGCACTTCTAAATTGGATAGAATATGTTTGGTTGACTAAGACAGCACAAAAGATGCAATGTTATTAGGAAAAGCAATTTTTTAGTAAATACAAAGTGATGTAGGAGGAGTGGTGAGTACAACTACACCTTGGAGTCATAAGGAGAAATGTTGATAAGAGAATTCATCTAATGCTATCACAAGGTAAGCATTGAATCTAGTGCCATGGAAAAGTTTGAAGATATGATTGATGAAGAGCTCATTTCACTAAAGGATCACCTACCTATGTTTTGAAGGATGACTAGAGTACTATTTCTTGTTCTCCTATTGGACAATATTCTTTTTATGGTAACCCAAACTTGCACTTGAAGTAGATGAAAGACACCAAGTAGAGAAAACACATTATTGTGTAAGAAATTTAGGTTCTCAAAAAAGTACTAAAAAATAAGTGCTATCCCACTACAATTTACCTAGAGCAAATAATGAAATAAAGGATCTAAGAGCTATTAATGAAATTATAAATATGAAATTTAAATGAACAAAATACAACAAAGTTAAATTTTGAAGATGGAAAAGCGTTATTAAAGATGTTAGGAATTCATTAACCATTAAATGTTAGAACTTTAAAGTATTGGTTAAAAATATATTTCAATATTTATAAATTGATTATATGTCTTCCTAGTTTAGATCCATGCCTACAAAAGTGAATTGGCACGTATACTTAAACCTATATCAACAAGAATGAATTGGCATAAATATGGTTGATTGAAAACACTTCACCTTGATCTTTTGATGTGTAAATTAATAATAGGTGGTGTTTACACACATTTGGGGAATATACTTAATCATGAAGATCGTGTTCTCCTAAATCAAAATCCTAGATGAAGAGATTAGAACAAGAATAATGATCGAGGATAATAATCAAGCATTCAATTGACCTAAGATGATGTATCTTTTAGTAATGTTGTAGGTCCTCTTGATGTTCTTTGATTATTCCTTTATCATTAGATTCCTAAGATGTCTCTAATGATTTCAAATGAACAAATGAATGGTAAATGCAACAATGTCGCACACTTTAATCAATAGAGAAACTGCACTAGATTGAACATCAATGGTTGGCAAGATGTAAATATAAATTTTAAAAGTTAAAAATTATGATTTAAATCTATAATTACAAAACTACTATAGATCAATTTTACAACTATAAATTTAATGTACAATGATAAATAAAAAATCTAAAAATTGAAACCAATTTCTAAAAAATAAATAATAATTAGATTATTAAAATGACAATGTACAACAATTTACTACTAATAAATTTGTTATTATATTAAAAACACACTAATAATAGAAGGGTGCCAAATCGTAAGGGTGCCATTAGGTGTAAAAACTAGATGGATTAAAAAACATCAAAAGAAAAAGCAACAATTTAAACGCTCACCTCAAGAAATTAACTAGCCGTTACACCACTAAAGTCTCTTAAGAAACAAGCAGCCTCTTATTCCTTTCATGCTCTCAAATTCTACAAATTAAGCTTTCAAAGCTCTGCATTTATTTATTCTATCATTTGCAGCAACATTCTGATTGTTTTACAGTCTTATTTTTGTAGTTGGATTGAGATGGTGGTTATCATATTGTGAAGATCCCTGCATTTCATCTTCTCTGCAACACCCACTGGAAGAAATTGTAGATTATCATATTGTGAAGATCCCTGTATTTATATGGTGATCATCAACATACTCTATAGCTACAGGAGTTCTCCTTATGAAGATCCCTTCATTTATATGGTGATCATTTTTCTGAAGGATAAGAGCAAGAGGATTTTTTCATTACCATTACCACCAGGTCCTCTTGGATGGCCCTTCATTGGAAACCTCCCTTAGCTTGGGGACAAATCCCACCAATCTCTTTTTCTCCTTGCACAGAAATATGGGCCTCTCATGACTATCAAATTGGGCAGACATACAAGTATGGTTGTGTAATCTCCATCCATGGCAAAAGAAGTACTAAAGAACAATCACCGGAGCTTCTCAAGCAGGACAATCATTACAGCTGCAAGTATGGAGTCCTTATGGACCTCGATGGCGCTTGGTTTAAAAATCTGCACCACAGAGATTTTTAGTGTCAAAAAGTTTGATGCTCTGTAGCATTTGAGAAGGAACGAGGTATTTACGGCTATTGATTACATCTTGAAGGATTCTAAACTGGGGAATATTTAAAATATTGGTGAAAGATCTTTTATGATTTCTCTTGGCCTTGTGGGTAAGATGGTTTGCAGCAAAAAAGTGTCTGAGACAGGCTCTATACAAGCTACAGAGTTTAAGGACATGGTATAGGAAGGCCTCAAATTGACGGGGGTTCCGAATTTATTTGAGATGATGACTCAGAATAGTCGAGGAATGAGAGAATCAACCCAGGGATCTTCCATCTTTCTTGCTTTTTTTGCTCAAACTATGGCAGAGGGAGGAGGCTAATCAGCCCAGGGAACTTCCAGCTTTCTTACTTCTTTTTTGCTTTTCATGGATTTTTTCTGAACTCTTCTTTTTACAGCTGCCATTCAGGAAAATGTTGACAACTGTATGAGATGGTGGAGCCAACCTATTCTATCCTTTGTGACCTCTTTGGTTCTTACATGTACTATTTTGCACAACCTGATTTTTTCAAGGGAATATTGTGAAGATGTTGCAGAGGGACAAGACTAATTTGAAGGCTTTGAGTAGATGCAATCAATAGTTGAGAATGAAGGGCATGAGATTTTTTTATCTGTCAAAAGAGCCTCAGCCTACTAAGAGGTGGAAGAGCTCGAGTGCAGAAGTTAAATTGGGCCCTCTCAGATGGTGCTCTCAATTTTGTCTTCTTATTACCTTAACTTCTATCTCAGGCCTTTTCCTATGGTCATGTAATTTATTTTCTTGCAGCTAGCTAGTTGGTAAGATCATTGCATGTAGGGTGATTAATACTTAACAAGAAAATAATTTATAGGACATTTTGCGTAAGGCTTACTTTACTTTGAATTTTGGTGCAGTGACAGAGTAGAAGTGAGATGTCTGATTTGCTTTCCTGGACAACTTGCTGCTCTGATGTCGGTGATTGAATATATTCAAGCCTTGAGGTATGTCTTCAACATCTGACTGCAGATCAGTGTGTTTCTTGTCAAATGCATTTTCTTTTGATAACAGGGATAGCTTACTTTGTGGCTTGAACACAACTGCATTGCACAACATCCTCAAACAAATCGATGCATAAGGCACACCCATTATAGGGAGTTTTTCATTTCTTTGAAACTAATTGGGAGTGCCAAAGATCATTTTAAAATTTACATTTCCCCTATTCGAAAACTAGGAAAACTAGTACCCACTGATAATATCCACTAGGTGTGTTGTCAAAGTGAGATTTACATTATTTCTTGGCAATATGTCCAGCATAAGGGTTTTATCAGTCCTCAACAGAACATTCTTAGTGAGAAAGCATTGTATACTATTATTTTTTATGTTCTGTTATTTGTGAGTCTACTTCATTTTGCTATTATTTTTGCTTTAATTCTATCAAATATTAAGGATCTACAATAAATTGTTGTTAATTTGATCCTACAATAAAGTAATCTCATTATGGACATTAGCTAATCCATGCTGCAAATAGTTGCCACAACAATAAATTCATTCCCGTTATCTCCCTTCAATATCATTTATTATATGTTTTAACATTAGCGAACTGCAAACCTGAGCATCAAGCACAATTTAGCTACCCCTCCTAAATAGCCTCTAACTTTATTGTACTCTCCTTTTTAGTGTTAAAATACAAGGCAAAAATGAGTGAGCAGAGCAGAAGATTGTTCTTTCCACATTCATAGTGAGAAAGCATTGCATGCTGAAAGTTAGCACATTTAAAAGAGCATAGAGCTTGCAAGATCAAAGCAACATGTTGCGTTTGAGAAAATCTTTGTTTACAACATAGGTCATAATTTTACTTTCTAACTAAAAAAAATGTCAATCATGAACTTTCAACAAATTAAATTATTTATGTTTTAATTATTGTTGTTGTACGTAAAAATTTTTCATCATTCTTTTTTCTTGCCATACAATCAAATGTAGTTAAACTTTTATGCAGTTAGCAGCATCAATGACATCCCTTCATGATCATTTAAAGTTTAAGATCACCCTATAAGCCTTTCCTTAATTAAGACAGCATAGAGCTTGCAAGATCAAAGCATCATCTTGCCTTGAGAAAATATTTGTTTACAATTTAGGTCATAATTTTACTTTCTTACTTTAAAAAAAAGTCAATCATGAACTTTCAACAAATTAAATTATTTATGTTTTAATTATTGTTGCTGTAAGTAGAACTTTTTCATCGTTATTTTTTTCTTGCCATACAATCAAATGTAGTTAAACTTTTATGTAGTTAGCAACATCAATGACATCCTTCATGCTCATTTAAAGTTTAAGATCACCCTATAAGGATTTCCTTAATTAAGACAGCAGAGAAAGCAGGCAAAAAACTAGCTTCCATAGGTTTTTCAAACAAAGCTCTCAAAAGAGAATACCAATGAGACATCACAATTTACTTTAAAGATGTTGAAATCTGTTCTACAACTAGTGCTACTGGTTTTTCATTAAATTCAAACTTATAAACTTATTCTACTCAAACAAACAAATTCAAAGCACATCAAATAACTGTTGACAATGATTGTTAAACCCTAGTAAATGGTAATCAGAAAACTATAGAAATAAAATTTATGCTATCAGATTTGTGGTGATTATGCTCATTCATTGCACTCAAGTTCAATGAAATCAAGCCACACTCAGCTCCAAGGAAACCCAGACCTGTAGCAAAGAAATGTAAAAGATCTGAGAAGTTTTTCTACATTACTCCCGTTGAGCTGAATTTGCTCTTCAATCTTTTGCAGCCCAAAGAGTTTGATCTCAGGTGAAGGCCCTGGCCTACAAAGAATTTTAGATTTATTGAGGTGCATATCAAGGAATATATTATGCATTATCTCTCACAGCCCAAAAAAGTAGTTTGAACTATTTTTACTTGTTTCTTGGTCTCTCTAATCATTATCAACCATAGGATTGTATATTAGAGATATATGAGCCTCTCATAACTTATAATGGAAGAGGAGAGTCTGTAAATTGTAGAAATTGTTTATAGGTTTGACTCAAAATAATTGCAGCCTGCTGGTGTATTGAGGAATATAGGGTTAGAAAATATTATGTTAAATTACACAAATACTGTTAGTAGTGAATATTTGTTGATTATTTTTTTAGAGCATGATTTTTTTTGGAGTATTGAACAATCTTATTAATTGATAAATATTGTTCTTAGATTCAATTGTATTAGAGTTTTTGGATCAATGTTTTGGATCACATTCTATGATCCATCCTTAGAATAATAGAAAGCTGGAAGAAAATAAATTGTTGTTGAAACTTAATATCATTAATTGAACTAGCATTTTTATTAACCGCAGGATTCCTCAGTTTTGTTTTTGGAGTTGGACATTATAAATTGGTTTTATAAGCATGCAAAGCAGTGATACCAACTTAAGACCAGGATGATAAACAAATATTAGGGGGGGATGATAAACAAATATTTTCAGCATTTAAGTTTCGTGGATGTATCCTAGAAAGTAGGCTTTAATACAAACATCCATAATAAGATTTTTTTTTCTTTGTATTTTGTTTTCAATATTTTGGTGACACAATTGTAATCACCTATCTTTAATGTCATATGGAACATATATACAACATTTCTATACATGCTCATGGTCCCTGTTAAGCTTCTGTTGGTTTCGATAGAGGACTTTATATTATCTATGGAGTATTAGTTGATATTTCTTCCAAATCATGGAGTCTTCATTTTCAATTCACCTCTGTTTTCTATGTCTATTTTTTCTAATCTCTGTTTATCCTCTGCCTTCCTCATCAATCTTGAACAAGTTAGAAAATTTGCTAAGGGTCATATGGAAGCAAGTTATTGTCTCAAGTGTATTAAACCCATAACCCTAGCTAAGTTGGATGTACAAGTAAGCATGAGGTACATTCAAAATCAAAAATCAGGGATGGGGTATATGGTATTGGAAGTTCTAAAACCAAATATCAGCTAAGCATGTGAATGGATGTGGTGCAAGCGACTGAAGCCCCTCCCTCATAGCTAAGCTTATCTAATTTTTATGGTTGTGGCATAAGGAGAAGTGGAATGGCTTATGAATATGTATTCTTACAAGTATTGCTGGCAATATAAAGTTTCACATTTCGTGGAGCTCAGACGCAGAAAGCACCTCCATTAACACCTCACTGGTAAGAGACAAAATTACTGCTCATAAAAGATTTAAAACAGGAGAAACAGAGCCCCCTAAAAATCTGATAAATTCATTGTAAACCACAGTGGTGGACTTGCATTAAATGAAGATTTTTTTTAGTAAACTGCTCAATAACTACATAAGGCAAGGATAGAAGGATCGAAGGAATGCCCTCATCTTATGATCGTCTCAGACCTCGACAATACCATAGTGCATGTTTTTTGGAAAAAAAATTCTTTTTTGTTGGGCATTCATATTTCTCCTCAGATTTGAATTCAGGATTAATAAATCTTAGCAATGTATTGAGGGCAGCTATATGCAATGTAATATAAAATCAAAATTTGTAGAGCTTGCTAAGGAATTGTAAGTTTATAATCCAATCAATCAGGCTTCCATGGTGGGCACCCAAATTTGATAGAATCTTGCATTCTTGAATGATTTTCTGTCGATGCCTCGAGTCACTTAAATCTATTGGTTTTAAGATTTTTTTTATGTCATTTTTAGTATTTTCATAAATTTTTCTTGCAGCGGTACTGTCCTAAATTTGAAAACACCAGAAGGAGGAGGAGTTTGATACTGTGATTTTTGCAACTAGATAATAATATGTAACCACATGATGATAACCTTAAGTTTTTTTAACTTCTTAGAAAAGTTGAGTTGTATATCTATTGAAGCACATTATCTACTTTTATCTTTTGAAAATGATTAGTGATGCTTTGATCTACCTTATATTTATATTTACATTTTTATATTTATATTCATATATGTATATTTATATTTAAATAAATAAGTATATTTATATATTTGTATTTGCATTTTTATTATATATATTATAATTTTAGGTAAACTATTTGTTATAAAATATAAATTATTATATATATTGTATTTGTAAATAAAGATATACTCAAGGGGGCGAGAGGGAGAGGGAGAGGGGGAGAGGAGGAGGAGAGAGATGGAGGGGGAGAGAGAGGGAGAGAGAGGGTGGGAGAGAGGGGGCGAGGGAGAGAGAGGGAGGG
>VDFB02000007.1:72697908-72738110 GCA_007258455.2 Sequoia sempervirens
AGGGAGAGGGAGAGGGAGAGGGAGAGGGAGAGGTAGAGGAAGAGGGAGAGGGATAGGGAGTTGGTGTGGGAGTGGGAGAGAGGGAGAGAGGGAGAGAGGGAGAGGGAGAGGGAGAAGAGAGAGGGAGTGCGAGAGAGAGAGACCATGTAGGTGTTTCTTTAAATTTGCATATGGATTTCATGTTCTATTTTTTTCTACAATTCTTTAGTTACTATGTGGATGAGGAGTATTTTTGTACTCTATCTTAGGCATGTCTTCAACTTATACTTTTTTAAATAGGAAAATAATTTTATAAAATATTATATTTTTTTAAGGAAACCCAAAGATCAACTAAACAAAAGTACCATGGTACTAAAATTCCTTTCTAAAAAATATCAGTTTCAAGACTCTTTAGAAGCCTATTGGTAACCTTTATGTTTATTTAGAATTTTATGTATTCTTTTAAAAACTTGATGTATATTTTTTTGTATTAAAGATATAGAATACAAATTTATACACTACTTTTTGATGCATTATGCATCATATTCCAGACTTGATTATAATGATCAACCGAGTATTTTTGATTGAAAACCTACTATAACTATTGATCTACAAGACTTTCCATTGTTGGTTACAAAATTTATGTTAAACAACCTTCAAAAAAACACAAACCTAATATTTCAAATTCTTTTGGTATACTACTAGTGGTAAAAAATAGATGTAAAAACTAAGGCTTTTCATTCATGTATGTTTCCCACTCCGACCATCCTATTGGGGGATCAATGCCTGAGAAGTCTTCTTTAACATGGAACTTTGTGTTGTGTTTTTCTTTCTCATTTTGGTTTTATTTCTCCTTGTTGTAATTCTTAACCAACTCTTCCATTCCTTTAAGAAGGGGAATGCTTTTCTTCTTATTGAGGTCCCAAGTGTGCCCAAATTTGATTTCCTTAGTGTTTATCTAAACTGTTTCATCCTCTAACAACCTTAGGAATTTGTGCCTGGATATTTCCGTTGTTAAGGTAACCTACACAACAACATTGTGAAAGATGAGTTTTTTTTATAAAACTTAGTAAGCAATCTCTTGACATCCTATAGCTTTTCCTCATTCCTTTTGATCCAAATTTTCCACAAAATTTCAATTGTAAGTATTAACCAAAATAAATTCATTCTTTATCTAGACTCTCTATATTTCCAAGTAAAATTTCAATCCATTTTATGTTACCTTTCCAACCTTTGAGATTATAACAAAATAAATTCCAAATATCTTTTGCACAAATACATTCAAAGAAAATATGCTTAACAATTTCAAGCTACTTACAAGAGCTGCACAAGTCAATATTAGAATGATTAATCTTATAAGGTAAATTTTGAAGAATTAATAACCATTTAAAGAAAGCCTTTTTTGGCTCAATGTAATTAGACCAATTTTTTTATAAAAAATAGTCCACTACTTTCTATTAGAGAGAGACTCCACTTTTGGTTGAGATAATCAAACACATCATTATTGTTGCTTAAGGGATTATAAATAATTTTTGAGTTCATATTATAAAAAAAGGTACCATATTTCAATTTAAAGAGTTTATAACTGTCTTTTTTTTTACTGCACACCTTGGGTAACTAAAGCACCTCACAGGCCCCTCTAATCATGCAATGAGTTCTCTAGTTATAGGAGGGATGTTATATTCACTACTTAGGAATGCCTAAGACTTGATTTGACCATCAAATAAAATGTCCTTAAAGCAGTTTATACCTTTGGCTGCCCAACTTTTTGCTAAACATCCCTGTATAAGTGAAAGGGGCTTATCCTTATGCTTCTGGTTCTACCACATGGAGCTATTTTGAAGAAGGTTTTGATTACTGTCAAAGATATCCCTATTTATAATGTTTCTAAAGATAGATTCCCAATCCTTCCATATGCTCTTGAAGACTGCAAATCTTGTAGGGACTATTAGAAATGGGATAGCTAATAGGTCACTAAGTGGGAGTGCCTTCCATAATTTTGATTGTTTGGGCACAACTAACTAAATTTTATTCCTTATAAGCACTTTCTAGGGTTCATTTCCTTCCATAAATTTCAAAAACCATTTGATTGCCAAGGCCATCCCATGAAGTTTGATGTCCTTTAGTCCCAAACCCCTACTACCTTTCTCCACACAAAACCATTTTCAATTAATTGAGTGTTGCTTTTTATTACCTCTACCATCTAACCTAAGGAAGGTTGTGATTTTTTTCTAAATTTCATTTCCCTAGTAGTTACAGAATAACCACACAAAGAAATAATATGAACTGTATGATGCAAGGATCTTTTGGCATACTTTCGTCTTTCCTACTAGTGAGAGGTATTACTTGTCACATTTATCAAGTTTATTTTTCTATTTTTCCTTTAATCCATTTCCACATGTCATTAAGGCATGGTCTCATAGAAAAAGGGATTCCAAGGTACCTTACTTGTTTGGAGGGACCTCCCCATTGGAATTTGAATTTTCCTAACCAATTTGGTGGGGCTTCCTGCCATCTCAACATAACAAACTCAACATTTAATAGTTTAGCCCCTGAAGCATTGTAAAATATGTTCAATTTTCTGATTAGGGCCTCCATATTTTCTTCCTCAAGTCCCATGAAGAGAGCTATGCCATTAGCAACAAACAGATTTAAAAGTTCATCCTTGTTGGGGAGGGGCATGCCTCTAATTTTTGGGAGAAGAAAATATCTCCCTTAGGAGGTAATAGATTGCATCAGAGGAAATTATAAATAGGGTAGGAGCAAGGGGGCAACCCTACCTGATTGATCTTTCAAGAATGAACTCATTAGTCAGAGAGTCATTTACTTCTATTTGTGCCACAACATCCTTCATGAGATTATTTACAAGTTGGCAGAACTTGCTAGGGAACGCAAAGGAATTTAATACCAAGAGCACAAAGTCCCATTCAACCCTATCATAAGCTTTTTCAAAGCCCAGGAGAAACATTTATACCTTAAGATTGGAGAGTTTGTCCCAATTCATGACCTCCCAACTAGTTATCAAGTTTTCTAGGATGTATCTACCCTTAATGAAGCCAGTTTGGGTATTACTTATGATTTATGGTAGGATTTTCATGAATATGTTAGCTAGTGCTTTGGCCAAAATATTGTAGGAGACATTTAGTAGTGTAATTGGTCTCCAATTTCTTAGAAGAGTCTTGTCCCCTTATTTTTCTTATAGCTTGATTATCCCTTTATTGATGTTTTTCCTCAAAGACCTAGCTAGAGCAACTTCTTTGTACAACTAGAGAAGATCATCACTGATCCATTCCACATTTTTTTTGTAAAACTCCACTGGTAAGCTATCCACTCTTAGGGACTTATCATTGTTTAAATATTGGATGAAAATTATAATTTCCTCTCTATAGATTTCCTTCTCTAGATTAGTGGCCTATTCCTTTGTTATCTTCTTTGGGATGACCTAATTACATAATTATCTTGCCTTGAGGGTGTTCCTTTTGTTACCTTCTAAAGAGAATAGGTTCCTATAGAATTTAATGAAGGACTCTTTAATCTAATCTTGATCCATTATGACATTGTCATCCTCCCAAATTTTTTCAATACTTTATTTTGCCTCCTCACTTTTTAGTAGATTGGACAAGAATTTGGTTCCTCTATCCCCATTCTTTAGAAAGTTTAATATTTCTCTTACCCTTATCCCTTGGATTATTTTTGTTTGGATTATTCTTGTTGAATCCTTGGTAATATTAGCCTCTCTTGATACCACTAAATTAGATGGATCATTTTGGAGATTGGATTTAGTGGTTAGCAGATTCTTGTGTAGATGTAATTATTTTTGCCTACTATCCATGACTCTTTTCTTGCCCACAGTTTGATAGATAGTCCATTTTTCTCCCATCTTTCAATCATAGTCTTATCCTTATGCATCCAATTAATTATCTCCATAAGAGTGAAGATTGTATCATTGCAATCATTATCTCTTAGTAGGTTGGTGTTAAGTTTGAACATGTTTTCCCTTTTGGATTCTTGTAAATTCTAATAAATTTCCCCTCTTCATATTTTTCAAAGCTAAAATATTCTTTATTTACATAAAATTTATCCAATCTATAGTAAATTTTGTAGATGCCTCTTTGGAAGTTGCAATAGGTATACCAAATTCCTTTTTCTCTTTTTTATTGCCAAATAATGGGTCTAAGAGATTGAGTTTACTTTTCATCACTGTCTAGAAGTATAATTCATCACCTTTCCAATCCAATTTCTTACCACCTTTCTTATCTTCCTGATGTTCTATCATGTTGTAGTCACCCCCAAATATCCAAGGGATATTTTGGAGGTTATACATCCACTACCAAAGATGAATTCTACTCTTGTAGTCATTGGGGGCATACATTGAGCATAGCTAAACCTAAATCCATCCTTTCCTATTATTATCCTGGCAGCTCTCTGATAAGGGGATGAGCCACTATCCACCACAAATCTATCCCACTTATTAGCTAGCAGTATGACTAAGCCAACTTTATCTCTTTCATGATTTGCTACAAAGTGCATTGAGTCTTTCCATATAAAGTTCAAATTTGTTTCAAGTGTGAATTTTATGGACTTTACCTCTTTGTAGAAAAATCACATTTTTCTCCTTTGTTTGATTTAAGAACTTCCTCACAATACATTTTCTGTTAGTGGATTCAAGTCCCCTGACATTCTAGGAGGTACATTATAAATCCATGAAAGACAAAATTAAGAAGTATGCATTGCTTTCCTAAAGCTATCATATCATTTAGGAAGACTTCTTTGAGTTTCATTCCTTTTGACCAAGGGGTATGGGGACTCTTTAGTCCTTTTATTTCTCTTAAACTTAGTGACATTGGGACACCATTGCCAGATGGAGCATTTTTTTATTTATCCAAAATGTCAGTGCTGAGTATAGAGATATTGATGGGAGGAGAATTCCACTTGGAATGACCTAGGATTAATTCATTTCCAATAGATTCTACAAGATCTTAAGGACAATATTTATTATTTTCCCTATTGGAGAGGACCCTAAACTTTTCCTGCCCTTATTTTCCATTGCATAAGATGGGCTGAGTTGATTACCTAAGTTCGACTTTATTCTTAAATTAGTATCTTGTTTCAATCTTGGTAAGCTTCCAGTGAGTATTTTTGGGCTTATTTTCTTATCCAAACTCAAATCCTCATGCACCTACACTTTCTCATAATTGAGCTCACAATCTAATTGAGATCTTTGCTTAATTGGTTCATTGGATGGTGAACCTTGAGGGCTTCCCCTTTTGTTTCTATCTTCTTCTCGGTGTTGAGAAGGTGAATCAACTTTGGGCATGTGCAATTGTCCAAGGATATGATTATTATTTTCAATTTCAAAAACCATGTTTTTAACTTTTGAGTCAATTTTATTTAAAGATTGGAGTTAGAATTATTGGAAGCCTCCAACTCTTCAAAATATGGATGCTCACTAGATACTACATCATATTGGTTAGCTGCAACCCAGGTTCCCTACTCCACTTGAGAAGCCTTAGGGTTGTTTATTAATGTAATATTTTGATATATTTCTCCATCACTAGTTGCTATGCATTTTTTTTACAATTATTTATTGAAGCTGGATTAGCACTATCCAAATTTCCCAAGGTGGGAGCCCCCTACACATCCATCTTACCCTATGGTATTTCTTTGAGAGAGGCTGATAGGTCAAAGGTATCAACCATCCAAATGCCTTCGGCTAGAAGGGTGTCATCCCCCCCACCATCAACTCCAATTCTAGAATCTTTAGTAGAAGAGGGATTTGTAGAGTCCACCTCTGGTGGGGTTGAATTTTGAACATCCTCTCCATCATTTTCAGATATTGAGTCCACAAGATCATTTTTACCAGGGTCCCCACTCAAAAGAATCAAGGAACCACTTTTATCATGAGGAGAAGAGAGACTATTTATTTTATAACTTTCATTTAGTGAGGCTAATCCGTCTATAAGCATGGGTTTAGGGTTTCCACCCAAAGAGGGAATTTTTCCCATCTTGTCAAGGAAGACACCAAAATTATTATCAATATTAGAATTAGATTTTTAATGTTCCCCCACTCCCTCTCTATGAATGACTCCATCTTTGCAAAGGGGATTCACAACGAATGAAGTCGAAGGTAGGATAAGTCTAGGTTCCTCTGCAAAAACATCTTGAAATGTTCTATCCTCCTTTGGATTGATAGAAACCCCCTTGGGGGAGGTCGGAGGGGGTCATTCTTTTCGCCATATATTTAATTGAACAATAAACTAGAGATACATATAAGAGTTGAGGGCTCTAGCCAAATAACAAATAAATAATGGAGAATAAAAACCAAGTATAATCCACATCCAGTCGTATATAGAGTTAGGTCTACGAAATGGGAAAGAGACCACTTACTCATGTGAGAGACAAACTTATGGAGGAAGGCTAAGGCTTCCTCCATTGAAATTTGAGGTATTGTGATGCCCAACTTGCAAATCGTTGATGAATTCAATAGTCCATGATCAAAAAATAACAATTATTTTTCTAATGTATATGTTTTGTTGGGATTCAACTATTACTAGAGTTTTATGAATATTGGAGATCATAGATTTGTTGTATTAATAGGTTTATGCATATTTCCATGTTTCACATTACACTTGGTTCATCTTGATGGTTGTTTCAAATTACATGTAGGTTATTATCCCATATTGTAACTTTATGTAGATTACTCTAAAAAAGAATTGAAGTGGCTTATCTTGATGGTCATTAAGCATTGCATATTGGTTACCCATGCTATAAATTTATATAGTTTACTCTTGTAATGTAGATGTGATTTAATTGATTGAATTGTATTGCTATTTTTTGTGGAAGCGTCTACTTGTATTCTTTGATGTATTCATTTGCTAACTAAAATGAATTCATAAACAATATAGTTGAGCTAACAATGTCATATTCCTACATATTTAGTCACATTCTTATTCTTAGACAAATAATGACCTTAGGATCTTGTGTCTTTACAATGAATTCTCCATTTTACATTGGACTCATCCCTATGGTTAATTTTTAGTGATATTCAATTATGGAACTATAGACAACTACTATGGATGACTATTTTTTGAAGAAATTGTCTAGTATACATGTTTATTTTGAAACACTTTCTTTGGTTTTAATTAGAAGGGCCCCTTTTAAATGGGGACTACCTAGTTTGACATTTTAAATGTCTAGTAGGAGATTTGAACTTGGATTTATGATGCAGGACCATCCAAGTGAATGTGGGATCAACATCCCAAAAAATAATTATTTCACGAGTTCGATAAATATTTCATGGAAAAATTTCTTGTAGGCAGAATTTCGGCTCTATTCTAGATTTGTTGGACAAAGTTTTGGAGTTAAATTGCTAGAGAATTTGGAGAATTGAGTGTTTTCTATCTTCCACTGGTGATCTGGAAAAGTTTTAAAATTTGGCATACTATGACATCTGGGATCAAATGACTTGTCGGGAAGCATCAAAATGATGAGTTACACACCTCTATAAGATTTCATAAGTTTTCAAACTATGACATTTGGGATCAAATGAATTGTCGAAAAGCATCAAAATGTTGACAATAAGGGGTCACACTATCTTAAGGAGATAAATTTACATATTTTAATTTGGAAAGGTAGGTTGTGATTTAACAATTGTCTTTAGCATTCATAATGGATCATAATAAACACATAGGGCATGTATGGGATGGGGTTATTAACTGGCATAATGGAGATGCACTAAATTAGTATTTATTGTTTGTAAAATTTGTGATAAAAAGGATGAAGACTTGTGCAAAGAAAAGGTTCACAACTGCAAGAGAGAAATAATGGGACCATGGCATATGGGTTAGGATATCATATCCCGCGTATTATCTGGGAAAGTTGTAGAGTGGTTCTTGAACAACCCAAATGAATGGAAGATGAAGGCAAGGAAGAAGAAGGTGGAGCATTGTAGGTTGAAAGAAATCTTTTCCAGAGGACAACGATGAAAGGATGTAGTTGTCAAATAATTGTAATGTATCTTCCTTGAAATTTTGATAAATAAATGCATTGGATTTTTCTCAAATTTGATTGAATTTTTGTGTAATCATGTGATTGATTAAATCGACACAAGTAATTGGTGATTTTGAGTTTAAATGATCAGTGAGTCTTTTGTAATCTATTTTTTGAGGAATTGGTTTGAGATTGTGTTTCTCTCTACATCAAATATTGAGTGCTAGCATAGGTGAATAGGAATATTGAAGCCGTGCAGTTAAAGCAGGAGAAGAGGAGAAATACAGAAGCTGCACATATTTGAGTAGATTGTATGAGTTGAAGTCAGAATATGAAGAGGTCATGATCTTCAGAAGAGATGAACAGAGGCAGTGGGTAAAGAATGCAAAGACAACAAAGTTTCCTAGTAATTGAATGTAAATTTCATGAAATCGGATTAAATAAATTTATTTAATTTATTTTTAATTGGAGTATATTGTATGTAATGGTGGATCAATTTGAATCGACACGTGTAATTGTCGATTTTAGAGTTAACCATTTACTAAGTCTTGTGTAATTTGAGTTTTGAAGAATTGATTTGGGATTGGGTTTTCTATCTTCATCAAATGGTATTAGAGCTAGAGGTTTTGAGCATGTAGATGGAGCACCGACTATGAGGTAGTTCGCACTAGGACCTGCAGGTGGAGAAGGAGGTGACCAGAGGTTTTGGGGGAATAATCAGATTGTTGACTATGAGGCAGCTTATGGTGGAACCTAAGGATTGAGAGAGTGTGATTGAAGAGCTCAAAAGTATCATTATAGGTGTGAAGTCTTGAGTGGTTGAGGGCTAGCAAGCGTAGAGAAAGTTGTTGTGGAAGTGGTAGATTACAACAGATGTAATGGTTTGTGGATGTAAATGCAAGGTGCATTGCTAGTGATGCAATGTGAAGAGGTTGCAAGGGTTGAGTTGTAGAAAATATATGTCATGAGGAGGGCATGGAGAGAGGAAGAGGAAGTATTTTGCAGAGGAGGTCGGACTACCAATGATGGAGTTCGTTGTAGGTTGTTTACAATCTAGAAGGGTGATTCTATCACTCAGCTCCAACTTTGTGAGCCCATGCTCACAAATTTCTTACCCAACATGTCTAATGTAGGAGCATCTGGGTCTGTAAGCAATCTGCATCAACCAAAAAAATAGCTGGTTTGATTTTCTTCCATTTCAATTTATTTTTAATTTTTCTTTGTGGCATTTTTGATATTGGAGTTGGTTTCCTATAGCAATAAATTCAAACCTCCACACATCTTGTTTATTTATTGATTCTCTATATATTTAACTAGAGATTTGGTTGTCAAATTGGGATGTTTGATTAATAAAAATTAAGAGGAAAAATATTTTTAATAAAAATTGAAAGGGTCATCTATGCAATTGAGAGAAGAATTGACAAAATAAATTCAATCAACCAAGACAGGTCTTGGCATGCAAAAGGATAAATGTAGATTTTAAATCTTTGAAAATCAAGGTTTAATTTTAGTTGGGAAAAGGAATCTTGGATTTAATTAAAAAAATACATATTTAAAGAAACAAATACGCAACCATATAATGGTATGACCTTTGGAATAGACAGGGAGATTAAAAGGCCAATGGAGGAAATAAAGAGGTGCCTAAAAAAATATCCCACATAGGTTCTTGAGGACTATTAAATCCCACATAGGCAAGATAGTAAGGCACACACTAGGAATAATTGAAAATTAAAATAATTAAATCCACCCCATAGTGGAAGAATAGTATCGATGAAGATTTGCAGGTGGAAAGTAAGAAGGGGGCAACAAAGTGGAGGCTTGGTCATTTTGTTGTGAAGGGAGAAATAAAAATTTTGTGCAGTCCAAGGAGATAGTTTTGATTAAGGGGGAAAAGAAGGTTTTGAATGGACCCAAAACCATTAGCAACAGGTTTTGAATGGACCCGAAACCATTTACAATAGGTTTTAAATGGACCCAAAACCATTTACAACAGGTTTTAAGTGGACCTAAAACCATTAACAAATAGGTTTTGACTGGGACCTGAAACACACACAAAGAAGAACAAGCTGCTCATGGATAGAACAAAGACAACCAGCAATGAACCAACATGAGATCACTAGAATAATAGCATGACTACCCATATTTGCACTAAACAAAAGGTTTTGACAGGAACCTTAAACCCAACAAAGCTAAGGTTTACAAGGGATCTTGAACCCAAACCAGTTTTAGAAGGGAATCTAAAACCCACTTACATCCAAAAACATACCAGGTTGTAATGGGGACCTTAAACCCACTATTCACACGATCACAGCCTAGCTCCACTGGGTAAGAAGCAAAAGAATACCTCTTGTAGCACCACCAAACATGAATAGTCGAATCATACTCCACCTTAAAAGGAGTAGGATTCCCTTTATAGGAGTAGATGCCATGAAGACCCTTACCACCACTACAACCACATTGTAACAAAAAATAGCTCCACCTCCATAGGAACGTGCACCATCTCAGCAGGTGTTGTAATAGTAGAAGCCAATAGCATGGGAAGCACCTCCACAACTCCACAGACCCCCTCTCTACCTCTAAAAGAGAGGAATCTACCATAGTAGAAGAAGTATTCACCTCAATAGAAGACATAGACTGGAGAAACAAGAAGATAACCACCCAACTAGCAGCAAGGAAAAGCATGACAGCCACCAACAACTCGAGAGGACGAGCTAGCAAGAGAAGCATAGGGGAAATCCAAAACACACCATTCCACAAAAGAACCTAGGTAAACAAGATACACAATAGGAGAAACCCATTCATAGGAGACTTAAAAGATCTCATAAGCCAAAATACCAACAAGGAACCAAGACAAAAAATAGATTAAGAAACCCCCAAAAAAACTCCTCAGACAATATCCTAGAGAGAAGAAAGATCTAATCCTTAAGCATTAGTACCAAAAGGGACTCAGCCATCATGGGAACACCCCAATCCATGAACTAGGCACAAAAGAAGAACTTGAATAAACTCTGCTCAGCCACTGGAAGAGACACAAAGGTAGAGGCAACAAAGCCTCCCCACAAACCAAAGAGAACAGAGAGGATACCACCTCCAACAAGAAGAAACCCAAAGAAGGCCACCCCAAGGCAGGGGAACACCCAACACAAACCAAGAGAACACCCAAAGCAACATTAGGGATGGAAACCACCACATCCCCAACAACCTCCCAAGTAAATAAACCTTGAAGCACAACCCTCTTGAGGCTCACCAAGCTCATGACAAAAAGCCAAAAGCACTGCAGAGGAAAAACACCAAAGTGTGAAGGGTAGACCCCACCTCTGGCCCAAACCAGGAACTTCCAAAACAACTCTGAATGATCAACAAGAAACAACAAAGGAGTCATCCCAAACAGGCATCTGAAGCCCCACACCAAAAGCTTGGAACAATCCTTAGCCATGAAGGACCAAGAGCATAGGAACCAAAGAGCACAAAACACCAACAGAGGAGCCAAAGAAGACTCCACTAGGCTGCTAGAAAACAACAAATCCAGACTAAGAAGGAGAGCACAAATAGCTCCAACAAGGACTAGGGACCCACCCACCACAAGGGCACCAACCTGAAAGGCTAATGCACAAAACAAAGTAGCAGGCCATAGAAACCACCGCAGCCTCTTGCAAATTCCCAATGCCAGGAAACTACGAAAGAGACCCACACCGAGCCAAAGATCGTCATCATCTTCCTCCGAGTTTGTATCTCTCTCACCTACTTCACCTGAAGAATTCAAATCAGGAGCCCAACTCCTTCTCCTACCCAACAACCTCCACTCCATAATAGGTGGACATTTCAACCTTTTTTGTGGTTCTCAACCCAAGGAGATAGTTGGAGGGGTGTGATATCCAACATAATATAGTGAAATGTATTGTTAATGCCTAGATAATAATGTTAATACAGGTCAATAGAGGACATGGGGTACATAATATAAGGAGAGATGTAGAATGTAGGGAGGTTGATCAAGATGAGAGGTTGTATGATTAAGGAAATTTCCAGAAGCAAAAAGGTGAGAAGTGGGCATTGGTTTAGTAGGTTGTAGGAGGAAAATAAAGACTCGAATGATAAATTGAGTGCTAGCATAGGTGGATAGGAAGATTGAAGTCGTGCAATTAAATCAGGAGAAGAGGAGAAATACAAAGACTACATAGATTTGAGCAGATTGTATGAGTTGAAGTCAAAATACAAAGAGGTTGTGATCTTTAGAAGAGACGAACAAAGGTGGTGGGTAAAGAATGCAAAGGCAATGGAGTTTCCTGGTAATTAAATGTAAATTTCATGAAATTGGATTAAATAAAGTTGTTTGATTTATTTTTAATTGGATTATATTGTATGCAATGGTGGATCAATTTAAATTGACACATGCAATTATCAATTTTAGACTTAACCGTTTACTGAGTCTTGTGTAATCTGATTTTTGTCTTCATCAATTTATTTCAAAATACTTGTGAGTATTTTTCCCTAGATCAAAATACCTTCCATGATAAAAAAAAAAATTAACATCATGTCTATTATCAAATATAGATTTTCTTCGAATATAAAAGAATAAAATGATTAAATAAACAATAATACAAAGGAAGTAGTGCCATTTTAGCATAAAATGTTATAAAGGTAATTGTCAAAAGTCATCTTCAACACATAATCATCTATACACATCTTTATTATGTCTTCTTATGGGATTCGATCTATATAACACCTTTTTAAGAATGACCAAAACTTAATCTAGGTGGGTCAATATAGCTTATCCCACTTTTAAGATACTTTCTCAAATTTGATTCATCAACAATCGTAGTGATATTTTAGATCCTTTAATTATAGCCTTTCTACATATCCTTCCAAAATTTATAGTTGAATATATACCATCACTAAAACACTTAGTCACATATCTAGCACCTTTTATCTCCTAGGCCTTGGATGCCAAAAAATAGGATGTGCTTCTACTCTTATGTTCTTCCCCCCTCAATATTCTCCTTAGCCATGTACCTAGTAGCCAACCAGTGTTGTGTAATGGCAAGATTATAAATCACAATCTCAATACCCATTGCTACATGATCACATTTAGGGAACAACCAAATATAAAAATTAGATGAAACATCATCTCCTATATACATTTCTACAAAATTATCATAGTAAGTCATCTTATCCTTAGGAATCATAATCCTCTCTTGGAATGCAAAAGTATAATCATAGTCCCCCACATCAATGTTCTTTTCCACTCTACTATTATCCCCATCCACACCCATGATAGTTCTAAATAATGACCAATGTTATTATCCATGATCTAAAACATTAATTGGGTTAATAAAAAATCAATTTATTTTTGATCTATGAGGTGTGTTGAAAATATACCTAATGAACCAATGGGGGATTTATCCCTTTTCTTTTTTATAAATTTGATTTTTAATGAAAACCATTTGTATAACTCATGCAAAATTTGATTTGTTTATATTTCTCTACTAAAAACTTGGGGAAATTTAGAGTATATTGTATAGAATAGATTTATGTCTTTAAATAAAATATAAATTACAAAGAGAACATAAATAAAACAAAACAAAATTAATCTGCAAATGCATTTATTTTAATAAAATAATATGCATTTTGTATTGTTCGAGTTGATTCCTCAACCCTTAAACTTCCAAGAATCACTTACAATCAAAGACCTATCACAAAAAGAGAGAAAAAATAAAGCTATGGAGGCTAAGAGCTATAGATCCAAAAAATCATGAGTTATTATGAATGTGTAATACTCACTCAATGAATGATACAATAATGAATCATTACAAAAGGAAGAAGAAAAAAACAACCTTGGATGAAACTCTAGGTGAAGATAAAAATAGATCATGACATGTGTCCATATCATATGATGAAACATAAAAAGCACATGACCCAAGTAAGCTTAAGTAGCTAGTATGAAAATGGACCTAACTAATTAAATAATTAATTAGGTAAATACCCTTTTACTCTAACACCCCCCTTAAGTGCAACTTAAGGAGAAGCTAAAACCTCTAAATGACGAATGCATAAAAAGTAAAAGATGGGTCTCAACAACTAGGCATGTTGAGGTACCCATGTACAAATGAAAATATCTCTCATAACCAGAGATAAAAGGAGAAAACCTCAAGGAAAAAACTCCTCTCCAAAAGAGAAAAAGATATATGAAGGACTAAGAAATCTCAAAAAAAAAATCAAAAAGAATAGGAACATGAAGAACACCATTGAATTATGAAGAAGCTATAAATAACTATTAAAAATAACTACTATAGTGTTAAAACTAAAGAACCTTGTTTGGAGTCAAGATGATGATTAGGAATAAGAAGATAATACTTTGCATGAGTGACCCCAATGATACTAGTCAAATAATTATCAGATGGAAAACCAAGAAAATACTCTTCACAAGTGACCTGAATGATGCTACTCAACTAGTACAAAGATTAATTGCAAGTAAAAAATATAAGTTCCAATAGTATAAATAATTTGATCGATTGAGAATGGAAGGTCACCTCCATTAAAAAAGAATGCAAGAGATTCTAGATGGTATGTGTTCCATCTAACCAAAATGCATGGGAAACTAGCTGTTGCATCTACCTAGTACATAGGAACAAAAACTAAATACATAGTCATTACAAAATTAAAACCTGAGAATGGAGCTTTCACACATATGCACTCAAATTCCAACAAGACAACAATAAACCTCATTAAATTACTTGAATCACATATACAACAAAAAAAACCATAGAAAATAAGACTCAAGAAATGCTATTTTAACATAAACAATTCACTAAATTCTTTAATCAGACTTTGTTCAAATACATCATCACTGGTTTACATTGAATGTGATCCTACTAGGGATCAATCTATAATCACACAATAACAAAACATAAATCCAAAACTTCCTTGCATCCCAACTATCCTATACTCACTGTCGACCCTTCCTTCTTCTTAATGGGGTTGAGTTGTTTCTGGAACTCAACAACAATCTCTTCTCTCTTCCAATTGACAACCCACGACTTCTACCCTCTCAATTGAGTTGCGTTTCCATAAACCTCTTCTTCCTGCTCTTCCTTCTCACCATGGTGACGCTTCTCTTTCTCTACACTCGACTACTTAACAATCTTCTCAATTGGTTGTATTCCTGAATGTTCTCTCGATCTTCTTGTTTTTAGCAACGGTCCAACTTCATCCCCAACCATTGAGCAACCAATGATCACCTCAAAATAATTGAAATGACTCAACAACTGTCAAGAGGATTCAAAAATTATCCATTTTTACATCCCATTATGTTCCTACCTGACAGACTACAAGAAGTTCAAACATCTACTTCTTAGTGACAGGAAGATAGAATGTTGAAGTGATAGGAAGCTGCAGCAACTACCCATCAAACCAAAACATAACAAAAGCCCAAAACAGCCAAAACTAAATTAAAAGAGAAATAAAAACATAAAACAAAATTTAGGGAGAGCGATGCTCCTGCATCAGACTCCCCAAGAGACTAAAGAAATCATGTGTTGTTGTACATGGAGTCTGCAATGTCAACTTTCAGCTTCAATTTATTTTTCCTCACCTTCCATTTTCTTGATTCTGCACTTCAATACTTGCATTGTTGCCTTAGAAGTTTTGTTGTCTACACTTGTCGGCTTCTTTCTCTCTGTGCATACTTTCTCCTTCGATTCTCTTTATGAACTCCAAATCTTCACCAAGCTGACTCATCTTCATGGTCTCCCATTGGAATCAACTCAAATGAAAACAAAACTACTTCCTAAATCTTTACTGCTGCAACTGGAACCATTAAACCATTTACATCTTCATCAATTACTTTGTCTTCTGTTGCAATTTCTTTTATCAGATCTACATTTTCACCATACGAGTTGAACTGCATATTCTCTTTTTCAACCATAGATATCTCTACATATTTATTGTAGTTCTCATCTTCATGAACAAGATTACCAAGCTTTGCATCAATTTGAGTACCATCTTCCATCAAAGTATCAATATGATCCAAATTTTTGTCATTTTCTGTCACTTGGTAATCATCTTCCTTAACATCTACAGAATGTGTGTATTCTTCATAATCAATATCCTTTTCTATAAGTTCCTCCACATGACTTGGTTCTGCTTCAGGCTCTCTTTCCTTGGCTTTCTTCGGATGTCCTACAATCACCGCAGGGTTAGGAAAATAATACTTTTCCAATGCATCCATTCAACTTGAAATCATTTGCAATTGCTCATATAGATTTCTCTTCTCCATGCCATCCCAATATCTATCCCAAGATGGGATTATCATGGGTCTTCTAACAAAGATCTTCATCCTCTTCACTATTGCAATACTTTTCCACTCACTCGGCAATTTGCACACACACACACACACTTCTTTCTCTTTTCAACCTATATGTCCTAGCTAAGTTGCCTTACTTTAGTGATCTACTCAGTGTTCAAAACCCTTTGCGCTCTAATACCACTTGATGACAGAGCTTTCACACATATGCACTCAAATCCCAACAAGACAACAATAACTCTCATTAAATTACTCAAATCATAGATACGAAAAAAAAACCACAAAAAACAAGACTTAAGAAATGTTATTTTAACATAAACAAGTCACTGAATTCTTTAATTAGACTTTGTTCAATTGCATCATCACTAGTTTAAATTGAATGTGATCCTACTAGGGATCAATTTGTAATCACACAATAACAAAACATAAATCCAAAACTTGCTTCCATCCCAACTATCCTATGCTGACTGTCGACCCTTCCTTCTTCTTAATTAGGTTGTGTTGTTTCTAGAACTTAATGGCGATCTCTTATCTCCTCCAACCACCAACCCACGGCTTCTACCCTCTCAATTGGGTTACGTCTCCTTGACCCTATTCTTACCGCTCTTCCTTCTCACCATGACAATGCTTCTCTTTCTCTACACTTGGCTATTTAACAATCTTCTCAATCAGTTGTATTCCTGAATCTTCTCCTGATCTTCTTGTTTTTAGCAATGGTCCAACTTCATCCCCAACCATCAAGAAACCAACAGTCGCCTCAAAATAACTGAAACGACTCAACAACTATCAAGAGGATTCGACAATTATCTATTTTAACATCCCATTATGTTCCTTCCCGACAGGCAACAAGAAGTTCAAACATCTACTTCTTAGTGACAGGAAGATAGAATGCTGAAGTGACAAGAAGCTGCAGTGACCACCCATCAAACCAAAACGTAACAAAAGCCCAAAATTGTTGAAACTAAAGGAAAAGAGAAACAAAAACATAAACCAAAATTTAGGGAGAGTGATGCTCTTGCATCAAAACCAAAGAAACATTAGCACCAAAAATATGAAAACCACTCTTTGATGCTAACAAGGGAGAGGGATGATAGGCTCACTAAAATTATGTGTCACAATGTAGTGAAAGAAGGAGAATACATCATTAGAATGTGCACAAGATAATACTTTCAACTAAAAAAGGGTGTGCAAAAAAAGACACATGTGCATCAAGGTAGATATGTTGGACTCAAGGAACATTGAGAGGGGAAGGTGAATCAGTGTGCAACAATATTCAAATTTCATTTTAGATCTTAACCCATTTACAACATTTCAATAGAAGTAAAGATGCAAGCACATGAAGGAAACAATCAAAACACCATAACACCAATATTTTTACGTGGAAACCCTATTAGTGGAAAAACCACGGTGTAGATTAATCCACAATTTATACTCTGTTAAAAGTATGAAGAAAAAGGGAATGCACATGCATTCAGGCACACTGCCTAGAGCTCACTGCTCAAAATTAGGAAGGATCACTGCCTTACAAAATATTTGGATTACAAAAAAAGGTTGAACTGAGAAAGTAGCATCTACAAATGCCTAGTATCAGTTCTGGTGAAGCTCATAGATCAGATTTTAGACCTTCTATTTGATTCTGCACTTCACTCTACTCTGCCTTAATTCGCTTCACAAAATCCTCTTTTGCACAAGAAAAATTCGCTCAACTAATTTTCTGATATTCACACACACATCTACTCTGCTCTTCACACACACTCACACATCAAAATGAATTACCCGAACTCACATATATATCCACTATCAAGGATTTCAATCACTTCAAGTCAACTTCAGTGAAATATGAAAAATTCTCCAATGGTCGACTCAAATCACAAATTATATTTAATGCACACCCATCAAAGTCGGCTAATGTTATGTTGCAAACCAAAATAAAATGTCCAACACAAGAAAAAATTAAACAATTACTCCTTATACATCCGCAACATGCTACATTCACCAAGTCGGCCACCATGAGTAAATAAACAAAAAAATCGTCCTGCCGGATCTCCTAACTCATACACCAATTAATGCAACAACAAAAAACCTAACAATAAGATAAAATAGATGCTCAAAAACCTTCCCCGAGATCCACAACCTAAAATGATAATTTGGTGAAGCATACAGATCGACAAACTAATCAGATACCCTATTCTTCATTCTTACTTCCGGTAAAACTCTATTCTTCACTCTGCCTACCAGTAGGAACAAATTTTGATCTGTGGACCAGAATAATGACTTAGGTTGCCATCAATGACAACACTAGAAGACATATGCCAACAATCTCCTCCTTTGGAATTGATGGAAATACTTAGTGGAAAATGACTAAGTGTTAGAACCAATATGATTATGCTGCCAAAGTTCAAAATTTCAAACACAACTTCTTTTCAAAACACATCTCCCCCTTAGAATGATAAAGATTTTTTCACTTCTCTCTCTCTCCCCCTTTGACATCAATGAAAAGAATATTTTTCACTACACTCTCTCTCCCTATCAGAATTTGAAGTACAATTGTTTATACTCGAGTCAGAAAATTATCTTGTACTTATCTTTCATTTCCGAAAGAAATATCCTCCAAGCTTCTACTCCAATCCCAATGATTATGATCATGTTGTTGTTCTCTGATGTCTAGTTGATAATCTAGATGAGGGATTTTGGAATTGTGATTTCCTCTTCTAATTTCTCTCCTTTCCTCAGAACTTCAATCAACTACTCCAATCTGCATTCGGTTAAATCCTTCACTTTCGAAAAGGTGTCCACAAGGTTGTTTCTGGTGAAGAGAACTTTTGGATGCTCAAATTGCAACACTTGAATCCTTTTCTTGACCGCGCCATCCTGATCTTGAAGCATGTTTAATCTTGACCTATTTTTTTCAGCTCAGATTCAATCTGTTCCAGTTTATCTTTGTATTTCCCAACTGCATAAGGCCAACAAAGACAATAGTTGTAGATGTTATTGGTTGTATTTATGCATTGTCTCAACACATTCATTTTCCTTTTTAGTTTGGTGAGAGATAGCCTGAACTGCTCCTTCAGATGTAGAATTATTTCTCCTTCTTTCCTGTCCTAAGACTCAGATACTATGGCATCCTTAATGCACTCAATCATCTCTTCAGGAAACACATTCTGCAAACTCTCCAAACCAATGTTATTGTGCACAAAATAAGTACTTAGTGTGCTCTCGATTAGGTCTTGCTCATAAGAGGGTCTATCAGACCATATGTATGCAATTCTCTACATCCCATCTTTCTCCTGAACAAGCTACAATATCTTTTCTTTGGATAAAACACCTTCTTCTTCACTTCCTTCTACCATAACTACATCCAGTTCAACTAATTCTGGTTCTTCTCTTGGAGTGTACTCATTAGATTCTTCATCTCGTATGTCCACAATCACTAGATCTTTACCTTTTCCTTCAATTTTTGGAGTTTTGTGTGTCAGAGGAGTGTAATCAACAATATCTTGCGCTATTTTCTTCTTCCTTTCCATCTCATTGGAAGAAGATCCAACTTCAAGTGCTCTTATCGAAATAGAAATGCTAATTTCTCCAAACTTCCCTAGCAATTCTTTAAAGAAATTTGCATACTCTTGCTCACAATTTTCCAAAGTATTAGAGTGTTCAAAAATTTGTTTAGAAACCAGTTCATTTTCTTTCCATACAACATTATCGATCTACGGCAAGCAACTCAGAAAATACATCACAAGACATATGACCAAGGTACCAAACCTGAAGGGGTAATCTTCCTCCTTTGTTAGTTGCACATTTTCCATCAATTGATCTTTTAGCAATCCACACAGATCAAAATCACGATCCTCCATTATCATTTTATGAGAGATATAAACTATGCTTGTCGAGGTTGCTCCTTCCCTGTTTCTGAAAAATATTTTGTATGAAATTCCATGTGCAATGTACCTTGTTATCGGATCCTTGATTGTTGAAATTATCAGAGCCTGTTGATCTCCTATTACTTCAGTTAGGGTTTTGACCTCCTTGTTCTGAATTGACTTCTTTTTCAGAATATCCCCAACATTGCATAAAATAGTTAAATTCTAGATTACCTCTTTTGAAATGTGATAGGGTTTATCCAGAGTTAGAATGTCATCATTCAATCAGTTCAAGATAAACCTAAGGACTTTTGCGTTATCAAAGTATAAAAATTCACTCCAAATGTCCAAACTTCTGTGTTTTACACCTTCAAGCCATTTCAATTCATTGACCGACAACATATTTCTCACATCCCTAATCTTTTCACTGTTGTATTCATCTAGATTCACAATTCCTTTGATTTTCTTCATTTTTCATTCCGTACCGAACAAGTTTTCTACTGAACACCAAATTAAGTAAGCAACTAAAATACGTGATGAATTCACTGCCGAAATGTTTTTACTCCTTCAAAATTTTGTTGCAAAGGCTCTCCTTTTGTTTTTCTTCAATGCACAGTGACAAATGAGGGTTCCAAATACCCTTTTATAACTCGCACACCTAACCTCTTTAACACATTAATTTTTTTTTCCCTAGGTGTTCTGGATACTCTGCTTTCTTAGATAGTAAAAAAAAAGGTTCATCTGCAGACCTTCTACTTCTTAAATTTCTACATAAATGACCATCGATACAATCATAAACCACTAGCACAACTTACTGACAACTTACTGCATTTCGGTGCCAACTACTGATAGGGGGACAAAGGATTTTCTTGAACAATTCCCCCTAGGCCAATGACCTAGGATCAATTTCTGGAGGAATTACCGGAATGTACTTCTAGTGTGGGCTTATTTCCTTCATCATATTCACTCATCCTTACCCATGTTTTCTTCATTTGATATCTTATCTCTTCCACTATCATTTTCTCTTTTCCTTTATCACTTGTCTGTGAAATTTTTCCTTTGTATACCAGACCTCTTCTATCCATGTTTTTGTTCCTGCATAATCTTGCAATGTGACCAAATTTGTTGCAATTGTAACACATAGGATTTCTTTTTCTAGACCACTCATTCCATTAATTTCCTCTTGATCTACATTTATTAGCAATATTCCCAATTCTTCCATAGGTGTAGCATTTAACATCCCTTACACTGACAGACATACTTTTGCATTCAATTGACTTATGACCAAACTTGTTGCAATTGAAACACTGACCGAGAAATGATGGACTACTTGAATTTATTTTACTTCTACACTAAGAAGCCATATGACCAAATTTATTACAAGAAAATTAGTGACCATTAAACTTCTGAGCATTGGGTTGTCTTAGCGGATACCTTCTACCTTTTTCATCTAATTTCTTTGTCTGGAATCCTCATGTTCAGATCTGAAGCTTTCTCCATTCTCATATCCAAGACCTCACTTGTCATTTGCATCCTTTTGTCCTTTATTCAACTCATCAAGCTTAGCAAAATTTATCTTAAACTTCTCCTTTTATTCATTTGCAGTGGTGAGTTCATCTCTAAGAATAACTATCTGTCTTTCAAGCTCTTGTTCATTATTTCTAGATTGTTGCAATTCAATCTCCAACTAAACGAATCTAATATTAACTCTGCTGCATTCTTCAAATATTTCTTTTAAGGACCGAGCCAGTTTCTCCTCATTCTTCTTTATTTCTTCAATCTCCTTAGTTTTCCTTATTACCATATATTCCATCTCAAGCTTTAGAGCAGCATTGTCTCTAGCAAGCTTTTCACATTCTTCAGTTATTTCTTTTAGGGTCTGATTCAGGTGAACATCTTCCAGGCTTTTACTTTCTTTCTACTTTAGCTAATCACATAGTTCCTTCCTCTTTTCTCTTGACTCATTGATTTTATCCTTCAATGATTGAATGAATTTTTCAGCATCCTCAATATTTTCTTTTAATTCCATGACTTTTTCTTTAGACTGATCAAGATCATCAAGTGCCACCAAAAGATGTTGTTGAAGACTACCAAAGTCCATTGCATTCCAAGATCCACCTCAAGCTTCAAAACTTCTTCAAAGGAACTTGGTCTGATACCAATTGTTGGACTCAAGGAACACTGAGAGGGGGGGATGAATCAGTGTGCAACAATATTCAAATTTCATTTTAGATCTTAACCCATTTACAGGATTTCAACTGAAGTAAAGATGCAAGCACATGAAGGCAACAATCAAAACACCATAACACCAAGATTTTTATGTGGAATCCCTGTTAGGGGAAAAACCATGGTGGAGATTAATCCATAATTTATACTCTATTAAAAGTATGAAGAAAAAGGGAATGCACATGCATTCAAGCACACTGCCTAGAGCTCACTACTCAAAATTAGGAAGGCTCACTACCTTACAAAATGTTTGGATTACAAAAAAAGGTTGAATTAAGAAAGTAGCATCTACAAATTCCTGGTATCAATTCCGATGAAGCTCATAGATCAGATTCTGGACCTTCTATCTGATTCTGCACTTCACTCTACTCTGCCTTAATTTGCTTCACAAAAATCCTCTTTGCACAAGAAAAATTTGCTCAACTGATTTTCTGATATTCACACACACATCTTCTTTTCTCTTCACACACACTCACACATCAAAATGAATTACCCAAAATCACATATATATCTGCTATCAAGGATTTCAATTGCTTCAAGTCAGCTTCGGTGAAATATAAAAAATTCTCCAATGGTCAACTCAAATCACAAATTATATTTAATGCACACCCATCAAAGTTGGATAATGTTATGCTAGGACCCAAAACAAAATTTCCAACACAAGAAACAATTAAACAATTACTCCTTATACATCTGCGACATGCTACATTCACCAAGTCAGCCACCATGAGCAAATAAACAGAAAAATCATCCTGTCGGATCTCCTAACTCATACATCGATTAATGCGACAACACAAAACTTAACAATAAGATAAAATAGATGCTTAACAACCTTCCCCAAGATCCACAACCTAAAATGATAATCCAGTGAAGCATATGGATCAACAAATTAATTGGATACCATGTTCTTCATTCTTACTTCTGGTAAAACTCTATTCTTCACTCTACCTATCTGTAGGAATAAATTCTAATATGTGGACCGGAATAATGACTTAGGTTGCCATCAATGACAACACTAGAAGTCATATGCCAACAATATAAGGTTATAATATCAAATAACAAAAATGCACATAAAAAACCATCCATGATGCCTATATGACCTTAAGTTATGAGTGCCTAAATTTTTTCTCTATGCATAATTCATATTCTCTTTGGTGCCAACTCTCATATTATAGCCTCACATAAATTATTCACACTTTAGGTTATAATTGATTAATCACTACTTATAGCTAGTTGAAAAATAAGTCAAAGCACATGCTTTATTCTCAAATGGCTAGTGTTATTACCTTGCATATTCTTCACTATTTCTATGTGCCCATGATTCTATTAATCCCTTGTCACATCCCTTGGATTTCATATGAACAAAAGCTTTCTTCTATCCACTTTCTTTACTCTATTTGTTAGGGATACATGCCAATTTTTATTATGGTAGATCATAGTGAGAGACCATCTCCTACATAGTTTCTTTCCTATTCATTTCTAGGCTACCTCCTCCCTTCTGTGTAGCCACTCTAATGTCTAATTAAACTAGTGATATAGAGTACGCACATGGATTAGAGGACTTGAGGATCCCTAACTAAGTAGTTCATCATTCATACGAGGGCTACATTAAATTATCAACCAAGGAGTCATGAAAATTTAGATAGTGCTGGAAAAATATACGCATTCATAGATTCTGGACATCCTACATCAATTAAGTATAGGCAAATAAACATGTGCAAATATATTAAATGCTAGAAATTGGAATAAACTACTAATTCACAAAAAAGGGGAAAAAATGTAAACAAATACCTTATGCTATGGGTACCTAATGTTGAAGACTGTAATTGTTAACTATTAAACTATAGTGTCCTAACCTAGCCAATTTCTTTAGAGTATGAAACAAAACATTAAACTACAAAATCCATCTCATGAATTACATGTTCACATGCAATTAAAATCATATAATTAAAAACCACCAATTGAATTCACAATACATTATCTACTTTAACAACTGAAATTAAAGTGGTTCAATGGTACCTCAAGTGGCCCTTGCTTGAACTACTGCTTCCACAAGATTTTATCAAACACTCACTTACTCAGCAAATCATGATATCAAATTAATTCTCTTTATTGCATCCTAACATTAAAATTCTACACAAAATCTAACAAGAATCTGGTAAAGATATTTGTTCAAATAACACACATTCTATTCATAACACTTCTTCTAAACTAATGCTATAGTAATACTACTAACTAGATCTCCTCCTTGACAAAATATCTTGCTATATAGGGTCTATGAGGAGTTTCATTATTCATGGACTGAAAACAAACTTATAAAAAAAATGTCAACTCTTCATCAAGGATAGAAAGGGGACTTAGTTTTGAAAAAATAAATAATAAATGCTTGAAATTGGACTAGAAAAACCAAATATGAACTCTATGCATAACAAATTAATTTCTCATAACAGAAACGTGTTCAAAATAATAGTTTTTTCATAACTCAACCCATTGCAATTAGACTCCTTCTCCTCGTCTCATTGGCAGGTAAGATCAATATTAGGTGAATCACAAACTAATTAGTAAATGATCACCATTGTTTCCTCTGAAAGTGTCGTTCCTCATTTAGTTGACTTCTCTTCTACAAAAATCTGCAATCCTTATGCCACAGGATGAGAAACCTATTGTTGTGGGTTGAAAATTCTTCTTGCTGCAAGTGTTAGTCTTATTCCTAAGGCATTCTCATTATTAACAATCATAATTTAAACATAAAATCCTATTGAATTTCATAGACATTCATGAATTCATACATACACATATAAACATAACATTTTTCCATTTCCACATGTTTAAGACTGCTTAAAAGTATATAAGAGGTATAAAATGTTTTGGTAATGTCTTGAAACTTAGCAAAAACATATGATGGAAAGCATGAAACCATAAAAGGGAAACTAGCCAATTATAGATCCCATCAACTTCAACCAACTTAACTCTTACCTCTACCATCCCACAAACTATCACTTGTATCCTCCTCATTACCACAAATTTTAACCAAACATGAAGAGTATAGGATATGTGATGTGAATGACTTGTGTTCTAAGGAACCTACCACGATGCCTTGTTTTTCATAACTATTAGGGGATAGCATATTTATTTGGCTTTGTGAGATCCTAAATATACTTACCATTCAACATCCACCTCACTCTTCAATTTCTACCATCACACACATTTTACCCATTTCATATCATATAGCCCAACCTTTCACACCTTATTTTATATTATACCACCTCCATCCATATTTAATCTTGGATACACATATCCTTACAAGAAACCTTTCATTCTACACATTATTGACCAACTCTCTTCTCCATTACTACTACACACCTCAAGTTCCCATTCATGTCCTATAGCCAAACCCTAGAAACCTCCTAATTTACCCTATGTTCCATTTCCCTCTCATAATCCCATCCCATTAACCTTTAATATTTCACCCTATTCTCCATTATCTCATTGTATCCCATCCCATTAATCTCTACTAGTCCATCATATATTCTATTATCCCCTTCTATATCCATCCTATTACTATATCTTATTTCACCCTATGTTCCATTATCCCCTCTTGGTCTTGTCCTATTATCTTCTAATTCTCTCTATGTTCCTTTATTCCCTCCTAATCCCATCACATTAACATCCAATAGTTCACCTTATGTTTCATGATCCCCTCCTAACCCATCCCACTAATCTCTACTAGTCCATCCTATGTTACATTATCTCCTTCTACTCCCATCCCATTGTACTTAGAACTCTTATTTCACCCTCATTTCCATTATTCCCTCTTGGTCTTTCCCCTTTATCCCTTCTATGTTATACCACCTCCCTCCACATTTTATGCTATACATATACTCTTAGAAGAAACATTTCCTTTCACCCATTATTAACCAACTTTATTCTCTATTACTACTACATACCTCAACTAGAGACCACTTAATGTACTATAATCAAACCCTAGACCCCTCCTAGTTCACCCTAATTTATGTTATTCCCTCCTAATCTAATCCCATTAACCTCTAATAGTTCACTCCATGTTATATTATCATGTCTTGGCATGTCCCATTAATATCTACCAATCCATCCTTTGTTTTATTATTCCCTCTTGGTCTTGTCCCATTATCTTCTCCTAATTCACCCTATGTTCGTTTATTTCCTCCTAATCCTATCACATTAACATCCAATATTTTATCCTATTTTCTATGATCCCCTCCTTGCCCATCCTAGTAATCTCTACTAGTCCATCCTATGTTCCATTATCCCCATTTACTCCATCCAATTGTACCATCTCTTATTTCAACCTACATTTTGTCATCCCCTCTTGGTCTTGTCCCTTTATCCCTTTTATATTAAATACCACTTCCATCCATATTTCATCCTATGAACATACACTTACAAGAAACCTTTTGTTCTATTCATTATTGACCAACTCTCTTCTCTATTACTATACACAACTCAAGTATCCACCTTATGTACTATAGTCAAACCCTAGACACTTCCTAATTCACCCTATGTTCCATTATTCCCTCCTAATCCCATCCCATTAACCTCTAATAGTTCACCCTATATTTTATTATCCCATCCTATCCCATCCCATTAATATCTACCAAATCATCCTATGTTCCATTATCCACTTCTATTATCATTCCATTACTTTCTCTTATTCACCCTATGTTCCATTATCTTATCCTAAATCACCCTTTGTTCCTTTATTCCCTCTTAACCCCATCCCAACAATATCTAATAGATCACCTATTTTCTATGATCCCCTCTTGGCTCATCCCACATATCTTTACTAGTCCATCATATGTTTCATTATCACCTTCTACTAATGAAGATGAAATCATCAATTGACTTTTACCATATTTCAAATATAGTTGAACTAAGTATTCTAGATGCATTATTTAATAAAAAATAATATTTTATAGTATTTTTATATCATTTATTGAATTAATGATTACTAAATGAATAATCCAATGCAAGGTATGTTTACATAATTATTACGAATGAAGATAATAAAGAAGGAATAAATTATTATTTGTGTCATTATGTTGAGGAAAAAAATTAAATTGGGAGCCCCTATCATAGATGGAGAAGAAATTGGGTATCCTACAGGATCGATGGTTATTACTAGAACTTTTCTTAGAATGTATCTAATGTATAAGTCCAATATGTGGTTGTTTGAGGACTTTGACACACAAAAAACTCTTCATTATTCTAACCTTGTGGCATCAAATGTTCAATTGATCAAATATGGGGGTAGAAAATTGAATAAGAACTTATGGAAAGTTCATGAGTTTGGTCATAAAGCAATACTCAACATCATAAAGAGTAGAGAAAATATGCATGGTTAATTGGATTCAATTGGTGGAATGACACAAAGGTTGTACATAGTTTGTAAGTATGTCATGTACTTTTTAATTTATTTGATTTTAGTATGTTATGCACTTCTTAATCTAGGTTTTTATTTTGAATATGTTGTGCACTTATTAATTTATTTGATTTAAGTATGTTATTTAATAGATGAATTATATTTGAGCATGTTATTGAATTTTTAATATGTAGGTTAGTGGTGCCAAACAAGCTTCCACCTTCTTGTGGTTGGTGTTGTTAGTAGAGAATTTTATATTCTTGAAGAAAAGAGAATATTTTAATTTTATTGGCTGAGTGGATCCCTAAGTGTCTTTGTTTTTCTAGTTGATCTAATGATTTTTGTTTGATATTCCTCTATCTCATCTCTATGTAAAATGAAACATCACAAAATTTCCAAGGTTATTTTGGCCCCCTCTTTAAAATATATCCAAATAGTCTCGAGAATGTCTTATTACATGTACATATCAATAGATTGCACAATCTTGTGTGAATTTGGGCTCAATATTATACCCTTTAATTATCCCCATATACACACATCCTCATGTATTTATATGTTCCTTATCCATTTGTCACACTAGGTATGTCATTGTTAAAGTTTCAATGCATTATGAAGGTTCATTCTTACAAGATATACACATATCACATAATCAATCTTACTAAAGGCCATATGTCTTCAAGGCCATACAAGAATGGAGATAATTTTTTAAAAAGGGTTTCAATAATTACATGGTTGTGAAAATCATATTGGGCTATTATTAGGCCATTTGAGAGCTCATAGGTCATCAAATCTCCATGAAAAAAGAGACTGGAAGTTGCCTTAGGGAGTTTGAAGAGATGACCAAGGGTTTGAAAGGAAATATAAACATTGGATTGGGTGGGAGATTCTAGGGGAGACCTTGTTTTTTTCCCCAAGTGTGTTGATCCCTTAGGGCTATATAGTTCCAATAAGGTCTTTTAAGAGTCTCGAGAGAAAAAAACTACCAATTATCTATGACGGTACGGTTCTTGGAGTTTGTGGGGCCTATGAAATTTTTCTAGTCCTAAAACTGGATATGACTTCACTTAAAAATAAAATCTCTTTATTTTTGTCAAATCCACACCATTTGACTATGATAAAGGTAAAACACATTCTTGCAAAAAGCATCATTTGAGAGAAATGTAAAGGTGTCAATATGTAGCTCATATTTTCTATTCTACATGTCAGAAGATTGAATAAAATACCCTAAAATATTAGGATGTGTAGGTAAATTCTAGGGGATATCCCATTTTTTTCCCCATGTGTGTCGATCCCTTTGGGCTACAGAGTTCTAGCAAGGTCTCTTAAGAGCCCTAAGAGAAAAAAGCTACCAATATATGATGAGGTAGTTCTCAGATTTTATGGGGCCTATGAACATTTTTTCTAGAAATATAAGTGGATGTGGAATACCTCCAAATAACCTCTCTTAGCTTTCATCAACTCCACATCATTTTATTGTGGTAAATATTAAACACATTTTTACAAAAAGTGTTAGTTGAGAGCAATGTAAGGGTTCCAATAGACATATTTTTTGTTTTATGTATCATAGAACTAAATAAACTACACCAAAATGTAGAGGTTGGTTGGTGGATTCTAGATGAGTCTCCATCTAGTCTGCATGGTTCTAGAAAGGCCTCTTAAGAGCTATGAGAGAAAAAATAGCCAATCTATGATGGGGAAGTTATAAAAAATCATGGGGCCTATAAATGTTTCATTTAGACCTACAAGTGGAAGTGGGTTCCCTCCAAAATAACTTCTCTCAATTTTCATTAACTCCACATTGTTTGACCATGGCAAGATTAAATGGATTCTCGTTAAAAGTCTCATTTGAGAGTAGTGTAAAGGTGCCAAGAGACATTTTTATTCATACACCTTGTAAGGCCAAACCAACTACACCAAAATTTTACGGTGGGTGGGTGAACCATTCCATTCCTTAGGTGTGTTGATCCCTCTGACATATACAGTTTTGAAAAGCTCTCTTAAGAGCCCTAAGAATAAAATAATTCAAACTATGAATGAGTATTTATCGGAGTTCATGTGGCCTACAAGTATTTCATCTATACCTAAAATTGAAGGTGGGATCCCTCCCAAATAACCTCTCTTATTTTATTTTCAACTCCACACCATTTGATTGGGGTAAGATCAAATTTATTCTTGTAAAAAATAGCATTTAAGATTAGTGTAAAGGTGCCAAGAGACATATTTTTTGTTCTATGTTTCATTTATATCAACATGTTGGGGTGGGTGTTTGAATGCTAGGGAGGTATTATTTCATTCCCCAAGTTTATCAATCCCTCCAAACTACATAATTTTGACAAAGTCTCTTAAGAGCCTTGACAGGAAAAAACTATCAAACTATGACAAAGTAATTCTCATAGTTCATGGGACCTATGAATTTTCTATCTAGACATACAGGTAGATTTGGTGTCCCTACAAAATAACCTCTCTCATTTTTTATCAAATTCACACTGTTTGACCATGGAAAGATTGAACAAATTATTGCAAGAATTATCACTTAAGAGCAACGTAGAGGTGCCAAGAGCCATATTTTCTATTCTACACCTTCTAGGGATAAAATGAATGTGCTAACATGTCAAGGTGGGTGGTTTATTTTAGGGGAAGCATCATTTCATTCCCTAGGTGTGTTATCCTTTGAGCTACATGGTTCCAACAAGGTCTCTTAAGAGTCTTGAAAGAAAAAAACTACCAAAATATGATGAAGTAATTCTTAGTGTTCATGGGGCCTATAAATTTTCTAGTATAAACTACAAGGGGGTGAAGGGTCCCTAAAAAATAACCTTTCTTATTCTTCATTAACTCCTCATCATTTGATCATGGCATTGAGATCAAATAAATTCTTGCAAAAAGCGTCATTTGAGAGTAATGTAAAGGTGACAAGAGCAATTATTTTGTTCTACCAATTGTGGGGCTAAACCAAATGCATAATTGGAAAATAATATGGGACACCCCATTTCATTCCCTATATGTGTTGATCCCTTTGAGCTACATATTTTCGATAAGGTATCTAAAGATGCTTGAGAGCAAAAAGCTACCAAACTATGATGGAATAGTTCTCAAAATTTGTGAAGCATATGAATTTTTCATCTAGAATTATAAGTTTGTGTGATATGTCAAAAATAACCTCTCTTATTTTTTTAACTCCACATTGTTTGACCATGGTAAGATCGAATGTTTTCTTACAAAAAACATCATTTGAGAGTAGTGTAAAGGAGCGAAGAGCCATATTTTTAATTCTATGTCTCATGGGGAAAAATATATTGTGCCAAAATGTCAAGTTGGGTTGTTGAATGATAGTGGAGGCCCTATTTTTCTCCCTATGTGTCTCAATCCCTTTGAGCTACACAATATTGGCAAGGTCTCTTAAGAGTTCAAAAAAAAAAAAACTAGAAAACTATGATGAAGTAGTTCTTGTAATTCATGGAGCTTAAAAATATTTTTCTAGACCTAAAATTGGATGTGGGGTCCCTCAAAAATAAATCCTCTTATATTTTTTCAAATCCACACCGTTTGATCATGACAAAGATTAAAATCATTATTAAAATAATTCTTGCAAAAATTATCATCTCAGAGCAGTGTGAAGGTGCCAAGAGCCATATTTTTTATTATATGTCTTTTGAGGCCAAAAAACTATGCAAAAATGTCAAATTGGGTGGTTGAATGTTAGGGAAGTACCCATTTTACTCCTCAAGTGTGTCAATCCCTCCAAGTTACATAATTTCAACAAGGTCCCTTAAGAGCTCTAAGAGCAAAATATTGACAAACTATAATGAAGTAGGCCTTGGAGTTCATGGGTTATATAAATATTAAATATCTAATTATAAGTAGATGTGGGGTCCCACCAAAATAATCTCTCTTAATTTTTATCAAATCCACACCATTTAAATGTGGCAAGAGCAAATGGTTTCTTGCAAAAAAAGTGTCATTTGAGAGTAGTGTAAATGTACCAAGAGAATTTTTTTTATTCTATTCCTAATGGGGTTGAAATAAATATTCTAAAATGTTGGGGTGGGAATATTAATTCTAGGGGATTCCCCATTTTTTCCCGCTAGTGTGTCGATCCCTCTAGGTTAAATGGTTTTGGTAAGGTCTCTTAATAGCCTTGAGAGAAAAAAATTGCCAAAGTATGATAAATTAGTTCTCAAAGTTCATGGGGCCTTGAATGTTCCATCTAGATTTATAGGTGTATTTTAGTTACATCTATAACAACCTCTCTCAATTTCAATCAACTACACATCGTTTGACCATGGAAAAATTGAATGAATTATTGCAAAAAGAGTCATCTGAGAGTAGTGTAAAGGTGCCAGGTGCCATATTCTATTGCACACCTTGTGTGGCCAAAGAAAATATGCCAACACATCAAGGTGGGTTGTTAATGCTAGTGGAGACCTTCCTCAAGTGTGTTGATCCCTCCAAGCTACATGGTTTTGACAAGGTCCCTTCAAATCCTTGCGAGTAAAAAACTATTAAATTATGACATGGTAGTTCTTAGATTTTATGGGGCCTATGAATGTTTCATATAGATATACAAGAATATGTGGGATCCCTCAAAAATAACCTATCTTGGTTTTTGTGAACTCCGCATTGATTGACAATGGAAAAGATCAAATGGATTCTTATAAATGGATTCTTATAAAAAAAAGTCATTTGTGAGCATTGTAAAGGTGCCAAGAGCCATATTTTTTATTCTACATATCATTTTGCTAAAAGAAAAATGAAAAGATATTCAAAGAGTGGGTGAATTCTAAGGGAAGCACCATTTCATTTCATAGGTGTTCTAATCCCTCTAGTTTACATGGTTTTAACAAGGCCACTTAAGAGCCTTGAGAGAAAAAAATACCAAACTATGATGGATTAGTTCTCAAAGTTTGTGGATATTATGAATTTTTTCTAGACCTAAAAGTGTATGTGGAGTCCCTCTAAAATAACCTCTTTCACTTTTCATCAATTCCATGTCATTTTGTTGTAGCAAGATCAAACATATTCTTGAAAATAAGCATCATTTGAGAGTAGTGTAAAGGTGCCAAGAGCCATATATTTTATTCTACACCTCATGAGGAAAAAAACATTGCATAAAAAAATTAGATTGGTTAAGTGAATACTAGGGGATATCTCATTTTTCCCCCAATGTGTTTATCTCTCTAGGCTACACAATTCCAACAAGGTCTCTGAAGAGCCTTAAGAATAAAACCCTACCAAACTATGATATAGTAGTTCTCAATAATTTTGGGTCATATGAATGTTCCACATAGACCTATAGGTAGATGTTGGGTCCCTAAAAATAACCTCTCTCAATTTTTTTCAACTACACATTGTTTGACTATGGAAAAGATTGAATGGATTCATGTAAAAAGTGTCATTTAAGATCAGTGTAAAGGTGCGAAGAGATATAATTTTTGTTCTATGCCTTTTAGGCTACAATTATTGTGCCAACATGTCAAGGTGGATGGGTGAATTCTATGGAAGACCTCATTTCATTCTCTAGGTGTGTTGATCCCTCTAAGCTACACAATTTTGGTAAGGTGTCTTAAAAGACTTGAGAGCAAAACACTAGTAAACTATGATAAAGTAGTTCTCAAAGTTCATGGGACATATTAAAGTTTTATCTAGACCTTTAGGAGGAGTTAGGTTCCTCAAAAATAACCTCCCTCAATTTTCATCAACTCCACACTATTTACCCATATGACAAAATCAAACATATTCTTACAAAAAAACATCATTTGAGAGTAGTGTAAAGGTGTCAATTTTCTATACTAAACCTCATGGGGCTGAATCAAATATGTTTTTTTTTTTGGTATGGGTGGGTGAATGTTATGGGAAGACCTAATTTATTCCCCAAGTGTATCAATCCCTTCAAGCTACATGATTATGGCAAGGTGTACCAAACTATGATGAAGTAGTCTTAAAGTGCGTGGGGAATTTTAATTTTTTTGTAGACCTACAAGTGGATATGGGATCCATTGAAAATAATGTCTCTCTTTTTTTATCAACTCTACACTATTTGATCATGGTAAATATTGAACATATTCTTACAAAAAGTTGTCATTTGAGAGCAATGTAAAGGTGCCAAGAGCCATATTTGTCATTCTATGTCTCATGGGACCAAAAAAAATATGACAATACATAAAGTTATGTGGATTAATACTACGAGAACCCCAATTTTATTCCCTGAGTGTGTTGATCTCTTTGAACTTCACAATTCTAACAAGATCTTTTAAGAGACTTGAGAGAAAAGAATTGTCAAACTATGATGGAGTAGTTCTCAAAGTTCATGCGTCCTATGAAGGTTTTGTATATATCTATACATGGATGTGGAGTATATAAAAACAACTTGTCTTATTTATTTCAAATCCATACTTCTATTCTTAAAAAAACCATCATTTGAGAGTAATACAATGGTGTCAAGAGCCATATTTTGCATTCTAAACCTCATGAAGCTAAAGAAATTGTGCCAACATGTTGGCGTGGGTAGGTGAATGATAGGAAAGGCCCCATTTTTCCCAAAGTGTGCAAATACCTCCATGTTATATGGTTTCGAGAAGGTCTTAAGAGCTTTGAGAGAAAAACTACCAAAATATGACATAGTAGTTATCAGATTTTGTGGGGCATACAAATGTTTTGTCTATACATATAGGTGGATGTGGAGTCCCTCCAAAATAACCTCTCTCAGTTTTTATCAACCCCACACCATTTGACCATAGCAATATTAAACAAATTCTTATAAAAAGTGTCATTTGAGAGAAGTGTAAAGGTGTCGAGAGCCATATTTTCCATTTTATGTCTTGTGGGGCCAAGCCAACTATGCCAACATGTCACAGTGGGTATTTGAATTATATTTGAGGCCCCATTTCATTCCTTATATGTGTCAATTCCCATGAGCTACAAGGTTCTAGTAAGGTCTCTTAAGAGCCATAAGAGCAAAAATTTACCAAAATTTTTCCTACCTATTATATCAATCCTTAGCACCTATGAATGTCTCATCTACACGTAAAAGTGGATGAAAATTCCCTCTATAGTACCATATCTCAAATTTTTCAATTCTAAATTGTTTGACTATGTCAAATTATAAATCCATTCTTGCAAAATACCTCATTTGAGAGCAATGTATAGGTGCTAGTAGGTGTTTTTCATTCTTTTGCACCTCTTGGGACCAATTCAACTATACTATTACATTGGTATGTGTAGGTGAATGCTAATATAGGCCTTGCTTTATTCTATAGGCATTTGAATCATTCTGGGCTACATTGCATTAAGACCTCTTAAGAGCACTAAAAGAAAAAAATTTCCAAATTTGTGGCACCTACGAATGTCTCATTTGTACCTACAAGTGGATGTTGACCCCCTTTACAATAACATTTTATGTTACTTACTTCTACTTTGACCATACCAACAATGAATGAATTCTTACAAAATTCTTCATTTTGAGATCAATGTAAAGGTACCTATAGGAATTATTTATTCTTGCACACCTTATGCAAATGAATCCACTAAGCTATCACATTGATATCGGTGAGTGAATGTTACTAGAGGCCTTGGTTCATTCTATAGGTCTAATGTTTCCAATATTTTTCCTATCCATTCTCTCAATTTGTGGGACCTTCAAATGTCTCATTTACACGTATAGGTTTATGTAGAGTCCCTCTATAGCAACCTATCTCAAATTTTCAACTCCAAACCATTTTAACATGCTAACAATGAATGAATTCTTAAAAAATGCCTCATTTGAGATTAGAATATAGGTTCCAATATGATTTTTTGTTCTTCTACACCTCATGGGATCAAATCGACTACACTAGCATATCAGGGTGGGTGGGTGAATGTTAGTAGAGGACTCAATTCATTACATAGGAATTTAAACCCATTCAAGATACATTTCATCAATGTAGTATCTTAAGAGCCTTAAGATAAAATAAGTTACCAAACTTTCATCTACTTATTCTATCGATATGTGGCACCTACAAATATCTCATTTGCACTTACTTGTGGACATTGCTTTCCTCTATAGTACCTTATCTTAAATTTTTTAACTCCAAACCATTTGAATTTTCCAATGATGAATTAATTCTTGTAATATGCCTGATTTGAGAGTACTTTAAAGGTTCTAGTAGGCATTTTTTGTTCTTCTGCACCTTGTGGGACCAAACTAACTACACTAGCACATTGAGGTGGGTAGGTGAATGCTACTAGAGGCCTCAATTATTCCATAGGTCTTTGGATATTTCGAAGATACATTTCACAAGTTCCTTAAGATCCCTAAGAGAAAAAATATACCATGTTTACACCTACAAGTGGATGTAAAGTCCCTCTATAGTACCCTATTTTAATTTTTTTAACTCCAAACCACTTGACCATGCCAACAATGAATGATTTTTTACAAAATTCCTTATTTCAAGGTAGTGTAAAGGATATAATAGGAAAAAAATTTCTTCCAAACCTTGTGGGACTAAACCAACTATGCTAGTATATTAGGGTGGGCGGATGAATGCTATTGGAGGCCTCAATTTTTTTGTAATCTCTAGATGCTATAATGAACATGACTTACCTAAGAATGTAATTATGAATACCAAATGTCATTGATATGGCTCATTAAAACCCTACAAAATTCATAGAGGTTGATGAAATGAAATAAACTATATACATATGGAGTCATGACCAAGATAGGGCTATCATAAATGGGTGAAATAAGATTATCCACTTATCTTTTGGGTGTCTTAAACCACCTTGTGCATCCCTATCACCATTCTCATCTAGGTTATTAATGTTCTAGGTGCTTTTTCATGAGACCCTTTTGTTTCCCTAACCCATAATGAAGATTCTTATCTTTAAGGAGATAAAATATGTATCCTTAATTTATTTTTTTGAATCAATTTATACATAAATTGAAGATAGAAAATAATATATTTTAAATAAAAAATCTATAAATCTATTAGTTCAAAGTCTTCAAATTTTAAAATCCTATTTAAAAATACTTGAGCACAGTAAAGGTTGTAAAATTATTAATTCAAAGCATTTAGGTTTTAAACTCCTAAAAAATGTTCTCTCCATATTCAAAGCTATCCTTATATTTGTTGAGTTTATTTTAGAAAATCCCATGAATAATAAGTAAAAGAGGATATAAATAGAATCCCTCTCTCTCTCACGCACACACATGCAAATATGGGACATGTTGAAAATGATATCTGATCTTATGTGGACTACCTTGTTCATATGATTGATAAGAAATAATGGTATGTCTATATATAATGCACAAATATTTCATCATATGGCGCGACTGTCAAAGTATTTCACAATCACTTAGCATAAAAATCCTTGAACTATCCTTCACCAAGTTTATTTCAAAGTATTAGGACCAAACCAATAACTATGACTTGATAAACCAAAAGATGCTTATGTAAAATGATTTATTTTTTAGATTCATATTTGGAATAGAAAGTTTTAATTCATATACCATCCACCACATGTAGGATGTTTACTAGAACTCATGTTTGAGAATTAATGAATTCAATTTTGAAGCCCCAAAATCTCCAATAGATCTTTAATCGTTACAATATGTAGTTTATAAGGTGAGTTCATGTATATGTTTAAAAATTTAAATAATCTTCACAATCGACCAGAATTAAGGTGTCTATAAAGAGTAATTTGTAGGGAAGTTCACATCCATGTGAATGAACTCTAAGATCTTGAAACATTAAATAGGATTCTCTCCTTGCGAATGAGATAGAAAAAATCACTAATAAATCATAAGATACTTGAGATATTATAGTTCATTCACATAGATGAGAGAACCCTATTTAAGGGTTTGTAGGTTCTATTTAATGTGATATCACCCAATCTAATAAAAAAATGAAACTTGAAAGCATTATTGATGAAGAATAATTACTTGGCTATTGATTTTTTATTCTTCTACTATTGATTTTTTTATTCTTCTAATTAAAATTACTAAATAAAATTTGTTGTACAATATTTTTGAAGTACCTCTTTTCTACACATAGTAGTATGGAATTTTAATGGTTTCCTTGTTAGGATTTATTTTTAATATTTTTCATAAACTACACCATAGACAAGAATTGCATGTGCAATTCCAAAAATAAATTATTAATTGTTGTAAATGGAGTTTTTTTTAGGGATGTGTTGAAATTTCTAAAGCCTATGCTAAAATATGATGTCATAGTTTCCAACAAATGGTTGTTGGAGATTGATGTTTGAGGTAATAAAGGATTGGGCTGGACAAGACACAAACTTGCCAAAACTAAAGAGTGTTTCGAAACACACACATAGTTACGCACGTGATAGAAAAAAAGTAACAATTTTGATGTGTAATTTATTTGTTAATAAATTTTCTACACCTAGATTCTATACCCAAGTTCCCTTGTTACTCCTAATTCTAGAAAAAATATGATTTTGAATTATGGGGAATTAATTATAGTGATCATTCTATGAAATAAATTTTTACAAGATTAGGTTGGAGGATATTTTTACATGGAACCATACCTAATATGTGTGGTTTTTATGATGATACTCCTTTGTTAACCAATTGCAAGCTAGGTTCCAAGATCTTAGTCCACATGAATTTTAATGAGTTACATATAAATGAGTGTGAGGACAAAATTATGACTATTAGTGATAGTTTTTATCTCATTCTTAATGACATAATCCGTAAAAAATGACTTTTCTTAGAATGCATCATGTCTTAGCCAAGGAGTTAAAGGATAATAGGATTTTAAAATGGTAGATACACGATAGATATAATATCATTGTAGTGGAGGGAGATTTCAGAGGTTCATCGTAATCATTAAGGCACATGTTGCCTTAAAAATTGCTACATGTGAAATCTCTTCTCAGTTATCAAATATAGTGGCTTTAATGTTAATTTTGAAGAAAATGGACATCGTTTTCTCCACTCCATTTCATCTAAGAGGAATTTTTTTGATTAAATCCATTGGGTTTAGTCAGTTACTTGGAAAAGAAACATAGAGATAGGGATCAATTATGAATTACCATTAATGCTTATTGGTTCCCAAGAAGTGATAGGTAGGGTGTAACACACCTCAAAGTTTACCCTATTGATTTCACATAAGTTTTAACTCAAAATGTGAAAATATCAAGTTCACAATACATAAAAAATAAAATTTTCCTTTTTATTAACACATTGCACATTTGAAATAAACCCATTCCAGATTGCATTGCATAAATTAAATAAAATTACAAATAGATTCAAGATCATAATTACAAATCATAGCTTACAAGAGCTTACATTGCTTTCAAGAGCTTAATGGTACAATGCTACAATGGTCAAGTTGTTTGCATATGTTACACATATCTTCATCTTCTTCTATTTCACAAGCTTCGACTATCAACTACATGAGGGAGAGCATCACCCAAGTGCTTTTCTATCAACCACGGACTTAATGCAGTCCCACACACATCTTCCTAACTGATAAGATGGCCCTACCCTTCAATAAAGAGTTTGTTATGGAAAACCTCTAATATAATTTTTACCTAAGCATGGTGTTGTTTCCTACATAGATAGTTCTGCCATACACTAGATACTCACCTAACATGCATGAAACTCCCTACTAGCTATACAATATAGGCTCACAGTGAACCAAAAAAGGGTATGTTATGCAACCTAAAATGGTCACCTAGACTTTGGGCCCCATTTATTTAATTTGTCAACATCAACTTTTTGAATCAATGATTGTCACATTTTCAAATCAAATTTCTTAGTCAATTCATAGCTATTTCAAATGTTTCAATTTTCCCTAAGGTTTGAATGCTTCATTAATTTTATTTAATCAAAAGAAATAAATCCCTTTTAATAAATAAAATAATGTTATTTAATTGAAGTTAATATTACTTAAATAAAATGATGCTATTTGATTAAATCTATTTTTAATTAAATAATTTTATTTTATTTTATTAATATTCATTTCTAAATTACATAATCTTATTTTATTTTTATTAAAGAGATATTATCATCTTAAATTAAATTCGATAAATGAAATATCCTCTCAAGAGCCAATATCATGTGATGAAAAAAATGGAAACAAATCAGTTAAAAGGAAAATAAACTAAAAAAAAAGAATTCCAATCAAGATTTGTTTCTATTTTACTATTTATCCCACATTGCTTCTGAATTTGCCTTCAATTCTACTTTTGCCTATAAAATGAGCCTCTCATTCTCATTTCAAAAAGATCACGAATTTTTACATCGGACTTATGCTACAAATTTGAATTTTATCATTTGAGATTACATTAGTTTGATTATATAAGCATCTTGTTTTTAGAGCATATAGTTTAATATTACATTTTAGCTTAATCTTCATAGTAGATTAATTTGCAAAATAATTCATTTATGACATTGCATGTAGATTAAGTTTCATTTCAATAAATTAGTTTGGTTTATTACATTTTA
>VDFB02000007.1:72738210-72756408 GCA_007258455.2 Sequoia sempervirens
TTATGACATAAAAATTCATTTAAACAAACCCAATATCATTTACGTCCATTGGGGTACACGAGGATACATTACGAAACTTAATTCCATACATCAATGATAAAGAATGAAAGCCAGATTTAATCCATGACAAAGCATACATAAAGAACCATCAATAAGAACCATTCACTTAAATAAATACAACACTTTGAATAACATCTGATATGGAACCATATCCACACAAGGTTTACCAATGACAAAATATTACATCACATCTTTTTCATTACTTTAAACTGTTCAAGTCTTACAATGATACAAACATGTTTCCCAATATGGACAGAAACCACATGACAAGAAAACATGATACAAATGAACAGAGGAATACATAGTATCATAACTGGCTCCAAGATGGATACAACTTTGGAGTCGCCGCAACAGCACCAATCTGCACCTCTTGATCCTTGACTGGGGACCCAATGGGGCGCTTAGCACGTTCCACCCGACCACGTGGGTTCGAAGACCCACCCCCCGTGCTAAGGAGCTAACAAGAAGAGACCTCAACCAAGAACATCCAACCAGGGAACCACAAGACTCAACGTCATACAAAGGTATCATAAAACAAATATTACAATGACATAATCAACAACATTCATGAGTCAATAAAATCAAATAAAGCTATGAAACTCATCACATTTAACCCAAGCAATAACAAATAAGCAAGTCACCAAAGAACATTCATAAATCATTTTCACAAGAATTTGAAACAACATAAAGATTACAATATCCAGAGGCGACAAGAAACAAGAACAAGGGTGTCTAGTGGAGAGTGTCATCGCATAGCTCTCATGGGATTCTCCTGGCCCTTCCTCCAACTGAGGCACCAGCACCCATCTATGGATCTCCTGGCCCTTCCTCCTAACTGAGGCGCCGGCACCATAGGGTAGCTAATGCGGAGCCGGTAATCTCTCATGAAGACGAGATTACAACTCTGCCGACCACGGCCTTCTCAGTCTATCACTAGTCTATGGTAGCCCTAATGCATAGACGAGGAATCCAGTTTTAATTATCTTGTGTGTTTTACTACCCATCCCCCCTAAATTCTATTGTTTAGGTTATCACTTGTTTAACAAACTCATTCATGGGTTCTACTGTGCACTTCCTCCTTTCCGAGGCGCCGGCCCCCACGAAGAGCCACTCTCCCTTGAGACCCAACAAACATCTAAACCAAAATCCAAGGGTTGTACTAACAAAGAAACATAATACCCTTTCTCAAATGAAATACATGTGAGGCACTACCCACCCCACCAAAATCACAATCCAGAATTTCCATTTACATGGTACAACCCAAGCATAAGCCCAAAATCACCATTACAATCATAATCTCGGCAAAATCAAAACACAACTTTACTCAATGCCTCTGGAAGTCCAATGACCAAATGACCTCAACTCCTAATAGAGGATAAACATAACACTGAGGGTTCCCATAAAACTAAATATCAAGGTTCATCAATGGAGTATAAAATTCAAAGGAGAAAAGAACGTGTTCAACAAAGGAGCACAATTTATCATAGTCAAGCATTACACAAGGATCATACTGCACCACCAAAAATTAACTAATAAGAGCTCCATAAAAAAAAACAACAGGAAGATGTAATAAAAGAAACGAAACCATCAAAACCAAGCAACTTAAGCACCACGAGCACGCACATCACTACAAGGAAACAATCAACTTTGAAATCATGACCTACACCAGTTTAAATTAAAAGACAAGTAATTAAAGTCCAAATAATAACAAATTGTCTTCACTATACTAATAAGCAATTTAAATTAACTAGAGAACTATGTAGTTGCATTTCGCAAACATATCTAGACACACTTTCCATATACTAAAATAAAAATCACATCAGTAATTAAACCTCTTCACCAAGACAATATAATATGAAGAATTCCTAACGAATTACTCTTATTTTCCTAATTAAATTTTAAGACCATTTCCTTTGAGTAATAACTTTTGAGGTAAACGTAATTTAATTACAATAATCTATACTTTAGTCAAATATTATCTACTCTGTGTCCCCTTTACGTACCACTATCAACTCTTTCTAAAGTTGCATCCTTTAAACTCTAAAATGATAACAAGGAGATACTATTTATAATTTATTTATCTATTTATTCATTTATTTGTTTATTTATTTATTTATGCGCTCATGATGTAGTTATATAAAATATTTAAAGGGAACATGATCTAACCTTTCATTTATATTTTACATAATTATAAAATCTTTTAATATAATTAATGAACTTATAGGGACACATTTTGTTAGTATCACACTTTACCAATTAAATACACAAGATATTATAAAAGTTAAAAAAATAAAATAAATTTAACAAAACATGATTACAATTAAAAATTAAAATGTATTTATATGCATCCTCAACGTGATATATATACAAAACAAGGGAAGCTATCTATATACATATATTCTAGCTTATTTTAAGAATATCATAAATACATAGAAGTCTAAGACTTTAAGGAAACCCCACGATATCTTTTATTTTTACTTAATACTTAAGAACTTTTATTCTAAGAAACTGTGTATTCTAGTGTGACTAGATCTTTAAAGAGCTTATATTTTATTCTAAAGAGTATATTCTAATGAGAATGGCTTTTAGATTTTTGACTTCTTCCTCCTAAATTCTTCTTTCTTTCTTTTTTTAAAACAATACAAAACGTGGAAATCAGTTTCAGTCTATGGTAATTTAGTTGCCCAACCTACCATGGAAAGAATGATGAATGGTTAGTGGCACATTTATTAGTGAGGATTAATTTACATGAGGATCCAAACCATTAACTGTGCTATGCAATGAAGAAAAGAATGCTAAAAAAAAAACAAAAAAAACAAAACGATGGAGAAAGATGACAGCAGGGTCTTCTAACAATCCTACTTTACGTTGGATTCAGAACATGTTGCAACTACGATAACTTGTCAGGTGATTCAATCAAGTTATTTAGACCTTCAAACTTCCTATCATGTTCAAGTGCCGCAGCTAAGACAAGTTAATAATGAAATCAGAGAGATTATTTAAGCCTTTAAAACTTCCTATTATGTTCAGGGGCGCGGCAGGTGGACAATGAAATTGTAGAGATTATATTAAATCTTTAAACTTCCTGTTATGTTAAGGTGCGCAGCTATGACAGGCTGCCAATGAAATCAGAGAAGCTATTTAGTTTACTACATTTTTGTAAGTCTAAAATTTGTGGCTGTGATAGGTCGCCAATGGTTTTCAGGGAGGCTATTTAATTCTGTACAATGCCTCAACTCAAACGCTGTAACAGTGACAGGCTGCCAAGTATATAGGAAAGTGAATATTGGAAATAACAGATATCGCCATCTACTTGCATTGTTACCATTATTTTCAAATGCTACAACTGCGATAGGTTATCAGTAGAATCAACCAGGTTATTTAAATCTTTACACCCTACCATGCTCAAATGCGCCACTGTGACAGTAAGCTATGTACAAAACACAGAGGCAAAGATGAGGCTCGTGACCTGTTTGACAGATTGCTTCACAGAAATGTGATCTCCAGGACAAGGCACGAAAACTGTTTGACAGAATTCCCCAAATAAATGTGTTCACAGGAGCGGTGATGATTATCAGATATGCATGGGATGGATTTGATCAATAACCCAACTATCGACTTCAATAGGTAGAACGCCAGCTACAGGTGCTTTAATAAATCATATACAAGGGTTCAAATAACTCTATCACTCCAAGCAACTTCAATACAAACAACTAACTATCCAACATCATGTGATTACCTTTTAAGGCATCGGCAGATGAAAGTGTGCAATAACCCAAAACGTGGGAATAATATCCAATGCAACAAGTCTTTGATAAGTAAGACAAAAATTTACTTCCAATCAGTCTCTTTGACAACTCAAATCTTATAGCTATCAAAGGCAGGAAGAAAACACATAGAGATAGATCGAATATCTGACAATGCATGGACCACCATAAGTGAATGGCAGAAAGGGATTTGGTGAAATTCAAAACAGCAACGCCATAAAGGATAAACTTTTGAGATCAGAAGCTATACGAAACAGTTTATAGGGGTACGCCTACTCTATAACCAAGGGCGACTGAAACAAGGATGTTAAATAAACCCATGTTCGGAGGCTATGATTTCCTCGAGGCACACTATGAATAAAGGATGGACACTCAAACCTTACCTCGAAGGAAAGGATATTTTGAATTGCAAATCTAACATTCACCAAGCATCAATATGCAGACAACACTTTCCAATAGGTAAAGAGAAGATATTTGTTATGTTCTTTAGAAACCAAAATTATGGAAATAGAGAACCTACCTGAAATACCACGTTTTGAAAATGGTGATGGTTGTTGAATCGATCTTTATCCCAACCTCCCCTCCATTCTCAGAATTCATAATACATTTTTGAAGCCTCAGTCCATTTTTCCTCCCTTCGTTTTCATTTTCCAAGCATCTTTTTCGAGCCTCCCCTTCCCTTTTGGCGGTCCCCCTTTTAAAATGCCTATCATGACATGATCAAACCTTGCTCAACCCTATTCCACCCAAAACCAGTTCGATGCATCCCCAAGCTTTTTATTTTACTTTTATTTATTCTTTTTGAATTGCTTTACTCGCTTTTTTTATGAATTTGAAATCTTATCCTTTTACTTATTTTAAATCATTTATTTTAAGTAATTGTCTTTTCCCACGTTTTGCTTCTATTTCCACTTGTTTTAACAACCGTTCAAATCTTATCACCTTATCTCTTTTCTATCTTTTATTTTGCTTTTTTACTATTCACTATAGAAAACATTCTATTAAAATTTATTTTGTTTTAAATCATATTATTTTCTCCTGTTTGACAATTAACCCATGAGATAACCAATCAATATTAATTTAATTATTTAATTAAATCCGAACACAAAATATTTATGACCTTGACTTATTATTTATAATTTTACTTTTGATTTTATTCACATTATTTCAACTTCAAATTTAATTAAATTAATATTAATTTCACTTGAACTATCATAGATAAATTAAACAACGAGAACAAAAATAAACACTTACACAAAATCTTGAAAGGTCGCAATGGAGGGCACTACAGAGTTGGAGTTGGAGTGGTAGTGGGAGAGGGAGAGAGAAATCAATCGCGAAATCAGATCACGCGCAGATCAGGATCAAATCAGGCGATCGATCAGATCAGATCGTCAGTCAGGATCCGATCGTCGATCAGGCACGTCAAAATCAAATCAAACGAAATCAGGCGCATCAACATCAAAGATCAGTCAATCAGAGATCCAGTCTTTATCGTCAGATCAAAATCAAATCAAATCAAAATCAAATCAGATCAATCAACGGAGATCAATCAGATCAGATCAGATCGATCGATCCGGGCAGATCAGTTTTCAGGCGGATCAGATCCGTCAGATCCTCGACAAATCGGATCGGACAAGATCAATTTCAGGCGAACGCGGAAAATCAGATCAGACGCTGATGTTTAAAATCAGTCAGATCAGACTGCGTTCAAATCGATCGATCAGGTCAGGATCAATCGTCAGACGAGACGACCGGATCCGGACATCGGACATCAGGCGAGACAATCAGGCGAGAGATCAGAGATCTTTTGCAGAGATCAAAATCGAAAATCAATCAGATCGAGCAAAATCAAATCGATCGGATCAGCTAGTAGGGAGTTTCATGCATGTTAGGTGAGTATCTAGTGTATGGCAGAACTATCTATGTAGGAAACAACACCATGCTTAGGTAAAAATTATATTAGAGGTTTTCCATAACAAACTCTTTATTGAAGGGTAGGGCCATCTTATCAGTTAGGAAGATGTGTGTGGGACTGCATTAAGTCCGTGGTTGATAGAAAAGCACTTGGGTGATGCTCTCCCTCATGTAGTTGATAGTCGAAGCTTGTGAAATAGAAGAAGATGAAGATATGTGTAACATATGCAAACAACTTGACCATTGTAGCATTGTACCATTAAGCTCTTGAAAGCAATGTAAGCTCTTGTAAGCTATGATTTGTAATTATGATCTTGAATCTATTTGTAATTTTATTTAATTTATGCAATGCAATCTGGAATGGGTTTATTTCAAATGTGCAATGTGTTAATAAAAAGGAAAATTTTATTTTTTATGTATTGTGAACTTGATATTTTCACATTTTGAGTTAAAACTTATGTGAAATCAATAGGGTAAACTTTGAGGTGTGTTACACCCTACCTATCACTTCTTGGGAACCAATAAGCATTAATGGTAATTCATAATTGATCCCTATCTCTATGTTTCTTTTCCAAGTAACTGACTAAACCCAATGGATTTAATCAAAAAAATTCCTCTTAGATGAAATGGAGTGGAGAAAACGATGTCCATTTTCTTCAAAATTAACATTAAAGCCACTATATTTGATAACTGAGAAGAGATTTCACATGTAGCAATTTTTAAGGCAACATGTGCCTTAATGATTACGATGAACCTCTGAAATCTCCCTCCACTACAATGATATTATATCTATCGTGTATCTACCATTTTAAAATCCTATTATCCTTTAACTCCTTGGCTAAGACATGATGCATTCTAAGAAAAGTCATTTTTTACGGATTATGTCATTAAGAATGAGATAAAAACTATCACTAATAGTCATAATTTTGTCCTCACACTCATTTATATGTAACTCATTAAAATTCATGTGGACTAAGATCTTGGAACCTAGCTTGCAATTGGTTAACAAAGGAGTATCATCATAAAAACCACACATATTAGGTATGGTTCCATGTAAAAATATCCTCCAACCTAATCTTGTAAAAATTTATTTCATAGAATGATCACTATAATTAATTCCCCATAATTCAAAATCATATTTTTTCTAGAATTAGGAGTAACAAGGGAACTTGGGTATAGAATCTAGGTGTAGAAAATTTATTAACAAATAAATTACACATCAAAATTGTTACTTTTTTTCTATCACGTGCGTAACTATGTGTGTGTTTCGAAACACTCTTTAGTTTTGGCAAGTTTGTGTCTTGTCCAGCCCAATCCTTTATTACCTCAAACATCAATCTCCAACAACCATTTGTTGGAAACTATGACATCATATTTTAGCATAGGCTTTAGAAATTTCAACACATCCCTAAAAAAAACTCCATTTACAACAATTAATAATTTATTTTTGGAATTGCACATGCAATTCTTGTCTATGGTGTAGTTTATGAAAAATATTAAAAATAAATCCTAACAAGGAAACCATTAAAATTCCATACTACTATGTGTAGAAAAGAGGTACTTCAAAAATATTGTACAACAAATTTTATTTAGTAATTTTAATTAGAAGAATAAAAAAATCAATAGTAGAAGAATAAAAAATCAATAGCCAAGTAATTATTCTTCATCAATAATGCTTTCAAGTTTCATTTTTTTATTAGATTGGGTGATATCACATTAAATAGAACCTACAAACCCTTAAATAGGGTTCTCTCATCTATGTGAATGAACTATAATATCTCAAGTATCTTATGATTTATTAGTGATTTTTTCTATCTCATTCGCAAGGAGAGAATCCTATTTAATGTTTCAAGATCTTAGAGTTCATTCACATGGATGTGAACTTCCCTACAAATTACTCTTTATAGACACCTTAATTCTGGTCGATTGTGAAGATTATTTAAATTTTTAAACATATACATGAACTCACCTTATAAACTACATATTGTAACGATTAAAGATCTATTGGAGATTTTGGGGCTTCAAAATTGAATTCATTAATTCTCAAACATGAGTTCTAGTAAACATCCTACATGTGGTGGATGGTATATGAATTAAAACTTTCTATTCCAAATATGAATCTAAAAAATAAATCATTTTACATAAGCATCTTTTGGTTTATCAAGTCATAGTTATTGGTTTGGTCCTAATACTTTGAAATAAACTTGGTGAAGGATAGTTCAAGGATTTTTATGCTAAGTGATTGTGAAATACTTTGACAGTCGCGCCATATGATGAAATATTTGTGCATTATATATAGACATACCATTATTTCTTATCAATCATATGAACAAGGTAGTCCACATAAGATCAGATATCATTTTCAACATGTCCCATATTTGCATGTGTGTGCGTGAGAGAGAGAGGGATTCTATTTATATCCTCTTTTACTTATTATTCATGGGATTTTCTAAAATAAACTCAACAAATATAAGGATAGCTTTGAATATGGAGAGAACATTTTTTAGGAGTTTAAAACCTAAATGCTTTGAATTAATAATTTTACAACCTTTACTGTGCTCAAGTATTTTTAAATAGGATTTTAAAATTTGAAGACTTTGAACTAATAGATTTATAGATTTTTTATTTAAAATATATTATTTTCTATCTTCAATTTATGTATAAATTGATTCAAAAAAATAAATTAAGGATACATATTTTATCTCCTTAAAGATAAGAATCTTCATTATGGGTTAGGGAAACAAAAGGGTCTCATGAAAAAGCACCTAGAACATTAATAACCTAGATGAGAATGGTGATAGGGATGCACAAGGTGGTTTAAGACACCCAAAAGATAAGTGGATAATCTTATTTCACCCATTTATGATAGCCCTATCTTGGTCATGACTCCATATGTATATAGTTTATTTCATTTCATCAACCTCTATGAATTTTGTAGGGTTTTAATGAGCCATATCAATGACATTTGGTATTCATAATTACATTCTTAGGTAAGTCATGTTCATTATAGCATCTAGAGATTACAAAAAAATTGAGGCCTCCAATAGCATTCATCCGCCCACCCTAATATACTAGCATAGTTGGTTTAGTCCCACAAGGTTTGGAAGAAATTTTTTTCCTATTATATCCTTTACACTACCTTGAAATAAGGAATTTTGTAAAAAATCATTCATTGTTGGCATGGTCAAGTGGTTTGGAGTTAAAAAAATTAAAATAGGGTACTATAGAGGGACTTTACATCCACTTGTAGGTGTAAACATGGTATATTTTTTCTCTTAGGGATCTTAAGGAACTTGTGAAATGTATCTTCGAAATATCCAAAGACCTATGGAATAATTGAGGCCTCTAGTAGCATTCACCTACCCACCTCAATGTGCTAGTGTAGTTAGTTTGGTCCCACAAGGTGTAGAAGAACAAAAAATGCCTACTAGAACCTTTAAACTACTCTCAAATCAGACATATTACAAGAATTAATTCATCATTGGCATAGTCAAATGGTTTGGAGTTGAAAAATTTGAGATAGGGTACTGTAGAGGAAAGCAATATCCACAAGTAAGTGCAAATGAGATATTTTTAGGTGCCACATATTGATAGAATAAGTAGATGAAAGTTTGGTAACTTATTTTCTCTTAAGGATCTTAAGACACTACATCGATGCAATGTATCTTGAATGGGTTTAAATTCCTATGTAATGAATTGAGTCCTCTACTAGCATTCACCCACCCACCTTGATATGCTAGTGTAGTTGATTTGATCCCATGAGGTGTAGAAGAAAAAAAAATTCATATTGGTGCCTATATTCTAATCTCAAATGAGACATTTTGTGAGAATTCATTCACTTTTAGCATGGTAAAATGGTCTGGAGTTGAAAATTTGAGATAGGTTGCTATAGAGGGACTTTACATAAACCTATACGTGTAAATGAGACATTTGAAGGTCCCACAAATTGAGAGAATGGATAGGAAAAATATTGGAAACATTAGACCTATAGAATGAGCCAAGGCCTCTAGTAGCATTCACCCACCCACATCAATGTGATAGCTTAGTGGATTCATTTGCATAAGGTGTGCAAGAATAAAAAATTCCTATTGGTACCTTTACATTGCTCTCAAAATGAAGAATTTTGTAAGAATTCATTCATTGTTGGTATAGTCAAAGTATAAGTAGCTAACAAAAATTGATATAAATTATTGTAGAGGGACTCAACATCCACTTGTAGATACAAATGAGACATTTGTAGGTGCCACAAATTTGGAAACTTTTTTCTTTTAGTGCTCTTAAGAGGTTGTCTTAATGCAATGTAGCCTAGAAGGATTAAAATGCCTATAGAATAAAGAAAGGCCTATATTAGCATTCACCTACCAATCCCAATGTAATAGTATATTTGAATTAGTCCCAAGAGGTGCAAAAGAATGAAAAACACCTACTGACACCTATACATTGCTCTTAAATGAGGTATTTTGCAAGAATGCATTTATAATTTGACATAGTCAAATAATTTAGAGTTGAAAATTTTGAGATATGGTACTATAGAGAGAATTTCATCCACTTTTATGTGCAGATGAGACATTCATAGGTGCTAAGGATTGATAGAATAGGTAGGAAATGTAACGCCCGTCGTGCAAACCCCAGAGAACACACACATAATGCAAGTAATTTTTTTTTTAATAATAATAAAAGTAACATGTACAACATTAAACCATAAACACATCGCCTAACACATAACATAAACACACTTGGTTCTCTGGGGCACGCGAGGTTATATTGCAATCACAAAACAAAACAAAGATAACGAAACAACTTAACCATTTAATTTATGAAACCATATACAAAGATACAACTGATAGCCATGATGCGAGTATGACAACATCGCATATTAACATCCATGATAAATCTTTTAACATGTTCCAATTCAAACCTAACTATTACATCATTGGAATAATATTACATTACAATCTTCTTTGATACAAGAATTACATTGAATTTCCCAACAAGGGGATTGATACAAATTAATGAACATGAAGTACAACTGATCACTGGAACATCTGCACTGCGGAAAGCTGAGATGACAAGACGCTGATGGGGAACCCAACGGGTGCGGAGCACGTTCCACCCAACCATGTGAATTACGAAGTAACTCACCCCCCGTGCTCAGAGGTGACGAGGAAGTGAACCCGACCATGAATGTCAAACCGACTCAACAACATGATACAGAACAAGAACAACTCAAATATGCAATGCACAACCAACAACGTACTCAAATCACATAACCAGTTAAACCAAGAACTCATCACAATAACATGAAGTAATATCACTAAACAATCACAAATCAAATTCACAAGAAATCAAAGATACATCACAAAGAGATAACATCCAGAGGCAACAACAAGCACAAGGGTGTCAAGTGGAGAGTGTCATCGCATAGCTCTCATGGGATTTCCTGGCCCTTCCTCCAACTGAGGCGCCGACACCCATCTATGGATATCCTGGCCCTTCCTCCTAACTGAGGCGCCGGCACCATAGGGTAGCTGATGCGGAGCCAATAGTCTCTCATGAGGACGAGACTCTGACTTTGCCGACCCGGCCTTCTCAGTCTATCACTAGTCTAAGGTAGCCCTAATGCATAGCCGAGGAATCCAAAGTTTTATTATCTTGTATTTTTAAACTACCCTTCCCCCTAAATCTATTGTTTAGGTTATCACTTGTTTACTACTCTTCGAGGGTTATCCTGGCCCTTCCTCATCCGAGGCGCCGGCGCCCACGAAGAGCCACTCTCCCTCCTATGACCCCTAACATATCTCAAACAGGCAAGGGTTGAACTAAACATAAAAAAACATATTACCACAACATAAACACGCGAGGCATTAACCTTCTCGCAACAACTCATAACCAAAAGCTTAACCAACCGTTCAACCCTTCCTAACGTAAAACAATAACGCTCAAGAGCATGAACAATAAGAGAATAATACTCAAAATGACGAGCCTCTGGACTACGGTTTTCACACTTCGACAACAGATTTCCACAATACGAGTGAAACTTACAACCATAAAGAAAAAAAACAATAACAAGACTGCATGCTTTCATAGTCAAGAAGAATGACTCACTCGATTACATAATCAAAATCACAAATTAACCTAGTTTCATAAAACATCCCTATTGCGTCCAAAGTGCTGAAAGTAATACAGGTTTAGTTATGTTTTACAAAATTCCTCATTACTACACGTACAATAAAATTCCTCAAATAACAACTTAAAATAGATATTAGTTTTTAAACTATTTGCACATCCCGAAACATAAGGTAACACTCTCTATTTACCTATTAATACAAATAAATCCTAAAATATAACACAATAAAAGGAATTACGTTATAAACTAACCAAAATATTAACTATAACAATCATAATTTCAATTTAAATAAAATCCATTGTAATCCTTTATATTTAATAACATCATAAATTCCAATTATACTATTTTTAAACAGGAATAAATTATAATCATTATCTTGAATAATATAATAAATTACCATAATAAAAATTTAATAAAATAAACAAATACACACCGAAACATATATATATATATATATATATATATATATATATATATATATATAACGCCCAAATTATAAATAAGAAAATAAATTAAAATTTAAATTAAATTAAATTTCAAAACACATAAAAATAAAACATAAAATATAAATAAAAAAACAAATAAATTAACTTTTAAAGCGCACCCCACAGGGCCGTCGGCCCGTAAGGCTTGCCGTGGCCTGTACGCAGCCTTACGGCTGCTGTACACAGCGGCCTTAAAGGCCGCTGTACACAACAGTCCGTAAGGACTGCTGGTACACGCCTTGGCCGCAGCGACAGGGGTGGGGGTACGGCCAGCCGTCGCCCCCACTCCCCATACATAAAACAAATTTCGATGCATAAAAAAAAAGAACCTAAATCAAAACATAAGCTTTTATTATCAGACATGAATCCGCCCACAGGTACGGTGTACCGTCGGCGGCCACAGAAAACAAATAAGGTTGAAATTCGCTTAACCCAAAATCGCACGAATAAAGTTAATATAAATAAAAATATATGAAGCATGAAACCGTTCCGTGTACGGGACGCCGTCGGCCGAATCGGCCACAGAACATAAGAAACAAAATAAATAATTATTCAAATAAAATCTCTATTATATAAATTAATACGGACAAACCATTTAATTCTTAAATACGTATATATACATATACGAAATTTGTATATATATATATGTTTAAAATATTTACAATTAAGATTACAGAGATTTGTAAAATAATATAACATTATATATATATTATTTCATAATATAAGAAGAATCATAGTGACAGAGTACAGAAACAGATTTTCTTAAATATTAAGAAGATTAGAGGAAAATACAGAGGATGACATAGAACAGTCCTATTAATAAAACTTTAAACTTTATTATACTCTACAAGATTATTTTCTTGAAAACCTCATATTAATAAACTGAATCATTCAGAAGATAAAGGTTTCAAGATTTGACAGATTTTGCACAGAATATTGACTATAGTTTTTTTTTTTTTTTTTTTTTCAATCTAATAATTTGCCCTAGTTATCAATCCAACAGAAGTTTTCTATAATCACAAAAATCATTCTTAATAACATTTATTTCTTCTTTTCAGAACAAACAGAAGGGTATGAGAAGAGAACAACGAGAGAACCTGGAGTCCAAAGCCAATTCGAAGATCCCTGCTTGACTCTGATGCTTTTGAATCCGATTCCAATCCTAGTCCAGAACGAACTCCACCTTCACTTGAGCACTTCCACTTTCTGTTTCTTCTGTGTGTGTGTGATAACTCTCCAGAATTCATTATTAAATAAAATATATTCCTCATCTCTCCAAAGCTCTCCAAAAATCTCAGATAAAAAGAAAAATCAATCTTTAAAACAAGCTTTCTTTTCAACACTCAAACCCTATTGGCTCACTCTGTCTTTTTGTTCTTTTATTTGTTTTAATTACTTTAATTCCTGTTTTGTAACTTTTCTTGCAACTCACATCTCAAATTTATTTTAAATAATTTATTCTCATAATTATCCACCACCAATTTATTTAATTAAAATATTTTAAGCAGATTTATAATTTAATTATTATTTAATTGAAATGTAAGATTTTCAAAAATAATTAAATTATTTAAATATTTAAATACCATTTACTCCAACATTAAAATAAATAATTATTTCAATCATAAAGACTAGTTATAACTGTAAATGCCCTCATAAAATAAACTAAGACAAAACCCATAACACAACAGACAATAACGACAATAACACATATCGACTATACCAACAAATGAGACAACCTGACATCATGGGACGGGAGGACTTCATCGTCACCTCTGTATCAACATTTATCCGTTGGGTTATTTGGTGCTCGCCCTGTCCTGCCGAAGCAGGTGGAATCGAGACTTATACCTGCAATCCTGCATACAAACGAAGTTGTGTACATGTGCATATAAACATATATATATCAAAGCATTAAATCCAGTTACTACATTGTGAGAAGGAATTGCAACATAACAGGGCACTCGCGAACGAGTGATGCTATATTGTCCTTCGTCACACCTATTCTAACAATTATAGCATAATCAAAGAATTACATTTCTAAATAACAATCATCACATTACATATTAAATTAAATCATTGCATCATATCACAATTCATAAAATTAACAGATATAATCAACCATAATGTCATATAAAGTAGTCATATCCAAAATGAAATAACATCGTCTAGCATCTAAACTAACCATATCAAATAATAATAGTATCACCGTAGTATCTGACTAACCACATCAACAATACAGTATCATCATAGTATCCAAGCAAAGCACGTAAAACAATAAGTCTAGATAGTATGAGGGGTATTACATCCTCCCCCCCTAGGATATGGCTTACTCCTGGAAGCCATTAAATAACAGAATAAAAAGAAAAATTAAGATTCTTAAATAAGGGAGACATCCTCCCAAGACGCCAAGATCACGACGTTTAGGACACCATCGAAACCTTTCGAGCTCACTCGCGAGCTCCGAAGCCAGAACTTCGTCCTCTACCAGAAGCCTCTGCACCTGCATCCTGGTATCCACCCTGGCGATTGTCAACAACGGAAAACACTTGATGAGATCTACCTGCATCACCCACCGTCGGCTCAGAAGCGGCAGGTCTCTGATAAAAACCAGAAGTGCTCTTCTGTGGACACACTCTAGCGATATGCCCTTGTTGCCCACATGAGTAGCAACCAGTACCTCGGCCAAATCCTCTACCCTCGGATGGAGCATTGGATTGTTGATAGCTTGCTCGACTCGGCGCTGACTGAAAGCTAGGTGCAGGCTGTGCAAAACGTTCCTGTCGCATTTGGTGCCTGATCCTGTTCCGATCCCTACGAAACTGCGAATTGCCACCTTGCTGAGATTGAAAGTTTTCATGCTTCGGCTGCGATTGTTGTTGTTGATGCTACTGCTGACGTTGCTGACCCCCTTTAGAAGGTGGGTTCATGTTCCTAGAAGCTCCTGCTCCCTGCGACTGTCCTCCATGAGCAACGTAACCAGGTGTGGGCGTGCTACCAATCTGTACTCCGATATGACCACCCAAAGCCATGGCCAAATTCTCCTCCACTAAGCGAGCCTTCTCCACTGCCATCTCCATCGTCTTCAGCTCAAAGACTCGTACACCACCACTGATGCGGGCATTCAAGCCTCGAACAAAATGCTGCACTAACATGCCCTCATCGTGGCTAATCCCTGCATATTGCTTCAACTCATAGAAGCGCCTCTCATACTGCTCCACTGACATAGACAATGCTTGAGATTGACATAGACAATTGCTTGAGATCATGAAACTCGTCAGCCTTGCGTTGCCTCCAGTGAACTGAGAGGAAACGAGCTCTGAACCTATCTAGGAACAACTCCCAAGTAACCATACTAAGATCAAGGTGCAGTTTCTGTTCCTCAAGACGCCACCAAGTAGACGCGAAGCCTCACAAGTGCATAACTGCGCACCGAGCCTTGGTATTGCTACCGTAGGGGTGCATGGCGAAGCAATGGTCTAAGCCAATTAACCAGGTCTCAGCCTCAAGACCTCCTTCAGAACCATCAAAAGTAGGAGGGTGTGCCCTCATCAGGTCTCTCATATGGCCTGCTATGACTGCATCTGGAACCACATCTGTATCCCTGCGCCTCGGCGACCTCTCTCTCTCCCTCTCCACCTGGTGTACCTCATCTGGCCTGGGTCCCAATCGGTCAAGAATCTCTCCAAGTATATGTTGTAATTGACCGTCTAGACCTGGCGGTACTGGATTCTGGTCACCTGATGGAACACTATGAAGACTCTGCTGTTCCTCATGCTCAGAGCCATGGGAACTAGGAACTGAGGGGCTTCGCCGGTTTGCTCCACGTCCGGCACCATGGCCTCTTCCACGACCATGTCCTCTACCTCGAGGCATAGTTCTGCGCCACAAGATAAAGTACGACATGAGCACAAGAGTTGCACAAACGGTAACCTAATGGACTACACTACCCAAAGACCCTAGCGTTTGCAACCTTGGCTCTGATACCAAGTTGTAACGCCCGTCGTGCAAACCCCAGAGAACACACACATAATGCGAATATTTTTTTTTTTTTAAATAATAGAAATAACATGTAACAACATTAAATCATAAACACATAGCATAACACATAACATTAATACACTTGGTTCCCTGGGGCACGCGAGGTTACATTGCAACCACGACATAACGTAAAGATAATGAAAACAACATAACCATTTAATTTATGAAACCATATACAAAGATACAACTGATAGCCATGATGCGAGTGTGACAACATCGCATAATTACATCCATGATAAATCTTTTAACAAGATCCAAATTAAACCTAACTATTACATTATTGAAATAATATTACATTACAATTTTCTTTGATACATAAATTACATTGAGTTTCCCAACATGATTGATACAGATTAATGAACATGAAGTACAAATCGATCATCGAACATCCGCGATCATGAAAGCCGAGAAGACAAGACACCATAAACCTAACGGGAAGCGGAGCATCGCTCCACCCAACCAAGGAATTATTAAGTAACTCAACTTCCGTGTTTCGAGGTGACGAGGAAGTGAACCCGACCATGAATGTCAACCGACTCAACCACAATATGATATAAAACAAGTACAACCCAAGTATGCAATGCAAAACCATCAACGTACTCAAATCACATAACAAGTGAAACCAAGAACTCATTGCGATAATATGAAGTACTAACACTTAACAATCAAGAATCAATTCACAAGAGTTCAAAGAAACATCATAAAGAGATAACATCCAGAGGCAACAATAACAAAGCACAAGGGTGTCAAGTGGAGAGTGTCATCGCATAGCTCTCATGGGATTTCCTGGCCCTTCCTCCAACTGAGGCGCCGGCACCCATCTATGGATTTCCTGGCCCTTCCTCCTAACTGAGGCGCCGACACCATAGGGTAGCTGATGCGGAGCCAATAGTCTCTCATGAGGACGAGACTTTGACTTTGCCGACCACGGCCTTCTCAGTCTATCACTAGTCTAAGGTAGCCCTAATGCATAGCCGAGGAATCCAAAGTTTTATTATCTTGTATTTTTAAACTACCCATCCCCCTAAATCTATTGTTTAGGTTATCACTTGTTTACTACTCTTCGAGGGTTATCCTGGCCCTTCCTCATCCGAGGCGCCGGCGCCCACGAAGAGCCACTCTCCCTCCTATAACCCCTAACATAACTCAAAACAGGTAAGGGTTGGACTAACACGTATAAATCATAAAACCAAAACCAGGTACACGAGGCATTAACCATCTCGCAACTGTTCATATTCAAAAGACTTGCAAACCCGTCCAACCCTTCCTAACCTGATACCAATAACGCTCAAAAGTATAACAAAGCAAATAACACTTAAATACACAAGCCTCTGGAACAAGATTCTTACAGACCAATACGGTTCCCACATCCACAACACTGAACGAGAACTACAATATGAAAGGAAACTCACATAACATAATTAAGGTCGCACCCACACGTTTGACTCCAATCCGGTTTATGCAATTAAATATGATTATTTCAACAAGGTCTACCATCACAATTAAAGACTAAAATCTTGTCTTTCATATTTATTTAATCCAAATCGTAAATGATTCCATGTCCAATTTAAAATAAATAAAATTTACATGATTATAACTAAAATTAAACATTTTAATACCATGCACAACTACATTCTTAAAATGTAATGAATTTACATTACAATTAATTAATTAAAATTTCATTTAAATAAATAATTAACTAATTATAATTTTATTTTATTATCTAAATAAAATACCTCATACTTTTATTTATACAAAATAAAAATAATAACATATCCATTAACTAAATTTAAATATATATATA